>VFFE01007111.1:1355789-1453993 GCA_008921705.1 Burhinus oedicnemus | reverse complement strand
GGTGGATGAAGGAAAGGCTGTGGATGTTGTCTACTTGGACTTTAGTGAGGCCTTTGACACAGTCTCCCACAGCATTCTGCTAGAGAAGCTGGCAGCCCATGGCTTAGACAGGTGTACTCTTCGCTGGATTCAAAACTGGCTGGATGGCTGAGCCCAGAGAGTTGTGGTGAATGGTGTTAAATCCAGCTGGCGGCAGGTCTCAGGCATTGTTCCTCAGGGCTCAGGTTTGGGGCCCGCCTTGTTTAATATCTTTATTGATGATCTGGACAAGGGGATTGAGTGCACCCTCAGTAAGTTTGCAGATGACATCAAATGAAGCGGCAGTGTTGATCTGCTTGAGGGTAGGAAGGCTTTGCAGAGAGACCTGGACAGACTGGATCGATGGGCTGAAGCCAACTGCATGAGGTTTAACAAGGCCAAGTGCCGGGTCCTGCACTTGGGTCACAACAACCCCAGGCAATGCTACAGGCTTGGGGAGGAGTGGCTGGAAAGCTGCTGGGCAGAAAAGGATCTGGGGGTCCTGGTGAACAGCCGGCTAAACGTGAGCCAGCAGTGTGCCCAGGTAGCCAAGAAGGCCAGTGGCATCTTGGCCTGTATCAAGAATAGTGTGGCCAGCAGGAGTAGGGAAGTGATTGTGCCCCTGTAGTCAGCGCTGGTGAGGCCGCAGCCTGAGTACTGTGTTCAGTTTTGGGCGCCACAGTATAGCAGGGACATTGAAGCACTGGAGCGTGTCCAGAGAAGGGCAACAAAGCTGGTGAGGGGTCTGGAGAACATGTCTTACGAGGAGCGGCTGAAGGAATTGGGATTGTTTAGTCTGGAGAAGAGGAGGCTGAGGGGAGACCTTATTGCTCTCTACAACTACCTGAAAGGAGGTTATAGTGAGATGGGAGCTGGTCTCTTCTCTCAAGTAACTAGTGATAGGACAAGAGGAAATGGGTTCAAGTTGCGCCAGGGGAGGTTTAGGCTGGACATTAGGAAAAAATTTTTCGCTGAAAGAGTTATCAAACATTGGCACAGGCTGCCCAGGGAGGTGGTCGAGTCACCATCCCTGGATGTGTTTAAAAGTCGTATAGATGTGGTGCTTAGAGACATGGTTTAGTGGCAGACCTGGTAGAGTAGGGTCAATGGTTGGACTGGATGATCTTAAAGGTCTTTTCCAACCTAAACGATTCTATGATTCTATGAAAAGAAGTGGTGCGGAGAAGAAATTTCCTTCTTTGACTCCTAACATTGCATTGAGTTGTACTTCTGAAATACAGAATGTAGCCACGTATTTCACACTTTAATCTAAATCTCTGCTTTTACATATGTATTCTAAGTAAGGAAAACATATTTTAGGTAAAAAAAAATCTTTAAAAGATTGATTAATATCTATGCAAACAGCAACTGCTCCCACTTACAGGCATGATCATTATATGCAAGTTAGGGCTTTCAAACACAGTGACAAAGCAGCTCTTTCTAGAAGAGACTGAGACTTTCTAAGTCTGTTCCTTTCTGGGCACTTGGGAAGCCATCACCCAGGACCCGTGGGGACACCAGACATGCAGGGCTTCCCTGCACTGCTTTGCTGGCTGCTCCAAACTGCAGGGAGGGGAGAGGGAGGGCCTCAGCATCAAGCCATACAACTGGACAAAGAATAAGAAACAAGGTCTATTTGACCTCTGGAAGAGGATAGGGTTTCCAAGATCACCTTAAGAAAGCAGAATCCGGATTCGCTCAGTTTCTATATGGAGACCTCTGTGAGGGAAGAAGCCAGCCACAGCAAAGAATAACAAAAATAAAGGAAAAAATATTTTTTTAATTTAGAGGCTTAAAGTGATCGGTCTTGCATGTGCTGAAGTTTAGGACATGAAGTATCACTGGAGAGCAAGCTACAACAGAGGACTGTTACAGAATAAAAGCTCTTATCTGAAAACATGCCATGGAAAAGCAAGAGACAGAAAGAGGTATCATGCAAAGACATACATTAGTATGTCTTTGTATCTGACTAGTATGTCTTAGCATCTGACTGCACAGCTGTATTTCTGAATTAAATAATCCTCAGTTGGTTGAAGTAGGTTCTCTAAAAAAAAAAAAAAAAAAAAAAAAAAGGAAAAATACAAGGAAATGCAAACATATAGGAGGAATGAACATAAAGGCGGGGTGCAGGTAGTGTACGGGTGGGCTAGGAGACACTCAGACCAGCAGAGGCTGTGTGGCTGCACAAGGTGTCTTTATCAGGAAAGTGGCCCCTGCAGAGACCAGCCCTCCCCAGCCTGTCACCTGCATAGGGAAATCTCCTGTGGCATCCTGAGCACAAACCTCAGTTTGGTCCTCAGGTGAGGAGCACTCAGGGGGATCACAGGCAGCCACCCATCCTCACATGAGAATCATCTCTTGACCTGTTTCCAGCACAGGAGCCGCACCTCAACTTCCCACAAGCTCTGTGTGGCCCAGGAGTCCTACTCCAGTTTCATGCTCTAAATTTTTACACCCACGGCTATGTCATGTGTAACTGTGGAAAAAGTCTCACGATGTAAAAACACTTGCACAGGATGCAGACAATTGTTCAATATTGATTTCCTTCAGGTCCAAAATAACATCAGCATTTTATTTCATGTCAAAGCATTGTTGTTGGTTTAGAAATCAAACAAAAAATGCACTGAAATGAAGCAAAACTGGTAAGTGTCACTTGGAATAATAAACTAGATTTGTGATAATTGTGTATTTAAAGATAGTAAAAATATTTACTTTGAGAGGAAAAAATCTGTTCACACTAAATGTCACTTCAAGTAAAATATTTTTCTTTACTTTTGGTTTAATTTCATGGCTCTAGTTCCACGACACCTTCCTCCTGTGTATTCCAATTAGTTGGTTCAAAAGCATCTCTAAGTTGGTTCAAAAGCATCTCTAAGTTGGTTCAAAAGCAATCTCTAAGGTGGTGCTGAGTTATGTCTGCCTTGCTAACAGCCACAGGGGCATACAGAGAAGTAAATATCTAAGGGGGAATATAGCATGTAACCTGCAATTCACATTAAAACTCAGGTATTTGCAATATAAAATCTCTGAATGCCACTCCTAATGGTGCAACTGTAACCTCATCCTGAAGAAGAACAGGGAATCACACAGTTCGCATTCTCAATACAGAACATGTTCGCCCCCAGATCTTGATCTTTTACCTGCTGCTTGCTTTGGTTGTATTTGTTGTTCATTCTCTCCACATTCCTGGAGCTCCAGCTTCAGATTCTGTGAGAGTAAAATATTGCATAAAGAGAGAAAACAATCTTTTTAGCAACTAAATGCATGTGAAATCATCATTAGGACCTCTGTGGGTCTGATTCTCATCTCTGCTGACACCAACTGAGCAACTTCTGCTGGTGCAAATGAAACCAGAATCCAGCAGAGTATCTCCATGAGAGATCTTGAGAGCTCATTACCTTGGGATATGATTTATTTCCCCCTGTTATGGACTAAATTAGCAAGCCCTCTTCATGCAAATAATTTGCTTGCCAATATCGAATGCACAGGAATTGCCTGTTCCCCCTCGTGGGTTGTTAACATTTGTATGGCTGCCTACATCATGGTATTTTCGTTTGGATAACATTGAGCTGAACACAAGGGCTTAATACTTGTCATAGCGTCCCCAGCAGAACTTGACACCTATTCCCACTCTATTCTTGTGCCTTTTGGCATTTGCAATCAATATTTGTCTTGTTTGTCAGCCTGCTGCCATCAAGTTCATTCATTACAAATCCACCCTGTAAAGAAACATTGTGTGACAAGATTTGCTGTAAGTCTTGCTTGTCCTAGCAGCAATCAGCTAAAACAGCAAATCCAGTTTGCTATAATTTAGACAGGAGGGATATTTCCCCTTCTAATTTAACAAACTTGGAAAAGTGAGCAGACCTTTGTTTTCCCTTTCAGTCATCTCTTCTTCCTAGTACTTACATAGCAGCATAAAGGTGCCCAAACTTTTGTCCAGGTTATGTCTCATACCCTCTCATAGGGGCATTCCAGGAGCATAAAGCACTGCAAATTTTCAACTTGTGACCAGATGTGTGCTTGTCCCAGAGCCGATAGGCACTCCTGATAGCCGTTCATCCAACCATCGTGTCACGTGCTACTATCTAATGAGCTGGGCGTTCATCTCTGAATGGTACAGCTGCAATGTGATCAGGGGGAGGTGTACGCGTTGGGTCATGCTGCCATGGACCACTGAGGAAAGAGGGCAGAAAGGAGTCAGCCATCAGACAGCTGAACCGCTTGTGCAGACTGGATTTGGCCTGTGGGCAGAGGTTGACGTCTATTTCTAGCAGCGCATTATCGGGTCCCAGCTTTGCAAGTAGAGAACATATAAGTTCTTGCATACACTTCTTCTCAATGAGCCTCTCAAGGTGCCTCCCTAGACCGCTCAAAGTACGTCCAGAAGTTATGAGCTAATTGCCTCAGCACAGAAGGAGGCTTAGCTATTGAAAATAAAATAATCTAAAAAAAAATATTAAAACCTAAGAAGAGGAAGGAGTAGAACTGCAATGGAGACTGATTTAAACACATTTTATTCCCTGGAGCCCAGCCACTTGTAAAGACAAAACCCTGCTCCATCTTTTCAAATTTAAGATACTGTTCCTTAAGAAAATTGTTTGTATCCTGATAAAAACTATACATCAGATCCCCTCTTGCTCTAGATCGATACAGAACCATTGAGGATCCAATACCTGTCTTTGCTGTACCTGTGCTTCTTAAAAAAGAATGTGTTACCTCTTCCTATACTGTATAACCCTGCACTTAGAGCAGCAGTTGTCTCTCATGTCCTCCCTTTAGTCAATGTGAATGTTAAAAAAAGCTAAAAGCTGTAACTGTGAATGCAATCCTGCTGCACCAGTTAAACTTTCTGGATCAACAAAACTCCTGCCTCCAAAATGTGAAATTCTGCTTTTATAACAAATGCAGCACTGTCGAAAGGATCAAAAAGTGATCAGAGGTTAGAGCAAAAGACAATAGTGTAGGTCAATTGGAGGTGGAGTAAACTCAAAAGTGATTTAAATCCCCTTCACCTCCTCCATTCTTTCCCAGACAGGTGGAAAGAAGAATGGCATCCAACAAAGCAACCATTTCTTCTTGTAAGCACCAAAATACTTGCAATGGTGCAGCAAAACTGCAGTGCACCAGTATTAAAAGTGTAAAAGACCATTGCTGTATACAGAAATAACTAGCTAATTCAGAGGGCTGAAGTAAACTGTGTAAGAACCAAATGTGTAAGTGTTAGAAACACACAGTGAGAACTTCTGCTGTGAACTGCAGCTTTGGCAATTGTAGGTGATGAAAGAGGAAAAGGATCTGTGCGTGTAGTGGTCAAGCACAGCGAAATACAGGCTTGGAAAGATCAGTTCCAGAAGCCATTTCCGATGTGTACAGGAAAACAAGTAGTGTGTGTAGAACAAAGAGCTGGATAGTGGCTTTAAATTCTCACTGAAGACTGGAAGTATTTCCAAATCACTGATATTTTGGAGTACCTTTTCAATGGAATTTGTGAAGGCAAAAATGAAATAAAATAAGCATTTTTTTAATATGATATAGACCAAATTACAGAAGCAAGATTCTTAGTTTGGATTCAGGTAGTTCTGTCTGGATGTCTGAGGTTTGTAATCACAAAGCTGCTTGTTAACAGAAGAAATTTTTTCTCCAAAGCACCTGTAAAACAGGTGGGAATGACTCAGTTCCACACTTTTGTAAATCAGTCCAAAGTCCTTTCCAGCTCTGCCCCTTCAACCTTCTGTGCTGCAGACCTGCCAGACGGGGCCCTAGGGATGCGGAGGAGCCCTGCAGGTGCGCTCACTGCCAAGTATGCAGGAGTCAGCCCACACCCATACCCATCCTGGTCAGAAGCTCTTGCTGTAAATAACTGAAGGGACTAATGGTGTGGAATCTCACGCTCAGGAGTGTCAGGCTTAGACCATTAATCTAACACATGCTTCACTAAGGCATGGAGCCTGTTACGGATAAAATTGAAGGTGAGTATTTCTTGATCACTGCAATACCTCTGTATTATTTTTAATTGCTAGTTTTTCTTTGCAATTACACTCACTAGAGCTGTGAAATAAGAAAACGACCAAGTAAAACTGGTAACACCAGTTCAGCTAATTAAAGTTTAAATTAGTGCCATCTTCATGTCTTTTGCAGTTATTTATCACTCTAATACCTACAACAATAAAATCAAATTTAATCCATGAATCACACTGGATTATCTACTGATAATCACAGCAATAAGGAAAATGGTACCCAGTGGGAATTTTGTTCTCAGTACCAAACAAGCTATCAGCAATAAAATACTAATGAATAATACACTTCATTACAGCCAAAATACTGCTCCCCATCAAGAGTGCCATCAAATTATACAGCATTACTGGCAACGGTATCTGAAAAGACATATAATGGACATGAAATTCCAAGAAAAAGGTTGAGTCTTAATCTGTATGTTGTTATTGCTGAAACATAATCATTTCACCTCTAGAAAGCAAAGAGCTCTGTAACAGCAAGAGTGAACTCTTTAAATACTTCCCTGCATGTGGGAAGGTAAGTATAAGCAAAACAGTGGATGATAAGTCATGCTGGGTTTTTTTTTCACTTTCATTCATATTTAATTTTTCCTTTTAACTCTGGGATAAATCAGACTTCTTACAGATTTTTCTTCTCAGAACAGAGGCCAAAACCCAAGTCTGCCAGAGACTAAGCTAATCACTTGGCAACAGTCAGGCTCCATTTTGTTCATTCTCCAACTAGTCCCATTATTTAGCAATTTTGGATGGACTATGTTCTAGCTTCAGCTAGACAGCATGAAGGTACTCTACTGCCTTATCTCCCATTTTATTGCCTGGAGATTAGTGCACTTTTAAGAAAGAAGTTTAAGCCTCTCAGGGCGGGAGTACCTGAATCACTGCAATCCCTGTGCTGAGAGCTGTCTAGCCATTAAGATCGTTACCTTATTTCCAACTGATATTTCAAGAAATTTCTGATTAGCAGGTACAGTTTTCATATTGTCACTGAGCACCTAAGTCTCCCTATGCATACCCTAAAAGGATGAAAACACTTCCAGAGGAGGGATCAGACTCGTCACATCTGTTTACATGATTACCCCAGTGGCTACTGGCTTTAGGCAAGCTCCTTGCTCAGCATACACCTTTAGGTCACCTCTCTGAAGGTCCTAATTTTCCAGATGCATTACACAGAGCATTGCATAGTCTGGGCTTTGAATTCCACATGAGCACATAAGGATTAGGGATCTTTCTTTGCTCTGTTGGGAAATACACTGCAATGGACTGTAAGACAAATACAAGGCACTTCTTTCTTATCTGCTATAACTGATGTTTTATGACAAACAAAGAAATGAGCAATGTATCACTATTTAGACAGCTAGCTAAGCTACTGATGGAGCAATCTCCATGCTTATAAGGAGGGTTTGACCTCAATTAATGAATTATACTTTAAGCCATTACAGAACACATTTCTTACTGTGAATTACCAAACTAATGAGGTGCAAAAGTGACAAATCTTAATTATCCCAAGAGCTGTGACGATTTTAATGAGGCAAACCGAACACAGATGAGAAGGCAGTATCACATTTCTTCCTTTTTCTTTTGGGAATTACCTTTTTCAGGATTTGGCATAAGAGGAGTGATTGTGCAGATTATTACACTGTTTGGTTGTATTCTCTAATCACAGTGGGCATTTGTAGGACGTTAAATTCAGAGTAAGAGAACATAAAAGCTGTTCATTAGGAAAGTGCCTACTGTGTCCTTCATGTGGGAGTTGAGAGTAATGAGCACAGAAACTACTATGTATATAAAATCCCACTACAGAACATGGTGCAGGCCTGCCCGCTAGGAAAAGCATCCTTTGGAAACGCCTGACTGCTTTGCCCAGTCCATTGACTACAGAGAAGTCAAAAGTGGTGGCACTCCTCAGGTTCTACAGCTGTGTGGAAGGACTTGGGTCAGCTGCCCAGCTGGTGGGAATTTATAGTTCACCTCCTGATTTCCCCTGATTCCTGTTGAGTTTAGCCAGTCTCTTTAGATTGGGCCTTGAATGTGGGGAAGATGCTCGTGGTGGAGGCTGAATACAAAAAATGCTGAAAAATTGCTGCTCAGCATGCTGGGTTAAACCCTTCTCCTACTTAGAACTTGTCAGGAAAATCTGAATTACTATAGAAAATTATTTATTTGGCAAAACCGAAAGGTTCTTGTGTGAGAATATGCCAGTTTTTGTGAAAGGTTCAGCAATGGAAAAACCAAGAGCAAATAAAGACAAGGCCCAACTCCAACAGTGACGGTTTAGAGCTGACTCCTGGGACATACGGAGCTGGAACTCTGCCCCAGCCTCTCCAGCCCTATTTGAATAGAGACATGCATCTCTCTCCACATCTTGAGTCAGGTCTGTGCCAAGCTTCACCCAAGGTTTCTTCTTTGTTTTGTGCTGACTTCATGCCAGCCTTATGATAATCAGAGACTTAGATTTCTTTTCTTTCTTTAGGGCTGTTAGCATCACGTTTTGTTGAACTGAGGTATCAAAGTTGGAAAGAACAAACACCAAAAAAAGAAAGGATGCTGGATTTCTTGATGTGCTCATACAAGAAAGAAGTGGTTTTCAGACAGAATCTGTGCTACATAAAAAAAAATATTTTACCATAGGATTATATCAAGGAAAAGAACATGCAAAGAGCTTCCGTATTTATTACTAAAAGAAAAATATTTTCATGTGTTCCCAAGGGAAAAAAAATATCTTCATAGTTCATTCCTATATCAGAAAATTGAATTTGTAACATAGACTTACCCACTCAAAGATTTAACAAGACTTTTGTTTGTGCATTTTCTTTAATACAATTTTTAAAACCTACATGTACCACAATTTAGACAAAGAACCTCTAGGGTCGAAGTCATTTGATCAGGTGAATGAATTATCACACACAAACCAAAAGAAAACTCAGTTGCTGGCTGTAATCAGTCTAATAGTGGATTTCAGTCCTGCCATTTTTGCTAATGGTTCTAGCAGTACCTAGCACAAATGGGCGGATAAATGACATGTTTAGATAAGTACTTCTCTATTAGAATAAAAGCTTAGCCATTGAACTCGATTAGAAAGAAAATATGTCCTAACCTTCACTCTGCAAAACATAGAACCAGAAAATAAAAATATATTTTGTCTGAGGAAAGAGATTTAATTCATTGCTTGATTTTGGTTTTGTTTCGATCTTCTGGATTGTTTTAACTATAAAAAAGCCTATTGTAACTTAACAGGCAAAATCCTGAAGTTGGGAAACTGTCAATTAATAAAAATAAATAGAGGAATAAAATAAAAAATCCAATTTTTTCAATTCAACCCAATTTAAAGGTCTTTTCTGAACCTTGTGAAACAAAAAACCAAAAAGGGTATTTGCTAAATCTTTTTGCAATTTCAAGGCAAAGAAGATGCACATCAAAGACAAAGATCATCTCTAATTTTCACAGCTAACTTTCCAAAGTCTGATTATTCCTGTTAAGACAACTCATTACTTCTTTTGATGCTCTTGAAGCAGCAGAGAGAAAGCTTAAGACACGTCCTTCTTTATCAAGAAAGAACTGAAATATAATTTTCTTGATCTATTCCTAGTGGATTGGGAATCAAATCTAAAAATCTCCAAGGAACACACAATCTTAGAGAGCAATATCATCTTGCATAAGAATTTTAAAAAGAAAAAAATCCATGAAAAAGATTACAGAATTGCACTGCAATGTGTTGTTTCAGAGCCAGCAAGAAGGTGTCCAGCACAGCGAGCCAACATCTTTCCCCTTATTGATCCAGCTTGCTGGGTACAAGACCAGAAAGCCAAGCAGCCCAGGGGACAGCTGAGCCAGACCACATAATGTAGCTGCTCCCTGGCCACTCGTGCAGATGGTCAGCAGAGCATGGGAGCTCAGGCATGGACCATGCTGGTGTCTCCTGCCTCCACGGCAGCCCGCCTGGCTGGGAGCAATGGGACAGGGGAGTATCAAAACTTCCTCGGCTAAGTGGAGGGGAGAAGAAACTCCAGGAAACCAGGGAGGATTGGAAAGACATGAGGCAGGGGACAGGGCCAGCTGGCCCATCTTCCCGACTGGTTTTATTTGAAGGTTTGAACAGAATCAATAAATTCTCTTGAAGCACTTTGGTTTTGTCAGATTGGTATTTTTCAGTGAACATTGCTGAGGTAAGGAAAACGTGCAGACTGAGCAGGAAAAGAGGTCACCACGGGCTGCAGTGTTCTTATAATGCTTTAAATAGTTTGGCAGTGAGCATGTTCCAACTCTGCTACCTTAACAGTGAGTCTCCAAATGAAAAGAAGTGTTTCTGATCACACTCATTTGACCTCACTTTATGACATGAATGACAAAGTGAGGACTGGGCAGGGCATGCACGTATTAGCACACCAGTTTCTTTGAGCATGAGGCAAGCTGGATGCTCTGCTTACTTGCAGTTTGAGTTTCATATTGGCAGAAATGTCAGCTCTCAAATTCCCTGGAGAAGACACAAAGGATGAGGAAGGAAAAGGAAGGCAGAGATGCCTATCAAGTAATTTACTCTTGGTTTTTTTGCAACCTTTAAAGCAAAGTAAGACAAGTAACTTACCCTTGTGCTGGTGATGACTGCTGGTGCTCTCATCTGCCAATATCCTGCCCTCCTGAAGTCTGTCAGCTTTGGACAGGAGCAAAACATCTCCAGGATACATCAGCAGTCTGTCCTGTGGCAGGGCACTCCTATCAATCCATGGGAGGAGGCGGAAAAGGACTATAGATCTTCTTGTAATGTCATAATTTATTTTTCCCTAGTGTAGGCTCTTTACAATTAGATCCAAGATGGACATGTTAAATTTGCTATAGTAATTAAATCAATGCAAGTACTCATCAGGCTTACAGTTAGGATCGGTAGTTTAGGAAGCTTAGTATGGATATAGGTGGATATATATGGGTATAGCTTAGTTTGGATATAGGATATACGGATACAGTTTAGGAGACCTGTAAAGGGAAAGAAAAGGATAAACTCATACTTTCCTATGGCAAATAAAAACACATCCGTATCTAAGAATACCCATGAAATGCCATAGATTATTACAGAAAATATGCAGCCCCTTCATTAATACATTAAAAGGATTCTTGAATTTTTACACTAATCAAGAAAAATATACTGATGTGAAGTTGTTTTTTATATGCTAGAAACATAATATCAGATCATAATTATCCAGGGATACCTCACAGTTCATTTACCTTTTGTTGCACCAAGAAGGTAGCCTTTGAATTTATGTAAATATACAGAGTCACCTATAAAAAGACTTAGAAATTTAATCTAAACCCAGCACAAGGCTACTACTCCAGTGGGTGATGATTACCTCATTCTGAAAAGCATTTCTGTGCTCTAGAGACCAAAAGTGCTATGTAAGTAATATTATTTCATGATGACAGTTTCTGTTTTGTAGTACCAACCAGTCTTGTTCATTTTCTCTCCATGTAATCATGCGTTTTCTCTGTTTGAGCCACAGGGCATCTGCAGATCCTAACTTTGGGAGGTCAAGGGTTTGACACAGTATGTTTCCGTGGGAGGTTTTTCTCAATTTGCATATGCTGGTATTGGCCTTTTTCTGCAGCCTAAGGAAGTGAGTCCAATTAAGGAGCCCTGCTGTGATCAATAAACACTGGAATTGTTGCAAGTATTTGGGTAATGAGATATGAGGTTTCCAGCACGGAGCTTGTTTGAAATAGGAGATAATGCAGTTGCTGAAAAGCCTATTTCTAAAAAGGAAAAATCTGTTTATTAAAAAATACTGTGACTTGAGACTTTTTTTTTCTTTTGTCCTTTGAAAGAAGTCACTCTTATGGCTAATGAAAGACTTTTCCAGTGCACTGTGTATTTGTAACAAACCAGGAACCAAATAATAGGGACATATTAAAATAAGTTTGACAATAGCTTTTGGAACGTCATTTACATGCATTATCATATCCTTCAGTGTGAAAAAAAATATTTCTAGCAAGCATCTAACTCTTGTTGCTCTTTGTATTAAATATTTATTATAGCTACTAGAATGAATGGTATATTATAAAGGGACCAAATTATTCAGCAATTTTAAGGATCAGACTTGTGGTGTAAACGAAAGAAAGAAGAATAAGGGGTTTTTTTCCCGTTTGTTCAAGAATACTAAACTCATGAATGTAATCCATGTTATTCTATGAAGAGACGGTAAGTTGTATGGCTATGGGAGCCATATTTTCACTGTTTTTTCAGGATATAGACTGCCTTCAGAAAAAGTCACAGCAGATTAATGGATTTGTTGGAACTCTGTCTGCACGCTAGTTTTGGCTTTATGGAGGGTTATTTCAGGTAATCACCAGATCTTTAGGTGGACTCTACACCCAAGCCCCAAAGTCAGTAAGCCTTTGACAGGCTGTGAAGAGGAAAAGGTATGGCTGTCATTACTGCAAACAGGCACATTTTTTAGATATTTAAAGATACAAAGCACAGAAGTCAAAAGTAGAATTTCAAGCAGCACAGAGCTCCTCTCAGGCCCCCCACAAAGGATCAATTCATCATGCACAAAATCATACAGAATAAACCTCGTTCATCTTTAAAATTAATTCTAATGTTTTTTCCCCCTCCATCTACCTACCTGTGCATACATTTTTTCAAACAGCTTCTCCCAAGTGGCCATGTATCACCTCCGGTAATGACATCAATAAATCTCAGAGATGATAGTTAGGAATCTCCCTGATGTCACTGTGAGTGATTCACTCTCCAGTAAGAACTGGTAGCCAACTAGCTGTCAAGCTGCTGCTGATTGCTTTAACACAATGGAGTAGGAAAGAACAGGCTTAGGAGAAATGGTTTAAATAAATCTCTCAAGTGTCATGAATACATTTGGCCAACAGATGACAGTGTAATATATGGCAAGTAATAGCATTAGAGAAATTGCACTTTGGGGGGCCAGATCCTCACCCTTGGTGCAGTTTCTGTTGTGCTTTGATAGTACTGAAAGAAAAATTGCCTGAAGTGCAGTATATGCATTTAGCAGGGAATATCTCTAGCCAAGGTAACGCTGCAGTAAGTCCTTTCAGATTTGCTATATAGTTTGGCAAGTCCTAAAATGGTATCTTCAATGTAAATCTAACATAAACTGGTTAGATTGGCTATCACTGTTCATCTGACTGAGAATCCCAGGGGATTTTCCTGAGGTAGGTATTGTTCTTAATCACCTTTTATGGGGTGGGAATCAAATGCAGGGATGAGCGTGCGATGTTGCCTCTGGGCCACAACATATTTTAGAAATTATATCCAGCTCTGGTTAAAAACACAGCCCTCGCCCTGCTCTGTTGTTCTAACAACCTCGTTCCTCTTTACTCCCACTGGACACTATTTATTAAGAGAAGTATTCTGTCATAACTTACAAAGCAAGTTCTGTAAGACACATCTGTGAACTCTGTAAAAGACCAGTGTGGTCCTGTACGTCAAATATCTGGCCACCACAGATTAGCTCCAGAGCAGACAGGTAAACTGGCTGATCTCTGGTCTGCAGGTTTCATGTATGCTTCTTTACATGTTTGTACTTGGTGGCTTTATGAGGCAGAGCTAACATTTTTTGCCATGCTTCAACCTCTGCATAACTATGAATTACTTCTTGAAACCCTGTCCTGCCTTTTCATGTTAAAAAACCAATGTTTTAATGCATTCAGTGGTGCGCTGAGAAAACAAGAGATTCAAGTATGACAGCAGATGAGGGAATGGCAAGATCAACCAGAGGGCCAAAACCAACGTTTTCTGATGGAAGCCCTCACCTTGGTGCCATGCCACCATTGCATCTTGTTCAGTCAAGGAAGGGGAGCATTTACCGCACCTGAGACAGGTGAGAGGAGATAGGCAGAGCAGCACTTATTTTCTAGCTCTGCCAGCTGGTCAGCCCTGTCAAAAACTGGACAATTGTGGCCATAGTGCAGTGGAGCCTGAGCTCAGGCAGGTGAATTTGAGATTAGGTGCTTCCAGAATGAATTTTCACATAAATCTTGATTGAGTTCCATTTTAACCAAACAAGCCCTGATCTTAAGTCCCCTTATGTGATCTAGGCCAAGACATTCCTCCTTTGGACAAGAAAAAGGAAATGAAGCACCCTTCTTTCTCTTTGATTTTGCCAGTAGAGAGCTTCATCCTCTGGCAGCAGCTGAGTACAGCCAGCTCCTGCAGCACTGCGGTCAGGAAGGCACCCGGCTCGTGACCAGGTCTGCTGTAACAGGCCAAAGCACTTCTCGCAGGCGTGGTTATCCAACACTGAAAAATAATTCTGGCTACATATTGCAAAACTGATACTTCTAAGACGGTAGACTGCTGAACAGCCCAGGCTGCCTACAGGAATGGATGTCAGCAACTACAAAACAGACCATCCTAACTACTACTAGAAAAGCTTGTATTGGGGTTTTTGAAGGGAATATCTGCCTGGGTCCAGTCAGAGAGGTTGTATGTTTGGGCAGGGTGAGCACTGGAAACAGAGTGAGGACTCTTATTCAGAGTTCTGCCCCAGCTAATCCGCAGCCCTAGCTAGGGTGAGAAGAGCTCCGTGTTCATTCAGCCATGGTTTGGAACAGATTTTAAAGACCTTCCCCTCTCCCTCATCTTCTTCCCTTTATTTCAGCACTCTTCAGCCATGTTCACAACCACTATTTGTGGGACTACATTGAGAGCTGTGAGGGAACTGGTCCAGCTAAAAAATAACTCTTTGCTGCTATTGCTCTACTGTTATTTTTCAAACTGGGGGCAGTTCCCTGACCAATTCTTTGATTTTATTCTTATTTAAAAGTTATGCTACTTTTAACTTTTCATACAGATATAAAATTCAGATAAATGTAAAGCAATTCTAGTCTCCAATCAATATAAAATCAAAATCATATTAACAAATCAAACACATTAGTCTTGAAGTTATATAAATGTTGAAAAAGTAACTGTGTCACTGTAAATGCCAATTAAAGAATTTGACTAACAGCTTAACACTGAGGCCAAAACTATTATTTGACGTCTAGACCACAACCTCAGTACCAATTATTATATTTCCTATGTAGATTTCAATTCTCATGCAATAACTAACCTTTTCTTACCTCTGGCCTGGCCTTCTAGTGATATAATGTTCACTTTGACAGAAGACTCTTGATAAACACATTTGATAACTCTTACCTACCAGAAATTAAGGATGACAGCCTCAAGTGCCTCAAGTCCTTAAGCTATAGTAAACACTCCAGTGAGTAACTTTTTCAACTACTTTCAAGATTTTTTAGAAATGAGAAATGATCTCTCAAGCAACATCTTCCTTATGCAAGACCAAAATTGAAAGCAAACTCTTGTTATGAGCTGAAACAATGAAGAGGAAGCATGTCTTGCATATTCTGCTCAGCAGATTTCCCTACTCCCTCCCTCCCCACGACAGAGGTATCAAGGTAGACTTGATCCAGTACCTTTCAAATTAGATATTCCCTGGCCAGGAATCAGTTCAGCTCTGACCTGACTGTGGGAGCTACACAATCACATCACGTAACAGAGAAACGTATGCTGCACTGACTGGTACTCACCTGCCTGGAAATCCACACCTGCCTTCACTATTTGCAGCCTGGAGAAGTCTCACCTAAGACAGTAGTTTAAAAAAAAAAAAAGCTCTGTTTTTAAAAAAATGTGGTGTCCCAAACCAGAAAAGGTCATATCAAATAAATTATTAATAAACTTTAGTGGAAATTGTCGCAATCTGTGATCTGGAAAAAGGCTATTCATTCTGCATCCCCATATTGCCACAGGCACTGTGATCTGTCTCTTCCCTTGTTCTCTCCAACTTAAATCCTGCATCCCTTTGCATGGTGCTACTATAGTAATTCTGATGGAAAAATTAGGCAGAAATGTGGAACTCCTTGTCAAATACGTGGTGGGTAATGGAAGTCTCTATAGCCTGACAGTAACACTAGACAAGTTAATGGAAGCATGTAATATATAGAAATACATAGAAATATCATCAAGCTCAAGAACTCTAAGCTAGGTGAATATCAGGAGAGAAATACACTTACCTTACTGTTAATCTTTGCTAGGTATCAAATTGCAGCTGTTCTTACATTCTTAGGTTATGTTCTCCTGCATCATCAGGTCTAGGCAGTTAAATACTGGTTAAGATTGCGAATACAGAGACCTTGATCTCCTTTGTCACTGGGAAAATAGACAACAGTGTCTATTATTCCTATACTAAGCTGCAACAAAAGAAAAAAGATAAATATTTCATTAAAGTACTAAATCTGCTTTGCATTTTAACTGTACATTGTGATTCCCTATGAATGTTGAAGCTAAGAGTTGACAGCAGAACAGAACTTTCCTGTTCATTGTTCAATAGTGCTGTGGATGATACTTTCATCAAAGGTCTGTGATCAGCAGCACAAAGATGATCTGGAAGCTCCACTGGCCAGCCAGTTTTCAATTCACGTCACTGTCTGTTTCTGTAATCCATACTTCATCCTTTTTTTTTAATGTTGCACAGACTAGTGCATGTCCAATTTGTTTAAATGCTACTTAACCAGGTCCTCTTCTCCCTGGAGTAAGTTATCCTTGTGCCAGGATCATGAATGCCACCATCGCATGGTCACTACAGCCAAGGCTGCCCCCTACCTTCACATTCCTGACAAGTTCTTCCTTGTTTGCAAGTGTGAGGTCCAGCAGAGCATCTCCCTTTGTCAGCTTCACCATCTATGTTAGTAAGTTGTCCTCAATGCATTGCAGAAACCTCCTGGATTACTTGTGCCCTGTGACATTGCCCTTCCAGTATCACAGTGGTTAAAGACCATCAGTTGGCTGACATATTTTCCAGTTGTTAACTACATGTGAATTTAGGCCTATTGTTAAGAGATAGATGTGTACAAATTTGTTTGTACAGCCGAGTACTCTCCATTTTCCTGATTTCTTCAAGCAATTTCTCCCACTTAAAAAACAAAAGTCCTCCCAAACAAAGGCCCTCCTGTTAGTTCAGCACATGTTGGAAAGAATTTAAAATTTCTTAGGATGTATTCAGTGATGCAGCCGCTGAGTTGCTCTGGCAGGTACTTAGTCATACTTATTGTCTATGGAGTGATTTCTTCTCAAGGCAAGGCAGCTTTGAGAGGTTAAGTACATATAACAAGGTATTGTTGAGTGATTGTTTTATACCATCTCATAGTTCTCTTTGATTGCTTTGAAGTTTGCATGAATATAACCCAAGAGATGGTTTGAAAATACCATCAATACTGAAATTTAAACAGTAACAATTAATCTCTGCTGCCTGTTGGATTATATAGAAAGCTAACAAAATATAGACTGAATATGTTTTCATTAGTGGAATTCAACATTGAGGCAGCACTGCTTAGAATTTCAAATTATACTTTTTACCAAGATACTTACCACCGCAATTCAGTCACATAAATATTTATATTACAGGAAATTATTTATTTTGTACTCTCCGTAAATCTATCTTGCTGCTAATTAAGAATGAGCAAAACAGTTACAAAAATACAGTAAAGCCACCAGTCATTCTCCCGGGCTGAAAGGTGTGTTTGCTGCAGCATAAAATATCTTTATTGTGCAACACCGTTTCTTCTGGTCCGAAGTGAAAAGAGGAGAGCTGTATGGAATATTTTTGGCCCACCTGGATTTCTGGCCACCATCCCAATTAGGCCTATAAAGCCTTCACTGGCCCTTCGCCTCCGCCTTCAGGCAAAGCTCTGCGCTCCCGGCGATCCGCAGCCTTCTGCCCTCTGCCTGCCTCCCCTGCCCCGAGGCTTTTCAGCAGCCGATGATGCTCAGAGCTATGCTTACCTGTTCCATTTCCAGGAAGGTGGTAACTCTTGTAGTTTCATAGCACTTGGGGAACTCACTTAGGTGAGAGGGAGTCATGTGGCACATCAGTTAACAATTCTCTGGCTCCTCCGTGCCATCAAGAAAATATAGGAGGCAGCCAAGGGACCAGAATAAGAGTTTGTTTCCCGGCTCCTTGTGCACTATTGGTTTTGCTGCTTCGCTAACAAAGTGGGGTCTTACAAGGTACAAAGAGTAGCAGAACTGGCAACTCTCAAAGTAGAGTCTCATTGCCAAAGGGACTGCTCTTACCATGAAAGCAGAAAGGGACATAACACTGAATAAATTTATTCTGTTTTCCTAAATGAGGTCAGGGAGTCACAGTCATTAAACTCAGTCAAGGCATTAAAAACAAGTCAGTTAGTCTCACTAATCACAGCCAATAGTGAGAGTTATGTATGACTATAGACAGACTTCTGAGTCTTTTATCACCTTGAAACCTTATCACACAAGTCAGTTGAAGAGAGACTCCTTCAGTGACTTTCAATCAGGCTTCTCAGTGAGGCCGTACTCAACACCATCCAACAGGCCTACATCAGCTTCCGTTTTTATTCCCATCACAAGTATCATATAGGAATGCTGAGCCAAAAGTCAAAATATAGAAAATACCATTCAAGAAAAAAATAATCCCATGTCCTCTTAAGCTTTCTTTTTGACTGTCATCTTCTATGTACATATTCTAAAGGGAATTTTAAGAACAGGAATTTAATCTTCCATTTAAAATCATAACAAGTTGGTCATCATTCCCATTTACATTTTAAAATGTTATAAAAAGATCTACCAGTAGTAGACATGGTGAGTTTCCCCCTAAACAATAAGGTTTGCAATATAATTACCAGCTGCTGGAACAATAAGTCTTGCCTGTCAGAATAGTATTTGTTCATCTGGAATGAAAGACTTTTTCCCCTCCGTAAATCCTGAAGTTGGCTGATTATGGACCCACAGAAGAGAAACTCGTGTTCATCTGCGCATCAGTACTATAAGCTGTCCCTCACTGCTGTCCTATCTCAGATTTCTTGTAAGTTTAAAACCAAATCACACTTGCTTTAGGCAAGTTACAGAACAGGAAACCAGTGACTGGCACTTAAGAATACAGTGGTTCCTGATTTTGTGTTCCTTTTGTATTACTTCTAGGTTTTGCCTTTTACAATATTTTCCTAGCTTATAAAAGACTCAAAAATAGAACAAAGAAAAATGAGTACTTAAATTTGTAACATAGTCTATCTTGTCCTTATTAGTAGCATGTTAAGACTTAAATGTCAAAAGACTGGACATTTACATATATCCTATAGAAATCACAGATTGCTTCCTTTACACATTGGATTAATATATGTGGCTTAGTACTTTTGACTAGCAACAGAATTGCAGATTTTTATAGCCCTACTTCAAGATGTTAAAATGTGAAAGTCAACAAAAATTAACTATTTTACATAGTATTTGTACACTTTGAAGTGCAAATAAACATGGAGTAAAACCACAACCTGAACACTGACTCTTGGGTTTCTGAGGTAAACATCTAGTGTCATATTAGGCATGTATTAGGCATGGCATATCTTCCTTGGACTCCAGTTGCCAACCCAGACAGATGCAGGAATCTCATAAGTCCTGGATGTCTGTATCTGGATGCCTGAGTGTTAGCAAAAGATCTTGGGTAACGGAGAATACCTCAAGTGACTCTAGTCATTATGTTTAAATAACTCAGCCTCAGCCCTTGGTTTGACCCAGTACCCCTGGGTCTTGTGTTGGTTTTTTTGGTTTGTTTTGTTGGGTTTTTTTAATAACTCAGAATGATATAAAATAGAATTGCAAAAGTTTTTAGCTTCCTACATGATACTGTGGAGATATTCAAGGGAAGAAGAGTCAAAAATATCTTTTTTTGGCTGCTGTTTTCTATTCAGAGCCAAATTTCTCAGAATACAGCCATAGTACCTTATTAGAAGAAGTCTTATGCACCTCCTTCTAGATTTCTGTTGGAATTTGTGCAGATCACAACTGAGAAAGAACTGCGCAGAAGAGGATGTGATTTTTTTTCCGTTAACTTTGGACACCAAAAAAACGCTAATCAAAAAAAAAAAAAAAACGAACAAAAAAAACCCCATCACCAAACCCTACAGTTCTGCACAAATATGGCAGGAAAATAAAAACAGGTCTTTTTCACTCTGCCCTGACAGATATTTCATCCAGTACATTTCTTATTCTGTAACCCAGATAAATCTTCTTGTCTCTTGGGTTCATGCAGAAGTTTTATTTTTTTGCAGAAAATGAAGGCAGCTGTCTCCTTGCCTGTAAGGCAAAAGGAATTAAAAAACAAAAGCAAAAAAGAAAAATCCTATCTCTTGTTACTGCACCTCAGCTTATGATCCGTTTCCTTTGAAGGACAGAGATAAGGGCAGTGGGTACCACTGGGGAAGAAAAGAAAGAGCTACAGCTCTGCAAGTTAAGCCTGCTGGTCCCCACCACCATGACTGATGCACCACGTTTCATAAATTGTACTCTCAGACCTCCATTTTCAAACGCACTTCAAACTCATAGCTCAGGACTAGAGCAGAGAGACTAGAAAGAAGACAGATTAGTTCAAAACTCATAGTTAAACTAAAAATAAATACTTGTCTAACTTCAAGCCTTTCCCTCATTCCTGTTCATTGCACTTCTTCACACCAATTTTACACCTTCATTGCTGCACTGAATTCAGGGAAGCCTCCCCAGCTGACAGCAGAGTCTGGATAAAGAGCTACCAAAATATACGTAGGAAATTTTAAGGTGTTTATTGCATACCTAAGGGATTGTAATTGATTTGGAACTTGGGTTCTCCATTTTCTCTTGGCAAGAACAACCGTAAGTCTACCTCCCTACAAAGAGGTCACAAGCACACAGGCAACACATTCAATGCAGGGCTCAATGCTGAAAAGTGCAGACCATTTTCTGCTAGGCTCTAAAGCCTTCCATTTGCATTGACTGCAAGAGTTGACAATAGTCAGTATGCCAAAAAATTAGCACTAACCCATCACACTTCTTTTTACATTAAAACTGTGATATTTCCACCCAGTTATATCAGAAAGAATATTTAAACTTTACTCCTCAATGGTAATCTTATTCCTATTTACAGACAAGGTGGATGAAAAGTTATTAGAATACACCACTTTTTGACATTCTGTTTGAAAATAATTGTTATCCATGCGCTTTAACTTAAAAGAAGCTTGAACAAAATCAGAATAAGAGCTATCTAAGACCAATAAACTGCCACATAGTATATATTTACAGGACCATATGTTCTACTATAATTGCAAATTACTGCGAACATGTCTTCAGGTTACAGAAAGGTATTTCCGTAGGAAGATAAACTGAATTTAAGCTAGATGCAGACAGAAAGCTAGAACAGTTCTTATTTTGTTGTTTTGTTTTGTTTTTTAATAAGTAACTTGCATCCTTCTTTATCAGCAATAATAATAACCGTTCAGACAGTGAGAGTGTAATTCAATTCCTAAAACATAAGATCCATTTGGAAATAACTGGAACCATTTGACTTCAGCACAGGCCTGGCAAAGGATTTGGGAGAGGCACATGGCCTGCCAGAGTGGAGGCTGGAGGACAAGCAGGATGCCATAAAGGCATTACAGTGGCATCAAACACGGTGTTTGAGCAACTCAATCCCACCCTGCCACTTAGTGCATCTACTTCCGTGGGAAGACCTGCTTAAAATATAATATATTCTCTGTGGTTTGCAATAAATAATAAAGGGTATTAAAGCCCATTAAAAATGAATCAGTGACTTTCTGTTGAGCTGAAGAGGCATTGAGTCAGTCTCATAAAAGTCAGTGCTGGGCCATATTTGCTGTATTCTGATGTTGCTTCTTCGATTTGTTGGCAGAATATAGCCATTTGTCTGTGTTGCAAGGAACCATTTTTTCAGCGGAGTAACAACTGAACAGCTTTTTGACAAGAGTTTTGCAGACATGAGAGTAAAGGGTTAAAAAAACATGGCTACCAGATTAGATGATCAATTTTCAGTTACTCAGATTAATGAACAAAACAAATTGGCTAAATTTGGGTAAGTCTTTTCACACCTTCCTCTGTGTAAGAATCTGCTTGAATCAAGGCTGGAAAGCAGCTAGTTCACCTTGTCAACTTTTAGCATTCACATGTATAATAAGAAAAGTAAAAAGCCAGGTTTATTTGACAGAAGCCTTTCTCCAACTGCCTGACTTTATCTCCTTGTACTACCTTGCATTTGTTATACAGGAAAAATCATTAAATATTCTCCATATAAACTAATATAAACCATAATCTATAAATGACCAGAAACACCAAAAAGCATTTTTTCACCACCCCCCACCCCCCAAAAAATCTCCTAAAAGCCAGACTATGAAAAATACATGTTATAATCTTTCAGAAGTTTTACTCTGGTGCAATTATCTGCAAATAATATTTATTCTTAAAAGTTGAAAACATACAAATTGAGCAAGGAACCTCATAATTCATCTCATATTTTATTAGGAATACTTTACTTCAAACCATTTCTTGATCTAATTTTGAAGTCATTGATTTGACGAATGAGTTTCATTTGGTGATGTTTCATAATCTCAGCTCAGAATCCTAGAAGAATTGCAAGCCACTTGATGCTCATGCCTGTAAATAGATTAAGAACAATGCCTTAAGAGAGGACAGTGAAAAGAAAACACCACCTGGGTGGTTTAATGTTAATGAAAACAAATCACAAAGCCACCAGGAAAACTATAACACCTTGCTTGTTGTTAGTCTTCTGTGTCTTTAGGACTGCAGGAATATTGTATTGGCTAAGAGTAAGCATTCACAGTGATAAACTTGTCAGAGACAACAGCAGATGTTTGAGGAGAAAATGAGGGAGATCTTGTCCTGAAGAAATATGGAGTAATTTCTCTGCAAGAAAAAATTAATTTTAATCTTCTTTCATTCTAATTCAATAAAAAATTTGGAATTGTTTATGTTGTGATGACTGAGGAATATCTCTTCTAAACATGGGAACTTACTTTCTTCTCATATTTAAAGCTATGAATGCTCATTTCTTATTTCATCATTTTGAAACTTATTAGGTATGTGGGCTAAATGACATTTGTAGGGAAAAGCAATTAAGCAGGCTAGTTACTCATGATATAAAAGCACTTTCATTGGTCTAGTGTTTTTGCTTCATTCTGTATTTTCTAGTAAAACATGCTATTTTCCCATATTGCCAGTACTGCCAGCCTGAAAGCTTATCACTACCAGATGATTACCTTCTTTATTTTCCACTCCTTTTCCCATTATAAACAGCTAGCTGGGGATTTCCTTTCCTCTTTGCTTCATTAAACATTTCTTTTTTCAAGAATACAAGGAAATATTTATTAAAAATAATGTGCTCTTTTCTTATCTCCTGCAAAGAAGATTCTTTTGTTCTTTTTTTCTGAAATGAAAAGGACGATATACAAGTCAGTGGAAATTAAACAATTACTCTAGTAATCTCATGTTGTTCTGTGTCACAAAGGTTTGACCTGCAGGGCCCAGTTGATCTTTTCCTCTGGGCTGTCTCTACAGTGAGTCTAAGTGCTATTGACCACATGGCTGAGAAGCATCAGACAAAAAACATGACTGCAAACAGAACCAGCCCTTTGATATTCTGTTCTCCTGTGATGCATAAGCTGTAATTTCTTCATTGTACTCTCAGGGAGCACAAGAACTCTAGTGAGAAGGCATTTCCATTTCCTCCCCTCTCCTCTCCTCTATTCTCCTTATATTAATATTTTACTGAAACATCAAATTGAAAATTCAACATAAAATATCCCATAAAAAAAAAGACAATTTTTTTTCTCCCACTTGAATTTTGGTAAAATCCAAATTCTGACACAGTTACAGAATGATAGATGAGAGAGGAAACATGAGGAAACTGGGCAGTGTCAGGAAAACAGAAGCGGCTTGCTTACTTAGAGTAGCAGCATGAGGACAAGGACTAGCTAATCACACCTACTTCCAGGGAAACACCGCATCAGCAGAGCAGGGACAAACTTCAGGGAAGCAGGAGACCTGCATGGTTGAGCAGGGAGCTTCTGAAAAAGCTCAAGTGGAAGAAGGAAGGAAGTATGCAGGGACGAAACGAGGAAAGCCAAGGCCTCCTTGGAATAAAATCTGGCAAGGGATGTCAAGATCAACAGGAAGGGTTTCTTCAAGTAAATTGGAGGCAAAAGGAAAACTAGAGAAAATGTGGGCCCACCACTGAATGAGACAGGGGCCACGGTGACAGATGATGCAGAGAAGGCGGAGGTACTGAATGCCTTCTTTACTTCAGTCTTTACTGATCAGGCCAACCCTCAGGAGGCCCAGACTTTACAGGGAACAGAGAAAGTCTGGAGGAAGGAGGACTTTCCCTTGGTTGAGGAGGATCAAGTTAGAGATCAGTAAGTAAACTGGATATCCACAAGTCCATGGGTCCTGATGGGATGCACCCGCGCGTGCTGAGGGAGCTGGCCGAAGTCATTGCTGGGCCGCTCTCCATCATCTTTGAAAGGTCCTGGAGAACAGGTGAGGTGCCTGAGGACTGGAGGAAAGCCGATGTCACTCCAGTCTGCAAAAAGGGCAAGAAGGAAGACCCGTGAAACTACAGGCCAGTCAGCCTCACCTCCATCCCTGGAAAGGTGATGGAACAGCTCATTCTGGGCATCATCTCAATGCACCTGGAAGAAAGAAGGTTATCAGAAGTAGCCAATGTGGATTCACCAAGGGGAAGTCATGTCTGACTAATCTGATACCCTTCTACGATGGCATGACTGGATGGATAGATGAAGGGAGGGCAGTGGATGTTGTCTACCTTGACGTCAGCAAGGCTTTTGACACTGTCTCCCACAGCATCCTCATAGGCAAGCTTAGGAAGTGCGGGTTAGATGAATGGACGGTGGGGTGGATTGAAAACTGGCTGACAGACAGAGCTCAGAGGGTTGTGGTTAGTGGCACAGAGTCTAGTTGGAGGTCTGTGACAAGTGGAGTTCCCCAGGGGTCAGTACTGGGTCCAGTCCTGTTCAACAGATTCATCAATGACCTGGATGAAGGGATAGAGTGTGCCATGATATATAGTGATAGATGACACAAAACTGGGAGGGGTGGTTAACACACCAGAAGGCTGCGCTGCCATTCAGTGTGACCTGGACAGGCTGGAGAGTTGGGCAGAGAAAAACCTCATGAAGTTCAACAAAGGCAAGTGTAGGGTACTGCACCTGGGGAGGAATAACCCCATGCACCAGTACAGGTTAGGGGCTGACCTGCTGGAAAGCAGCGCTGTGGAAAGAACCTGGGATTCCTGGTGGACAACAGGATGACCATGTGCCAGCAATGTGCCCTTGCAGCCAAGAAGGCCAATGGCATCCTGGGGTGCATCAAGAGGAGTGTGGCGAGCAGGTCGTGGGAGGTTATCCTCTCCCTCTACTCTGCCCTGGTGAGGCTGTATCTGGAGTACTGTGTCTGGTTCTGGGCTCCCCAGTTCAAGAAGGACAGGGAACTGCTGGAGAGGGTACAGCAGAGGGCTACAAAGGTGATTAGGGGGCTGGAACATCTTTCTTATGAGGAAAGGCTGAGGGACTTGGGTCTTTTTAGTCTGGAGAAGGCTCAGAGGGGATCTCATCAATGCTTACAAATACTTAAAGGGAGGGTGCCAGGAGGATGGCACCAGTCCTTTTGCAGTGGTACCCAGTGACAGGACAAGAGGTAATGGGCACAACTTGACCGTAGGAAGTTCCATCTAGACATGAGAAGGAACTTCTTTCCTTTGAGAGTGGCAGAGCACTGGAACAGGCTGCCCAGAGAGGTGGTGGCATCTCCAGCTCTGGAGATACTCAAAACCCGACTGAACACCATCCTGTGCAACCTGATTTAGGTGAACCTGGTCTGGCAGGGGGGTTGGACTAGATGATCTCCAGGGGTCCCTTCCAACCCCTGTGGTTCTGTGATTCTGTTTCTGCTGGTGGTCCAGGTCCCACAGTGTTATACCTTCCCTGACCCCAAGCATTCAACCTGGTATCTTTGCAATGCCATGTTTTATATAGTTTAGGTTTATACCTCACCCCACCAGGTGTTAATTACACTCTGCCCTTTTTGAATTCAGACTTCCTCTAGGTAGTATGGGTAAGGTATATGCAAACAGTCACCCCTTACTTCAGTTCCAAATCCTTCCCCTCACTGCTACTTTAGCCCTTGGTTTGCCCAACATGCAACATTTGAATTATCTTAGACCTTCCTACAGTCTATCCACTGCAAACCTGAGGTTATCCCCTCCCAGGCCATTTTTGCAGGCCCTCTTCCTTTTGAGAGCCTTCCTGTATGCCCACATTCAGGGGAGGAGAAATGAAAAGATCAGGGAAAACATTGTGGCAGTGACTTCCTCCACAGCAGAAAACATCTTCTTTTCCTCCTTTCTAGGAAAATCACTGCCTCAGATTTTATCTACCAGTCTCAGATGTTCATCGTAAGTGGTCAGTACCAGTCTCAGACACATTGGGTTGGTTGGATCAGGAGTGCACTTCTGAAGTGAGTCTCCCAGTTACTCCCACTAATCCCTCTCATGAACTGGATTCCTTTTGCATTAAACTAACCCGGAAGATGCACGTAATACAAACAAGCTGTTAACAGGTACTTTGTCCTCAGGTCCAGACTAGTGTTACTCCAAAGCAGAACCTGTGAAACACAGATATTGTGGGCATTTCATTCTCAATACCAAGGGTATCATTTTTCCAATCTGCTCCTGCTTGGCTACACTGCTTGCAAAAGGAAACACAGGCAATGTCTATGCAGGGTTTCAGGGCTACAGGCTAAAGAAATTTCTCTTTACTTCAGGAAGAAGATTCTGGTTGAGGTGGCAATAGATGGAGTAATGGATTTCTCATGGAAGATGAATGAATTAGCATTCATTTTTGTGGTTTGCACAACTTGGTAGGACAGGAAAAGCTAAAGTGTAAGAAGACAGTTCAAAGATCTGCAGTAATCAGGCAATAACAAAGCATAAGGTTCAGAGGAGTAGCCCCATTGCTCCTTACCTGGCCAAATTCAAGTCATCAGAGAGCAATGACAACTGTGCTCATCAGCAAAGTAAGCAATAGTTCATCAATATTCATCTTACAGTGAATTCATTTCTTTTCATTTAAGACCTAGAAAGTCAAAGCAGAAGACTGAGGCCACCTTTAATCGAGCTTATTTTATAGAAATAACACTGGCTAAGGAAATTTTGATCCGAGAGCTCCTGTAGTGTCAGGGATTACTTTCATTCAAACATAAAAACACATCTTTACACAAGAGGAAGGCACTCTATGAACCAGCTACTTTTCACAAGACAGCCCCACCAAAGTCACCATCATTTCTTTCTGCTAATTACTTTATCTCTGCTGTTATTTTCTCTCCAGCTTTGTTTCCACATAGTCAGCATGTTACTCTTCAAAAATCTAGTACCACAGTTTGACAGCTTCTAAAACAAGAAGCATATGTTGTAGAACCTCTTCAACAAAGGCTGTAGTTAGCTAAAATAGACAATGTGAAGAAAAGAGAAAGTAATAGTCCATGTTTCTTCAAGGGAGCTAAGAAACAATTAAAGAGCCTTGACCTCATGAAATTAAGGCATGATTCTTTCCCATTTTATATGCAGTGCTTCATCTACCATTCTAGTCACATGATGCGGAAAAAAAAAATCTAGCCAAAAAGTTAAATACATTAATCATAGAATCATAGATTGGTTTGGGTTGGAAGGGACCTTTAAAGGTCATCTAGTCCAACCCCCCTGCAATGCGCAGGGACATCTTCAACTAGATCAGGTTGCTCAGAGCCCCATCCAACCTGGCCTTGAATGTTTTGAGGGATGGGGCATCTACAACCTCTCTGGGCAACCTGTTCCAGTCACCACCCTCATAAAAAATTTCTTCCTTGAAACAACACTAACATTGTCCTGGTTTCAATACTGCTGTGATGACATGTATTTCAAAAGGAGTGTGCCATACCACAGTCAGCTTTGGAATTAAGTGCTAATCTTTATGGCTTTAAAGTAAGCAATGTAATAAATGGCTGTTGTGATTGGTGTGAAAGGAAGTTGTAAGCTTTAATGAACTCCAAAAAATTAGCTTCATGTCTATTGCTAGGCCAATAGCTACAATTCAAGCACAAAGTGGGTCAAATTCAAATGCAAATGCTAGAAAATATTTCTAAATTCAAAATTCATTTTTGGAACACAGTTCCATGTTCCACAATGTCATGAAAGAGCACTATAACAATATGACATTATTAAAATTATGTAATATTAAATAAATTTTTTAACAGACTGTTTTCCTAACAAAGGTTATTCTTGTTCACTTTTCCAAAGTATATATATCCCTTCCATTAGTATTTCTAGTTCATTAATTCTATACAAGCTGCCTTATTCTCTGCCCAAAACAATGTTTCTCATAAACTATACAAGAAACTTCGTTGCTGCAATGAATATATACCAAAATAATGCCTGTAAGAGTTTAATTTTTCTCCAAAATTTTAGTGTCCATACAAATGATAAGAAGACCCTTCATACTACAAAATTCTTTAAAGTGTAATAAGCATTAGTGTTTTTAATTGGGTAAAGGAAAAATAAATAGTGTTGTACCCTGCCAAGTCTCCCTGGCTATGCATGTTAACATTAATCCCTCTAAATCAGAAGAGCTTATTACTCTACAATTGAGCTCACTTACCCCAAAATGCAGTAAATAAATTGCAAAATAATATGCATTATTAAGCTACAGATTGACAGAAGCGTGTTGATATGGGGCACAGTGGCTTAATAAGTACATTTAAAAAATCATTACATGGCAATAAAAAGCTTTCCAGGTGACAGATCCTTGCTTTATTCCTCTAATGGGAGATGAAAACTGAATTTCAACCGAATATCTGTTTCAGTTGCTGCATGCAAAAAACCACAGGTCTCCAGAGTGCTGGCCTACTGCCTTACTTACCCAGGAAAAGCCTTTTTTTCATTACTCAGCTTTGTCCTCAGAATCTCTTTGACATGAGTTCAAGGTGCACTCTCTTTAATTTCAGTTTTCAGTTAACATACCTTGAAGTGTTCTTCCCAAAAGCTCCAATGAGTACCATTACATACTTCTACAGAAAAAAACAAGTCTTCACAGAGTGCATCACTGCTAACAAAACTGTTCCTTCTGACTCTGGCATCTCACAGCATGATGCCCTGGGGATGAGTTGTTTCCCACAATGCTCAATTGGGGTGGAAGCTATAGCTTAATAGGTTCATGAGAAAGTTAACCATGTATAACATCACAGACACACACTGTGGGCTTTGTAAGCACTTTAACTGCTTTTTTCCTTGCAGAGTTCTTTTCTCAGCTGCAACTGGGCTCTGAATAGTCTGAAAATCTCTGGCAAGCTCTTTATTAGGTGTTATCTCCTGTTTAGGCGGAAGAGCACTTGGGTAGATCACAAATGACTTCATGTCAGCATATGTGACACAGACATAACAAGCAGGGCTGAATGAACTTCTTTGTGGGAAAGAGTAACAATAGAATTCCATGCTGACCCTTCAGTGGAAATGAGAATTTACCTACACACAGACACACAGAGGAGGTCTGTGCATATTAAAACCACCCATTTTTTGGTCACCAACTTTCTTGGTTAAATTTTCTGCTAGTATCTCTATTTAGTCAGTAAAAATACCTATGAACTCCAGAGAGCAATTCCAAGGATACAAATTTGCCTCCTGCTTAAGTCCAGCTTTGATAAAGATTTACCTTTTCTATTGACCATCTGTGCAACGCTGATTAGCTGGACTACTTAGCCAGCAAAAAGATGGCTGATATGAATATGCACAGCTCAGTTGCATCTTTCTGTGCACACTAGATAGCAGAGTCTAGGGGCACTGCAGGAATCTTGATGGTCCTAAAAAGGAGTAAGAGCAAAACCAGATGTGATCAAAAAGTGACATTGTGCTATGAACTCTTGCACTAAGGAAAAGAGGACTTGGAAGCTGGCTGGAAGATTTCCTAATAACCTCCACCTCATTAATCATCCCTGTCATGCAAAATGAATCAGAATTTATTCTTTCACCTGGAGACCACCTCCTATGAAATCATTATTCTGCGTTCACTCTGATCTTTCTGCACTATTAAGTTCATGACAGCCATTTTCAAAACAGGAAACCACTGCACAGACTTCTGGCACAATAAGGAAGTGTTTTGTAAGAGACATGAAAAACCAAAGGAGGAATAACTGGGTAAGCAACACGTTGGAGATCATTACTTACTAGAGTTCCTGCCTTTGGCTGGGGGCCGCTAACTGCCATTAGAAATGCACTGGAGAACTGTCCCTTGCCAGCAAGAAACTTGTGGCCAAGTCTAGCAGCGAAATAGAAAGTTTCTACCATTTGGTGGCTCTTAGTCATCCATGAGAAGATGGGAAAAGAAAATGCTTGCAACATTGTCTCAAACTCTCCTTATGGTTCAGAAGATCCTCACCAATCTAGCTTCAAAATAGAGGAAAATAGGAAAATAATATCCTCCCATTCAGTAGCATGGCTATGAATTTTCCTCTCTGTTTCCTCCCTTCTCAGCCACGTGTACGTAGGAATGCAATTCAGCCAAAAAGACTGAGCAAACAAGTCTTCCAAAAAACAAATTTCTTTCAAAGAAAAACATTTTTTGTAGAAATCTTAATTTCAGTTGTTCGGATTCTTTTGTTTGGACCGACACTTTCTATATTTAAGAGTTTATGTCTTTGTGTTTATAATACATACTCATTCATTATGATAACATAAATGCTAAATCAAAACAAAATGGTTTAGTTAAAATATTTTCAATACTATTAAAACAGAATGATCATAGAATCATGGAGTCATAGAATTGTTTAGGTTAAAAAAGACCTTTAAGATCATCCAGTCCAACCATTGACCCTACTCTACCAGGTCTGCCACTAAACCATGTCTCTAAGCACCACATCTATACGACTTTTAAACACATCCAGGGATGGTGACTCGACCACCTCACTGGGAAGCCTGTGCCAATGTTTGATAACTCTCCCAGTGAAAAATTTTTTCGTAATGTCCAGCCTAAACCTCCCCTGGCACAACTTGAACCCATTTCCTCTTGTCCTATCGCCAGTTACTTGGGAGAAGAGATCAGCTCCCAGCTCACTACAACCTCCTTTCAGGTAGTTGTAGAGAGCAATAAGGTCTCCTCTCAACCTTCTCTTCTCCAGACTAAACAATCCCAATTCCTTCAGCCGCTCCTCATAATACATGTTCTCCAGACCCCTCACCAGCTTTGTTGCCCTTCTCTGGACATTCTCCAGCACCTCAATGTCCCTGCTATACTGTGGCGCCCAAAACTGAACACAGTACTCAAGCTGCGGCCTCACCAGCGCTGAGTACAGGGGCACAATCACTTCCCTACTCCTGCTGGCCACACTGTTCTTGATACAGGCCAAGATGCCACTGGCCTTCTTGGCTACCTGGGCACACTGCTGGCTCATGTTCAGCCGGCTGTCCACCAGGACCCCCAGATCCTTTTCTGCCCAGCAGCTTTCCAGCCACTCGTCCCCAAGCCTGTAGCGTTGCCTGGGGTTGTTGTGACCCAAGTGCAGGACCCGGCACTTGGCCTTGTTAAACCTCATGCAGTTGGCTTCAGCCCATCGATCCAGTCTGTCCAGGTCTCTCTGCAGAGCCTTTCTACCCTCAAGCAGATCAACACTGCCGCTTCATTTGGTGTCATCTGCAAACTTACTGAGGGTGCACTCAATCCCCTTGTCCAGATCATCAATAAAGATATTAAACAAGGCTGGCCCCAAAACTGATCCCTGAGGAACAACGCCTGAGACCTGCCGCCAGCTGGATTTAACGCCATTCACCACAACTCTTTGGGCTCAGCCATCCAGCCAGTTTTGAATTCAGCAAAGAGTACACCTGTCTAAGCCATGGGCTGCCAGCTTCTCTAGCAGAATGCTGTGGGAGACTGTGTCAAAGGCCTCACTAAAGTCCAAGTAGACAACATCCACAGCCTTTCCTTCATCCACCAGGCGGGTTGCCTGGTCGTAAAAGGAGACCAGGTTGGTCAAACAGGACCTGCCTTTCATGAACCCATGCAGGCTGGGCCTGATCCCCTGGTTGTCCTTCACAGGCCTATAATTGCTTGGAACCTGCTTCTGGCCCTTTATGTAGATGGGTGTCACATTGGCAAGCCTCCAGTCGTCTGGAACCTCCCCTGTTGACCAAGACCGCTGATAAATGATGGAGAGTGGCTTGGCAAGCTTCTCCGCCAGGTCCCTCAGCACTCTCGGGTGGATCCCATCTGGGCCATAGACTTGTGGCTGTCCAGTTGGTGTAGCAGGTCACTAACTGCTTCTTCTTGGATTACAGGGGGTTTATTCTGTTCTTCATCCCTGTCCTCCAGCTCAGCGGGCTGAATACCCTGAGGATGACTGGTATGGTATCATGTATGGTTAGAAACCACTGTCATCTTTTCGTTGTTTTTTTTTAATTGCAGTCCTAATTTTTCCCCAGGCGTAACTATTCTAGGTCACACAATGATTCCAGATGTCAAGCACCTCTGTACGAAAACACACCAGTGAAAAAAAAAAGACCAGTAGAACTTTGAAGCTTTTTTGATGCTTTATATTCCTATATTCATCCTCCACTATCCACCTGCTAACTTGTATTTTCAAAATCTGGAGAACAAAAAACAACTGTGAAAAAGCAGTTCTTAGCTCTGAATAGCCAACTGCTGCATTTTTTGTAAACACCAACCACAGTCTCTTTTTACATGACCATCATCAAAAACTAGGATTAAGCCAAATGAATACATTAACTAGATGAGATTACTTGTCTCCCTTTCATTAATAATCCAAAAAGAGGAAAACCAGACCAGTTTCCTTCTATGCCAAATCTTAACAAAGTACTTTTATCTAATGACTATTGTGTTCTACAAGAGACAAAGTGAACTTGACCTTCTGATTAATAACCAAAGATTGCACAATGAATCAAAGGCTGGGGTTTTATCCCAGCTACTAGAGGGGATGCAGCCAAATTGCTTTTGAGTCAGCTATGGGAGCTATGCTGGTAGCTACAGAGCAAGAATATCCCCAAAAGAAAATTACCTCTCTTGAGGACATCTGTTTACTGAAGCTCACCCAAGTATGTACCAAATGTACTTACTTAGATTTGAAAAATTTTGAAGACATCTGCATTGCTGCCACTTTTCAGATGAGAAAGAAAGGCTCTTGAACACACTGCTCATTATTGATAGATGTAATTTTTATTTATTGTAATGAGGATAATTAAATGCATTACTTCTTATAAATTCAGGACGATGTTATTCAGAAGTTGCTCACAGGAATTCTACCCACAGGTCAAATTATCTTCTGGTGCATTTGTATTAATTTCAGTGGAAGTATAACAGATTTGAATCTATCCCATAGATTTCTGGAGATGCAGTTTAACCTTGGTGTATTGAGGTCTCTGAATTTTTTCAGGTATTGCAGATCAGTCATGTCAGAGTTGAAAAACATGACAGTGATGCAAAGCTGATTTCATCAGATAAATATCTGTGTCTCCTGTAAGGTCTCCAGTGGGTAATCAATAACATCAAAGAACTCGTGATACAAATCTGTTATGCCGCAATGACCAGCTGCATTTTACCTTGTGCTATTATCCTATACCTCATGCCTAAGAGGATGTGGCTGCCTCCATTATCCTCTGGCATCCTGAATTAGCTAATTACTACCACATCCATTTTCCCTCAATATCCAGAAGGTATGCAATGTTTATCTGTATTAACAGGGTGACCAGAATGCCTCCAGGTTAAGGAAGGAACAAAACTGAGTTTTCAGGTCTCAGTCCTCTAGAAGATGTCAAAGATGAGACTGGCTATGAAAGCTAACATGATCCACCAAGAGCAGAAGAACGTACGAGCACAGCTGTACTCCTCTGATTACTGTCATTTCAGAAGGGAGGTAGCATGACAGTTAATGAGAGAAAAATCTGATATAATCTTACACATTTTTGGTTATTCATATTGTCTAGTGTAGCACAGGTACAGATATCTCTAAAAAAACTTAACTGAAAACATGAAGAAAAGTGTGTACTAAAACATGTTACCTATCCTGGATATTCTGAACAAATCTTCATTCATCTATTTTACTTAACTTGACCTGTGTGTACGTTAACCGAATAAAAACATGGGATTCCTCACATAAGGGTGCAGCAAAACCAAACAGGTATGTGGGACTCCATACCTGATCTCCCCAGCACAATCAAGATGCACTGAAGGTGATGGACCGGACCTCCATCTGAACCACCCAGGCCAGGCAGAGAGCAGTACCAGGGTCAGGAGGCGCAGAAAGGTCCTGCAGAGGCTGTTGGTAACACCTGCCAGCTTGCCAACCTGCAGTAAGACGTTGGAGGACAACTTCAGCCTCAAGAGTATCCACGAACATACATCGCCATGCCTCTGCTCTGTTCAGCTGAAATATTATCTCTCATTTTTCCCTTAAATATATTCTTTCTTTCTGTTCTTATGATGTTATTGCTGATGTCATGAACTAGACTGGGGTCACAGTTCAATGACTAGCATAATTAGGCCTTACATATGAATGTGAGAACAGTAGAACACTGGTTACAGTTAAGGTCAAATTCCACAAATGTTTTTGAGAAAAAATAATGAGGGAAGACATTTTGACAGTGTCAAAATATTTAGTTTCAGCATGCTGAAAATGACATGCTGAATTTCAGCATTTCAGAGCACTGTTGTCATTCCATGGAAGTTCGTAAGGGTCAGAACAAAAAATACAGTTCAGGTGAAACTAAACCTTTCGTGGTGACCAACAAATGTTCTCTTTAACTCAACTCTCTTTCAGTACAATGTAAACAACATTCTGTGTGCTATTTGAAATAGAGCTCGTCTTCATCTGATCTATACATTAAACTGTCTCTCTGTCCGGCTGGATCCTTCTCTGTGCTGCGTTACAGTATTTGCAGTGTATCACAATGGGAGAAGTGATGAACTTGGGCGGTGCACTAAGAAAGATAAAACAAACTTTTATTTTAAGGCTGTTATAACACAATGTGTTTCAGTTTTGAGGTTAAATCAGAATTTTAAATGGTTGATGAGAGGGGAATGATTCAAGTAAAACCAACTCTGTACAGGGAGGAAGGAACGTAGGGGAAAAAAGCTAGAAACGTGTATTTTGGGTAAACTCAGAATATTTCATTTAGACATGAAAGAAAAAAATTGCTTTCATTTCTCTGTTACGTAACCTATTTCCCCACCCTCATCTTTTAAGGGAGCTGACTTCAATCAAATTTTACATGAAAGATGCAATTTCTAATGAAAAACATGTCAAAACACTGTAATTGGCTCAGAGCTGGAAGGGTAAATATTTAAACTTCAACTGTAAATTATAGCCTGTTCTCATTCCTTTCCTACAGAAAAAATTATTTTTTTTCTGATTCACGATTGCAGGAAAACAGAACTGTTGAAAGAGGGTAATTCCCTCAAAAAAACTGAGAACTCCTGGCCTCCTTTTTCTACAGCTCACACATAGCATGGCACTTGTATTCCATACTCCCAGTTTGTCTGCTGAAAATCATTTACCACATCTACAGGTTTGCCTTTCTTTAAAAAAATTGCAGGTTTGTTCTTTTTGGGAGGGAAAACTGAGCAGCCAAAAATGCAGCAGCAAAATGGTCTTGTCCTGGTTTGAGGCAAAATAGGACCAATTTTGTTCAGTAACTTTACTTTTTAGCTAGGCCTCTTCTAACTGCTGAAATTAACAGCATGTTGTGCACAAAACTGTTCACCCTCAGAGTGGTAAGACCAATGTTTATAGTGGATGCCAAAGAATGGGATGCAGAGAGGCTCTTGCTTATACTTATTGCTATAACACCCAAGGGCAGCCAACTTTGTTATTTGCCCCGTTGGAGGGTCGGAAGCAGAAAAGCGTAGAGGGGTCACACCTGCGGGGAGCAGCGGACAGGACAGGTGACCCAAAACTGACCAACAAGGGTATTCCATCCCATCTGCCTCATGCTCAGTATAAAAGCTGAGGGATCAAAGGGTCAGCCCTCTTTCTTCCATGGCTGGCATCCAAGGAGGACTCTGTTCGTCTGCCTTTGATCCCAATCCTGACTCCAGATCTGGAATTCAGTTCCCGTCCGTCACTGAGTCCAGTCTGGGACTTCCCCAGTGCCTGCTGGTGACGTGATTGTCATCCTGGGAGCTTGATATGGTTTTGTATATATTTCATTATTTTCTTTTTATTATTTTATTATTAATATTTCATTTAAGTAGTTCAGTTCCTTCTAAACTCTTAAGTCTCTCTTTTTCTCTCTCTCTCTCCTGCCTCCTGTCGGAAGCAGAGCAGGAGAGAGAGAGCATCTGTCATTCCACCCGACTGGGCCAATCTGGCCCAAACCATGACAGGTCTCCATCTAAATCTGAAGACTGAGTGAATGGAGGCCCCTTACCTCTAAACCTTGGAGTAGCTATGTGAAGAAGCTGCTCAGTATACTGCTTGCTCCTTCTTCTTCCTCACTTTGCAGAACTCCGAGCAGACCCAAGCTACCACTGTGTTTCATTATTTAAGGGGAATTTTTTTTCTTTTGTTTCATTTCCACAGTAAGCCCCAAAATGTTTTAAGTCTCAAGCTCTTGTTTTCAAAACGCCAGGTAACACTTGACAGCAAAATATTCAAGGTTCCTTCTTTACTGTCAGCGATGTTTATGAATCTGGGTCAAATCCCTGAGCCAAAGCAAAGGAACTGCCTTCAGAGGACTTGCATTTGAAGAAATATTTTTTCCTGCAGCACCATTTCATTTCTTGAAAGGCTCTGTAAGCCTTTGCTCTCCTGGCTCCAAGAGTTCCTCTGGGCTGCTATGTGACTGGCTGATGCAGAAATTGCTCAGTTGCCTCATCCTTGCTGGAAGAAATGCAACCTATGTTTCCAGCCACCTTTTAGTTCTGTGGATTTGGTACCCTTTTAACTTTTCAGTCCCTGTACACCCTGCTGTTTCTGCTGCTAAGATTAACAGTGCTCTGAAACGGGACTTGGATTATAACTGCTGGGCTAGATGCCTAGGTACAGCAAAGTAGCTTCCAGCATATCTTCTGGGAATAATACATAGATTGGTGCAGACCCATTAACCTCCCCCCGCCCCGTAATCTCAGTATATCTCAGATCCTCTCAAATTCTGCTAGACCAAAGCAGAGAAGACTTTTCACTGTAGTCCCCCCTTCTCACACTGCCAATGCAGGAGCTCACCGGAAGACTTGCACCACCACAACAGTTACCTAAAGTATTTGTTCTTTTGGGAGAGACCCTCATTGTAGTTTTAAGGCAACTTGAAAACTGTAACTCCCACAGCATGAAGCAGACACTAGACTTTTTCATGCAGCACAGGCAATGCATTTGAATGGTAAGACAACAAGGGTTTGTTGTCTTTTAATGTGAGTCACCCTTCAATACACTTTACTTTCCCTTTATATTTTCATCCGTTGTGAGAAAATGTTACTGTAAAATTGAATTTTTCTTTCCTCGCTGTCACCGCTAGCAAGAAACAGTATTGTAGGCAAATACAGGATTTCTTTTCAGCTCTTCAAAAATATTCCTACCTGTAGGACATTAATCTCTTTATGACTGCAATTAAAAATGTGTCCAACAGCATACAGATGTCAGCATACAAAATATTCCTAAGGGGTGCTATAAGGACAATGGGTTTAGTAATACCTCAGCTGTTTCTTTATGAGAGAATTTATCTAGTTTATTGAATTTGAGATTAAGAATTTACAGAATAATTTTGCCAGGTGGCTTATTCTTAGTGAAATTATGGATTCACAGTTTAATTACTCTAGTCTTTGTCATTCACAACACTTACAATTCAGTTGCCTGACAATTCCCATTGTAGAACTTTGCTTTCAGGTGTTTATCTTTGCCACATTTTAGTATTCAAGCTGGATGTCTTCTTTTAGATTAAAAATTTATAAAAAGTTCCAACTGAGATCACTTACCTATTTCAGAGGAAAGTGATGAAAAAATCTTTCAAGACTTTGCCTTCAATAATTCTCCAGTCCCTTCCTCAGTTTGACTGTAATTCATTTTTTTCTATCACTGGATAACCTTCAATCATGTCTTCCACATACAATGTCCTCTACATGTGTGTGAAGGAAGAGAGAAGAAATATTATAAGTGTAAATGTTAAAGCTGAGGTGTCACAGAAAAAGTGGTATCACAAAAAAGAGTGGTTAGGAAGTTTGGAAACAATCTTAATTTTTTTTTTACCTGAAACATCAAGATTCTAGTTCTACATAAACTTTACCAGATCCAAGAGGAACACACATTTTATTAATTTTCTATTTTATAGTGTAAATACTACTAACTGATTCTCTTCATTACTTAAAGCCATGTAGTTTTTAAAGTTATGTATCCTTTCTCTGGGAATTAAGACATATGTCAGGAATCTCACTCATTTCTGGTCTACCTTTCTAGGGATTTCTTTCCCATCACAACTGACAGCATCACATACTGTCATATTTTTCATGGCTGGCTTTGAAACAGCTCTGCCTTTAAAAGCACTCAGTTTTAACCTAACATGTATGAGGTACACATTTACTTAAAGTGCCTAAATTGCTGTGTTGATATTTACTTCTATAAATTCCCAAAGCCAAATAAAATACATTGTTTTGGGGTAGTAAAGAATAAACAGACAACTTAAAATTAGTTGCTGCAAACAAATGTTAAATAGTACTTGGAAAATTAAATATTTTTCTTAATTCAGGTGTTTGTTTGTATTTCCAGAAACTGTTTTTTGGGGATTTTCTTGTGCATTACCATTACTTTAATACCTGCAGGCCTCAGATGTATATGGATTTCATTATACTCAAAATTAGTCAAAACATTTGTACACATTTGTGAATGTGAATACATGCGAATACGTATAAAACTCAAAAAACTGGTAGGCAAAGCAAAGTAAAGTGTTGTTTCTTGGTAATGTAAGTTTTATTCATAGTGTATCCTTGCTCCAGCTCTGATTATTCTGCACTAACCAACTCTAAGCATTTAAAAACCATTAGCCTCAGTCTTGAAGTCTTGGAGTCCTTTTGCACTCTGCACCTTCACTGTAAATGTGATTCTAGGTAACAAATTTTGGGTAAGGTTGCCTCAACAATTAACATCAGAAGTTGCTGCATAGTGAACTAGAGAGACGGAAATGCACTGAAATCTGTAGAAAATATCTGCTGTGAAGATTAAAGCACAGACTTTTCCTAATCACATATAGAGAGATATATATAGGAGCAGCTGAGGGAACTGGGGTTGTTTAGCCTGGAGAAAAGGAGGCGGAGGGTAGACCTTATCGCTCTCTACAGCTACCTGAAAGGAGGTTGTAGAGAGGTGGGGGCAGGTCTCTTCTCCCAAGTAACAAGCGATAGGACAAGAGGAAATGGCCTCGAGTTGCACCAGGGGAGGTTTAGATTGGGTATTAGGAAAAATTTCTTCACCAAAAGGGTTATCAAAAATTGGAACAGGCTGTTCCTGTATTCACATCAGCCAAGGTTCAAGTGTCTAATTTTCATTCGTTTTCAGAAAGATAAAGGAACTTGGGTTTGGAAGAGGAGGTTGCTTTCACTGAGAGGAAATTGCAGTCTTTTTGACTGCTCACTGTTTTGGAAGAGTCTGGGCTGCTTGATATTTGCAATAAGCATTCCCCAAGTGGCCATAACCCCAGGGCACACACATTAGAGACAAGAGGAAAAGCAGCATGACTTACAACTCCTACATAAGCCGTTTCCTACTCTCATGCTCTGCCTGACACATGAACTAATTCTCATTTCCTAGCCCCAAGGAAGAAGGCTAACACTGGCCTGAGTCTCACCTTTTTACCCCCAGAACTGTAGCTCATCTTTTGTTAGTAGGACTACTGGCAATTTATTGTTTTTGCTTGTGAAAGGAACCAGGATAATTTTTTGGAAAAAAAGAACAACGACAAACAAACCAAAAACAAACCCTCTACTTTCTAGTAGCTTTTTAGCTACTAATTTTCACAAACAATTGATACCTGAACTAAGACCAGAAATTAAATCCATCTACTTGCTCTGAAACTGACACAATGTCCCATCCACTGAACAATCTTTCCTCCTTACCACCAGCTGACGAGGTTTATTTGCCTCTGAAGTCCTACACACAGATGAGTAAAGCAAGACTCTTTTTTTTAAATGCATGAAGCAAAAGCTCAAGATGCAGTGAGCAGCATGAATAATGAAAACTAATCATTATTTTAAACACATGCTGGATTTCTCACTGAGAGTGTTTTCTCTGATAATACTAAGTGGTTTCACTTACCTGTGATCTCTGCCCTGATTTCATCAGGAGTTCTGCCTGAATCTCATATGAAAATAATACCTTAGACTAAGAAGGTATAAAGGCAGAAGGGCAGAGGGGAGAAGATATTTGATCACAAGTAAAAGTAAAGTGAAGTTCTCTTGACTCTCATTGTCCAAGGGACTAGCTCGAGAGGAAACATACATGACAGGCTTGTCTTGAAGCTGACTGGGTATTTTATGGAATATACTCAGAGACAAATCACTAGACCGGGAACCAAAAGATTTGAACTATAGCAAAGCTAAAACTGAAATTTCAGTCCTCGGAGAAATTCTGATATTTCAACTTTTGCTTCTGTCCTGCAGAGAAAGGAAAAGTTTTCTTTTGAAAACTATTTGGTGGCAGATTAACAGCCTGGTCTGTGATGGTGTGCTCCCCCTCCCCAGGCACCAACCTGATCTTTGTCTCCCATAACTCTTCCCAACAGATAACCACCTGTGGTGGTCATAATGGGTGCATGTAGTCATGATGGCAGCATCTGGGGCTCAGTGTGGTTTTGGGGAGACAGACAGCAACACAATAGCCAAGGGCTAACTTGAGTAGTTCTGGTTCTGTGGTCAATATGCAAATAGGTCAATCATCTTACCCCCATAAATAGTGAACAGCCCAAGAGCCCTTTGAGCTCTCCTGAACAGCAGCGGGCTGCACGCCGGGATCTCCCCTTGAGTAGGCATGCCTCCCAAGGTTACTCCTCGAGGTTCAGAGATTCCTTACTGCAACAGATCCTCGGTAAGTGACTAACAGCATGCTAAACTTTGTAATCTTACCTAAGTGATATAAAGGATTGATTGCACATATATAATCCTTTAGACGTAAACCGTTGACCAAGTCTGGGACTAGGATTGGATCCAGTCACAACTAGACTCCTCTCTGAGGAGTTTAGGAAGCAAGGGGGTCCTCTCTGAAACCTCATGACTCAATGGGTGGGTCATCCTGACAGCTCTGCCTGACCTTGTCCTCTATGCAGTAAATAATTAAGTGTGCCTTGCCATCTCGCATCTTGTTAAAACACTGTCACATTTACCATCAAATTTTGTTAAATCCCTGTTTTATATCAATAAATGTATTGCTGCTTCTCCCTGCGAGTGAAGTGCATCGCTCCATCCATGACAGTCTTGTTAGACTGAAATGCTGTCTGATATTGGCTAAACCATTTGCCTTCATCATGCGAAACACAAGCTGTCCTTAAGTTTCACTGTTGCACAGTAAAAATTTACTGCGTCTCAGTGGCCCTCAAATAACCACAATGCTAACAGTAACGCTTTCCTAAAGTACTATGAAATAATTTGAAAATGTAACCGCTTTTGGAAACAGAAAAAGAGGTAGATTAAATATTTCTATATTTTAAAATAAGAAAGGTAATAAAAAGTGTAATAGAATTGTAACAGAGCAATGTAAAATAATAAACCAAGAGCAGACTCAGATTTGCAGTACACCTATTATGTCAGCCAGGAAACCAAAGGCCAAAAGACAGGAAAATTTTTCACTACAAGTATTTGAGGATGGGGTAAGGGAGTGTCACAAGGATGATCAAGAACCTATTGGGAAATAGGACTGTGGCTTGGGGCAATCCCAAGCACAAATACAGGCTGGGTGGAGAATGGATTGAGAGAATCCCTGAGGAGAAGGACTTGGGGGTGTTGGTTGATAAGAAGCTCAACATGAGCCGGTAATGTGCACTCACAGCCCAGAAAATGAGCTGCATCCTGGGCTGCATCAAAAGGAGTGTGGCCAGCAGGTTGAGGGAGGTGATTCTGCCCTTCTACTCCGCTCCTGTGAGACCCCATCTGGAGTACTGTGTCCAGCTCTGGGGCCTTCAATATGAGAAGGATATAGACCTGTTGGAGCAGGTCCAGAGGAGGGGCATGAAGATGATCAGAGGGCTGGAGCACCTCTTCTATGAAGACAGACCAAGAGAGTTGGGGTTGTTCAGCCTGGAGAAGAGAAGGCTCCGGGGACACCTTATAGCAGCCTTCCAGTACTTAAAGGGAGCCTACAGGAAAGATGGGGAGGGACTCTTTATCAGGGAGTGTAGTGATAGGATGAGGGAAAATATTTTTAAATTGAAACAGGGTAGATTTAGTTTAGATATTAGGAAGAAATTCTTTACTGTGAGGGTGGTGAGGCACTGGAACAGGTTACCCAGAGAAGTTGTGGATGCTCCATCCCTGGAAGTGTTCAAGGCCAGACTGGATGGGGCTTTGAGCAACCTGGTCTAGTGGGAGGTGTCCTTGCTCACAGCAGGGGGGTTGGAACTACATGAGCTTTAGGGTACCCTCCAACTCTAACCATTCTATGACCCTATGATTCTATGAAGAGACATCACTGGGGCTTAGATAAAAGGTCCCAGCAACAGTAGCAAAAACTTGAGAAAAGCTGCAGAAATTTCCCTGCATGTTCCCGTGGCTAGGCAAGCCAGGTTAGATACCAAAAAGAAGATACTAAGCCAGGGAAGACACTAAAAGTCCAGCTTTTGAAGAATAAAACCAACAGATACTTTTCTCTCTGTAGGCAGGGCTCTGAGAGCTAGATCTGCCACAGAGTCCCTCAGAGCTCCAGCAGCTACCACCAAACGCCATGGCAGTGAGGATCAAGCAGAGCAGTGAGACCTGGAGGAGAAAGAGGATGAGATGTATATATGAAGAAATAAGGAAGAAATGAGGAAAGTGGCTCAGTTATTACAAACATTGTGTTAAAATGTTTTCATTGCAAAGCTTTCAAGAAGAGTGAGGCTTAAAAGTCTTGAAATCCTTTTGGTTAATTTTGGTTAATTTTCCCCTCTCCCTGTCTTTTTCTCCGCCTTTCTTTTCTTATTTTTTTTTATTTGCTGATTTAAAATGGAATGGGAGAGGAGGAAAAATGAAAATGAGAATGAAAAGTGTTTCATTTTCATGTTTTGTTGCAAAGACACAGCATGCTTTTCTTTTGTTCTTATTACTAAAGGTGTGAAAAGGAAAAAAATACCTTTTCCATCCTCAGACAACTGTGCAGCCTGTTTTGTCAAGGGCCAGGAGGAGAGTCGTCAGTGTGGGAAACGAATGAAATGGAGAGCAGGTCAAGACAAATGCATAATCATAATCAGATACTTCAGGGATCTAGATCATCAGGGGAGGGACTTCAACACGCTTCAAGAAAGCAGACGGTACTGTGACACAGGAGAGGAGATGATGTCTTTCCCTGGGGTCTCAGAAAAGCAGCTAGAAAGATAATAGGGAGGAATTAAGGAAGACCAAAGTCAGAGAAGGGCAGAAAGAAATTAGACTGAATCAGGAAAAGAAGCAAATGGGTCAGGGATGTGAGATGCTTGCTAGCTAGGGAAAGAAGACCAGCAGGGAAATCAAAAATTTATTTAGTCTTGTTTCCAGCAGAAAAGAAAAAAGGAAGTTAAGCCAAAGAACAGAAAAACTGATAGACCCAAGGAGTCCTATGAGTAGTGCAGAGTAGCACGCTATTTCAAGGCAATCAGGCAAACATGGCTGTAGGTGTCAGTGAGGAGTCAGACAAAAACCAGAGTCGGCACAAGACAGGTGGCAGGAGCCCATGGGAAAGGGGTTATGTGGAAGCAGACATAGCCCTGTTTTGAAAGCAAAATGTTCTTGCATCGGTTCGATGCTACTGTCGAAACATACCTAGAGGTACAGCTGAGCTACAGGCCACAGAGGATATAAACAGTCACAAGTCTTCAAGTAATAAACCCAGCCACTGACCCATCTTTTGGCTTGAAATATATATATATGTATAACCTGAACTCAACAAAATTGCTTTCAGAACACTGGAAAAAAACAGGCTGAATGATTTAACCCCCTATAAATGATGACACTGTGCATAGACTAACTGCATAATCAACAACTGCATCTAGATATTTAGCATGCTAAGTAATAATTCTCCTGCATCAGTCAATTAAAGAATCTCTAAGTTCACATTAACATAACACACACTAACTGCACCCAAGGAACCATTACAGTGTATCACATTAATATGCAACAGTCTAATGGCTCCCTAAGCAGGCATTGTCAGGATACACCCAAAGGGCTTCACTGGGCCCGTTACAGCACCATGTATCCAAAATCTGTGGATTGAACACTTGTTTAATAGGCTCCAATGTGAGAGAATATAGCAGGTACTGCCCATAATGTCAGTCATCCATGGGTAATGGGAGAAACTAATACAATTCCAGCGGGAATGACAAACAAGATTTAAACTGACGGCAGCAGCACAACCATTCTACGAGTGCCTTTCAAAGACTGTAATGGGCACAAACTTCCCTAGTATAGTCTAAGTTAGATAACTGATTATATTATATTTTAAAATTGCAGAGTAATCACACAAGAAAAAACAAAAAACAACTTCTAAGAATGATGGAGAACTTGACAGGAACCCTCAAAAAGGATAATTCCTAGTTAATGCAGCCCCATCCTTCTGCTGTAATTTTGTGGAATGCATGATGGTGGAAGAGATCATGCTGTATAATTTCCCCCAGTACACATTCATTTGCATTCAAAAGCATATTCACTTTCACTCAGAAGTAGTTTAATTCATAACAATGGGTTCCAAACATCTCCTGTGTTTGCCCCAGAAAGGAGATGCTATTTTGAAGGACATGGAAATGATACAAATGCAAAACACCTGAAAATAAAGTCTGAATCCTTCCTCTTTTCACTATTAATTATTTGGCTATCGCTGTAGTACTTTGAAAATTATGCTGTTCCTGTGACTACACATATATATGGCCTCTTATTACTGCAAAAAGAAACTGCACCACCCCATATTGCTAGAGGTACAGGATTCTTCTGAACAACACTCAGAAACTTCAGAGAGCAGTTTGAAAAGAAAAGAGAAGGAAGAGAAAAGAAGGAAACAGCCCTTTTCCCCAACAATACTTGACCTAGATGAAATACATAATAGGAGTTACAATGCAGACTTAAAACAGTACCAATAAAACTGACCTCATTCTACTCAAGTAATCTCACTACTAACGGTATTGTAGAAATTGCTGAAGTGTGATGACCCTCCTCTGGCAACAGCAGGAAAATTCATAAGAGATCAACTTTAAACCAGGCTGCAGAATGAAAAGCATGTTTCTAGAGCTCTCTTTGCTCACGAGCTAACTGCTTCAGTATTAGCTTTGTCTGTTGCCGAGCACCATGGTTTTGGTGTACTCTAGTTAGGGTCTGCAGCAGAGCCACATGAGCAAACCCATACAGCATAGAAGGAATTAATCCTGACCAAAAAGTACTTTTGCTGACAATGACATATTAGTCAAGTGAGCAAAATCCACTCTCTCGATAAAAAATGGTTGAATCACAGTAAAGGAAACATTGTCTACCATTTCACTTACATTGTTACAGCAGACAAAGCTACTAGAGCAGAAACAGCTACAGAAAAGTGAAGCTCCAGGATAGTGGTTTCAAATAATTGCAGTCATCTAAGCTAGAGCTGGTGTCCCTTTGCAGCCAGCTTTGTCAGCAAACCATTTCTTCATGAGGTCTAGAGAGCTGCCATTCCAACAGCTCTTTTAAACATTTGAAAGATGCACTACGGTGCACCAGAATGGGGACCTACTGAATTTAGAAATTTGAGTCAGATCCTCTTCAAAATATAACAAGCTATGTGTGTTGAAATCGCATCATATAGTTGGGGGGGTTTCTTTTTTTTTTTTTTTTCTTCTGAGCTTTTAGAAGTCAAGCTTTACAATTACATTCTACAATTAGAAACATATTTTGGAAAAAAAATAAAATTATTCAGATTCCCACAAAATCACATCCTTCCAGGGTTCAAACCCCAAGTGTCATGAGACTCTTGATAAAGCAAGAAATGGCAATCATGTAAATGGCAAAGCCCACACTTCTCTGCTCTTGAGGTGCTACAGAGATCTAGATAGGCTTTATCTTACTAGTTTATGCTGCCCAGCAAAAACCATCTGCAAGCACATCTCAGGGGACCTGCATACTGTATTCAGTTTTCCATTCATTTTTCCATGACTTCCCCAATAAATGTGGTGGGTTTGTTTGGTTGCTTTTTTTTTCCTCCAGTGTTAGTTTTATTCTCTTTTTCTAATTAAAGAGTTAAGAAGGAAAGGAAAGTGTGAGCGTTGTCTACACTTGAAGCTGTTTGCACAGACTTTATGCTGTGGGACTACACAGCCAAGAAGTGCTAGAAATGCCTCTGATAACTGTAGCACGGTGGTATTTCTTCTGTTTCTGTTTTAACCTGCCTCATCCACCAGTGTTCTGAATTTCCTTAAGCCTTTTAATCGAGCAGTATCTATAAAGCATGACACAGCCAAGGGAATCAAACTGGACTGTGGCTTGCTTTTTTTTTCTTTTTTTTTTTTTTAGTGTTACAGCAGCCTGTATCACTTCATGGGAAAAGAAACCTTTGGGCATTGACGTTCAGTTTGAACTTCTAATGTGAGCAGAACTACTTGCTTGCTGGGTGATCTGAAATAAAAAAAACTTTTTCCCAGATCTGTTCAACCAAAAATAAGTTCAACAAGCAAATATAAAGGAAGATTCATCTAGTAGGCTCCTACCACAGATAAATGACTCTCGGCAATAAGCACAGCCATAAACTCCAATGGATTTGCAAATGCCAAACATTTTCAAAAGCGCATGAGTAACTTAAAAGTCTAAGTCACATATTTAAAAGACAGTTAGGCATCTTGGTTCCACTGATTTCTGGCAAAACTCAAGATATGTCTTTCTGAATTAGTGCTATCCAATGCAGAAATATCAGCTCAGCCAAGCTTCATTCTGCCCTGCCTGGCCCTGCCTCTGATCACACCCTCTGTTTCCCAGCTAGGGTAACCTTCTTCATCTAACTGAAGCCCTACTATCACCTTCTCTGAAAACCTCTGAAACCTGTCCCTTTGTACAGAGTGCTTAAAGGTAATGCAACCCCTCCTATAAGTAATTAAGGGTATATCAATGCTTATGCAAGTTTCTGTGACAGATTTCCCAGGCTGTAACTGAGCAAAAGCCTGTGAGCATACAGGGTCGTGTAGACACAGTAGATGAGGTCTGAAAGCTGGAGAGCTGTGTCCCAGTTACTCTGCATTGTGCAAACATGGCTATGGTACTGCTTTGGCTACTCTCTAATTCTGCAGCCATCTTGCATGGCGCTTCTTCCGTGATTCAGATATACATTGAGAAAGAACACATTTTTAAAGTGCCTTTCAAAAAAAAAATGTTTATAGCTGATGTCACAAAAACATCAGAAAAGAACTTTTTTATACATTTTTTTTGCAGGAATCATTAACACAGCTGTCTGAGGGATACCTGATAACTCAGACACACTCTATTACAGCTGAGAGGCACCCCGACTGAAAAAAGATTTCATAACCAAAAGAAGCAGCTTTATATTGTGACATAAAGGAGAATTCCACTATAGCAGCCTCCTCTCAGACTGCACTTTCCTCTGAAGACTGCAAAGACTTGACAGCAGAAGAGAAAAGAAGCCTCAGTTCTCAGCATGCTTCTCCCCCACAGCAGTGTACCCAGCTATCACACCTCCACTGGGATGCCAGAAGCCAAAAGAAGGTTATCTGCTCAAACGTGACTACTCATTTTTCTTCAGAAGCATTGCTTAACCTTTATTTTCTGCAAAGCATCTTAAAACTAACACTTCAGGTCTATCACCACACAAAAACCTGCCAGACATTAGCAGAGAGTCTGACTCTGTACTAGCTAGAGGCACAAAAGTGAATGTGTAACTATCATTCCTTTCATGCTGTGAGCAAGGGTTACTCCTTTTGAACTTAAGGTCTCAGTTCAAGTCCTACCAGGGAAGCCAGCCTTACATGTCGTTGAGGTTCATGCACAGCCAACTCACAGAGCTGTCACTGCTTTAAAGTCTCTAACACTTTTCAGTATTCCCCACAGACCAAGATCTATGGATATGCTAGCATGGCTGCCTGAATAACAGAAATAGGAGAAGCAGAGCCAAAGATAAGAGAAGTGCTTTCCCATGCACTGAAAACTGAAGAGCTTTCAGACTTTGGGCTCTTCATGAGGTCCTCGAAAACACCAACAGCTCCAACACAGGCAACTTCACTGTTACCAGTTGACAATGCAGACATAACCTTATTAGAATATGTTTGTACAACGTGCATGTGCTAGGGCTATAGTTGTGTTTGGGATTTATGAAATAGTAAAGCAACCAAGGTTTTGCTAAGACAACTGTAGGCTAGGCACTGTCCACGTATTAGCCTGTTGTCTTGGTCACTGTGTCTTAAAAACTGCAGACTTGTTAAAGTACCAACATGTTTTCCTTCTAGCCTATGAACACAGTTTTACTTCTTACAGAAAACAGGGTGCAACAAGCAAGGGTGAGCACTCAGATCTGGCTGCAAATGGGACAAGTCCAGAGCATGCAACCAAACCCAGGAGCCAGAGAACATCCCCAACTCCCACAGCATAGGCACAGCTGCACTGAACCAAAATTTGGTTTTCTAGGCTGCTTTAGACTTTAATTGCCTCTGACCTTATTGTGTGCCATCCACAGTAATGGGCACAAATACACCCTGGAAAGGTGAGGAACACCACAGGGACATCACCTTGCTCTGTGAATGCCTACGTCTTGGGCTGAAGCTGGAGGGAGTTCAGGCTAGTCCAGATAATCCTCTGTCCTCTTGCTCTCTGCACTCCAGGCAGATTCACTGGGCTGCAATGTGAGGCAGGAGGGCTGGGGATTTCCTCTTATCTCACAGCTCCTTTTCTTCTAACACAGATGGTCAGCACCCACGCACACAGCAAAACCTTGCAGCCTGTCGAACAGGAGCAGCCCTGTCACTGCTCAAGGGGAGCAAAACAAGAGGGCTGAGTGACTTAAAGAGAAAGAGGACAGGGACTAAATCTCTCTTCATCACCAAGACTCTCAGCTGTGGGGCCCCTAAATAAGACCTTACCACGACAGCCCAGTACTATGTAGATAGGGCAGCCTGGACCTTACCAGGGCTCAGATGGAGAGCTGTGGTTATGGGAAATGCTCCTGCCATGTCTGGGCAAGGTGTGGCTTGTCTTTCCCTGTCACACCGTCCATGTACTGGCTGGGGAGACTCAGTCATCCCAGCCACGCTGGAAATCCTTCTGCTCCTGCATAGCGCTCCTGCGGTTCAGGACGTTACATGGAGGGATATAACATGACCCTCTTGTGCTACGCTGTGCTTAGTGCTACAGCACACCCATTAATCAAAGGTGAACCTTGCCAAACAATGTCTCTGCCCATCTGGTCCTAAGGCATAATAGAGCAACAGAAGAATGTTTAAGTGCCCATAAAAAAGCTAATTATTTTCATTCCTATATTTTAAAGCAGAGAAGAGTTTGTGGTGCAATTTTGAACCCCAGCTTTGACAAAACAGAAAAAGTATGCCTAGGTTTTTGCCTGAGTAGTAAATGATTGTTACTGCTGCCAAAATATGGGCACAGCAGAATAATGGCACCCAGACCAGCTCCCAGTGGAGATTTCTGCCCAATAACAGATGTGCGTGTGAACATGTAACGAAATGCCTAGCAAGGGAAGCCAATGGTGCAAATGAATGACAATAAAAATAACAAGCAGCATCAAGAGAATCATGTCCCACTAAGTGATGTCAGATGGTTGGTGTTTAAGCCATTTATGGGGCATCAGTGGAATTGCCTTAGCGATGAGATTTAAGGGCCTGCTTCTCAACTGCGTTGTGGTTCATAGTGCTGCTATTGCCAGCACAAGGCAAGCATGACACAAAGCTATTGTGACTTGATGGCATTTTTCAGTTATAAAAGATGATCAAAAATTTGACCCAAGAAGCCTGCCACCACTTCACTTCCGACATGACTGTGCCGAGGTAATTGTTTGTTCTGTCTCTGCTGATTAATTGCAGAAAGAAGAACAACATCTTTGTTCTTGAGCTCTGCCCAGTTGGCATCAAAGGCCCACATGAACGCAGCAATGTTTGATAATTATCCAGAGAAATCATGGCAAGGAGGGTGGAAAGCAAAATGCTGCTATTGTTACTCATCCTAATTGACAATAGGGAAGGAAAACTGAATGAAATGCTCAAAGACGGAGGACAACAAGGCTGCCACTTTGAAAAAAAGCAGAAAGCTCCAGATGGTTGTCACTTCACAGAGCTGCCTCAGCTGTTCATGACACGTAGTCTGCATTAGTGCCAAGCTGTCAGAAACACAGTTTGAAATGGTCAACCAGAATCGTAAATGGGGTCCTTGAACATACACAGTGGAGAGTCAAATACGACCTTAACACTTCCGCTCTTGAGACTGAAGTCTAGTATGTCAAAATACATACATCAAAGTATTTCCAAAAGGACTGAAAAGGGCAAAGTATTACTCAACCCACAGGATAATATACATTGGAAAACTGCCCTGTCTTATTCACAGAATATACAACACTAGCAATTTTCTTTGTGCTCTTATTTACATACATGTTTGCCTGTATGTGCTCTGGCCCTTACAAGTTTAATGGTGATAAGCCTCATCTACAGCTCATCTGTTTTACACAGATGTTGTTTTCAGGTACGTAGCTGTGACTTTTACACTGTTTTAAGAAGTGCAAGAGAAAGGAACAGAGATTATACCCAATATGCATTGACTGAGGGTATCTGCAAAGAAAGTAGCTACAAAACGATTCATTGGTGACTTTCATTCCATAATGGAAAGACCTGATCTGCACCATTAAGAAAGTAGTTCATCACAACCAGCTCTGGGTTGCATCAGCCACAGTAGGGGGTTTGTCAGGAATAATTACCCAAGAGACTATCCACAAAAACCATTTCAAAGAAGCTACCAAAGGATAATCACCTCACAGTGAATTTTGCTGACTGCTCATGTAAAACGGATCTAAACAAGCATTCCAGTGGTAAAAGGCTCTAAAACTTGTTTAAAAGCTGTGAAGTTAACTTGTCTTTCAGTCACCTTTAAAATGGCTCTTCTCATATTCAGCAAAGGATGCAAACAAATAATGAAAAATATGAAACCCTGCCATATACTTATGGAATTTCTAAAAGGTATTTAGGATCTTGAAAGAGTGGTAATTAATACATTCAGAGAATTAAATCTTTGCTTAATTCCACAATAGCAAAATTTCTGAATAGGTAGTAGAAACTCAAGGGTAATATATCAACAGGCCAAGGTAAAAAGCCCTTAGAAAAAAAGAGGGAAGTCAGAAGACAGCACATCATCAACTTCAAGCATCAAACCATGCCAGGGAGCAGCGAAGGCTGACACTTTCCCACCTGGTTAATGACTGCCTCCCCAGCAGGAACTTGGCGCTAGGGTTGTCTGCTCAGCAGTGTCTCTGTCTCAGCCACTCATGTGTGTTAGCCAAGAAAAAAACCAATGCTATGTGTGCTTATAGTTTGGGTATGATCCCATTTGCAAGCTTCCACATGAGTAAAACATGCCTCAATGACTGCAATCCAAAGAACTACAGGTTCCAACAACAACAAATATCATGGCTACTACCCTTTTTTCCTCTCGTGGAAAGGACGGGATCCTACATACTGCTGAGCAGTCTGCCTGCAACCCAATAAAACGCTAAAAAGAGTGCTGAGCTCAAGTCTATGGGTAATCTACAAGGGGGTTATTTGCATACTTACAGAAAGTAGGTGATTAAGTTTGATGGAGGTAACAGTCATCGGTGATTCTTTTTTTCTTGCAGGCTTGAAAGCATGAAGTTGCTTATCAGTCTGACTAACCTTTTTAGCTTAAAAGGAATACAAAATACGAGGAAAGAAAATCTAGTCTTCCTGAAAAATCACTTACAACATCTACTTTTTCCTAGATCCTCTACATGAAGTAAATGCATCATTTTCTTTATGGTAACCTTTACAGTGGGAACAAAGACAGAAAATTATATAGATTGGTGTGTCCTTTGCTACCCTCGAACCATGCTTGAGTTGTGGTTTCAGTTCTGGTTGGTATCTCTGGTACTATAGTAATACATACTGCAGTGCATACAGAAATTATAAGAATAACAGCTGACATCTGTCAGACTGGAGTGCCTTCATCACATAAGCCCAAACAGCTAACACTCAGGGGACAAGAAGCGTTTATAAAAATCTTTTCTACAGAAAAACTACTGTGGGGTCAGAATGCAGAGTTACATGCCACTGCAAAATGGGCTATCTGCTCCAGGTACTAGGAGAAAAACTGGAAGATATACAGCAGAGAATAAACTTGCTTCCACAGGGGATTGAACTGGATGACCTGATACAGCATCTGTTTCCATCAGCGTCTCATTCGTTCATTATATTGGTTCATGTGGCTCTCCTGAATCTTATGCTGAATGAAGCACCTGTAATTTACCTCGGGCTTAAACCCTAGGCTTTTAGAAAGCAAATCCTTTCAAAGAAATTGACTTATTTTCAAAACACAGCTCCTGGATTTATTATCCAGGATACCTGTTACCTCCTGGATTTATTATCCAGGAGTCTTAAAAGGTTCCTTAATCTTAAAAGGTTCCTTAAATTCGGGGAGGACCAGGGCTGTGCTGTACTGAGTGTTCACTACTTTCCTTAGCAGAAGAGTTGGTATTTTCTCCAGTCTTGCTTTCTGCAGCACCTGTGTGCATGTAGGCATGCATCTGTGCATGTACAACCGGAAAAATATTTTCAATTTAAAAACATTTTAATTGTAAAGACTTCTATGGCATTGGCATTCACAACTTCATATATCCAGTTCAAAGAAAACGTTTTGCTGAAGGAAATGAAATTAACTGAAAAAAAAAAGCGCGGAACAAAATAAAGGTGAAATATTTAATGGCTCAATCTGTGGAGCACATACAGCCTTACTCTGCTAAGAAGCATTAACAAACAGTAGCAACAAATAAAGATCAGCTAATTGGGAACAACACCTTTGTTATTCCTCAGCTGCTGAATTCTTGTATGTAATGAAATGAATCTACAGATTAAATGAAACAGTAGAGAGGAAAAATTTTATAGAATATGAAATATTAAAGCATATGTAACCTTTCAAAATTTCGTGTGCTCTCCCAGGTATCTGACCTTTGCCACTTTTTTCCACACAGATAGTCAGGAGTGTGTCAGTGAGGTCTGATTCATGGGATTTCACAAATCAAGCTTTATAGTTCCTAGGCTTTGGAAAATCTGCTATACCTTCATCAGGTTCCTCCTCTGTCTTTTCCAGCAAGGTAATTTTTTGTGGATAGCAGACTGGATCTCTTTTGCTCTATCTTGCTCTTTTTTTCCTTTCTTTCAGAAGAAAGCATGTGATAGGATTCTATCTCCACTTCACTATGATTTAAAATTTTTTGTCATTCACCCCTTGTTAAGATTTGAGGCCATTCATCAGTCACTTCTATACCTGGTGAGGCGGTATATAAAGATAGAGGTCTATTGACTACTCCCTTACACATATGACTGATTTCCACTGTGTTACAAGGCTCTTAAATACTATTCTGATGTTATAACAAATTCAAAGCTTCGTAGCTTTTCTTTATGTCTCTGCTGAATAAACTCTGGCTTCAATTACACCCGTAGAAAATCAATGGGACAAGAGGTTAGGTTCATCAGCTGGTTTACCAGTTGCTCAGGAGTGTATTGTGACATTTCTTTGTGTACTACAGTTAAAACCTCAAAGAAAACATATAAAAGGATCAAATTTAAAAGGAGTATTTCAGGAAAGCACTCAATTATTTTCAAGCCTCTGCTAGGCCTTTTCACTATCATTATACTTGCCTAATGACTTCCAATTCAAAAATTATAACAACCCACCTAGTATTGATTCACTACATACAATTTAATGTAGAGAAAATATTTGGTGTTATTTGATTATGACGACATACTGAAGTACTGATTATTCCGAGTGTGCTTAAGGAAGGTAACTAATAATTTTTGATGCACTTAGTGTATAGTTTTCTACCTGAATCAAATACTCCTAAAGCATACAGTTTCATTAACTTTTTGATCTTTCTAACCAGGAAAAATATCTGTGTTCTGCCGCAGCAGTTTGTGATTATCTGGTACAGTCTTATTTATGCTTTAAGACAGTCTGATCAGACATAAACATTAGATCTTGATAAAGCCTCTATGAGTTCTCTAGAATATTCAGATATCTTACTGTAGATAAGAGATCCCATGTCATGAGATGGCTTTTTAAAATTATTTTGTTTTTATTTTGGTGTTCTCTCATCTGATTTACCCTTGATATTGGTGTAAATATGTATAACCTGAGCTGATTTCATGCTGGTTTTATGTCAGTGTAACCTCACAGAGTCAGATATACTGCCACCTTGCAGCTGGTTTGCTCTACTTCTGCAATGCAAAAGAGCTTTTGACTCTGTTTCAGTAACTGCTTTAGCAGGGTTTACAACTGCCTTGAATAAGAAAGCAGCACAAATATGCATACTAATGGCACTGGTGGAGAGACGATGATTCACATCAATGTGAACTAAGAGTCATGTCCTTTATATTCAAGAATACATATGTAAAGTGACTTGGCAGTCAAATTTTTTAATCTTTCTATTGTGATTTTTAAACACAGTACAATTTCATTTCTTTGTTTCTTATTTACACAGTAAGGATTTCTCTGTTAATAACTGGAGACTGAAATCCTGGCCCCCTAAAATGAAAGTTCAGGGAAGAGCTCCAGTTGCACTCAATAGGGCTTTACCCAGAAATGCAACAAACATTCAGAAGAAGCCTTGCAAATCTTCCCAAAATATCGACAGGTATTGTCTTCTTGTAAGAACGCATAGAGTATAGAGAGCAGAGAATTACTTAATTTGTTGAATCTGACCCAAATTCTTAGACTGCTTGGATTGCAGTTACAAAGCATGCTATCTGGTAAGCAGGTGGCAGCATAACAGATAAACTAGAAATTCTGCCTATAGAGATATCATTAATGTGGCTACAGAAGTTTTAAAGCATTTAATTATTGTTCTTTTAGGTCAAAGCAGTGGCATATTAAGTCATAATGAACTTAGTACAAATAGAGCAAACAGGCCAAATTTTTCTTCATTTACACTCATGCAATTTCAGTGATGCCAAAGCAAAAAGCCAGCGTGTACTTCCAAATTGAATCAAAGACTAATCCAAGTCATAGCAGGCTTTAACTGAGTTCACATTCAAAGTGCCATTTTTGCGCAGTTGATTATAACTGCAATGTCCATAAATAATTGGACTGCAAAGTCCATAAATAATTTGTCTCAGCAACCTCTGTCAGCTTTACTCAATTATGAATAGAATTATGCATTTCATAACTGTCACTCCTGCAAAGTCACACTCGGGCAACAAAAAGTCAAGGCATTGCCATTTCTGGCTGGTGAACAAAGCAGCAGTGATGAAGATCCTGAGGGTTCAGGTAAAACTTCCTTTCTTTACACAAGAGGTTGAACTCCAAATTAAGATCTCCAGCTAACCGTACGATTCCAGAGTCCAATGCTTTACAAATCAGGTTCAGAAACAAAATATAGCAAAGTTCATGTCTGCATAGTAATAATCTATATATTGACCTTGCTTCTGACATAGTAAATAATTTAAAACAAATAGCTCGCTCTTAATCCCACAGTCACAGAATCAGAAAATACAGGATTACTGGCAACATCTGCTGTAGGTCACATGTTTAAAAAAATGTAATCCAGCTACAGGTCAACAAATCTTGTCTTCAAACTAAATAGGCAAATGAATGCCAGAATGTGCTAGGTTGTGGGTTTGCTCCAATTTTGTCTTACAGCAGCTGTTTTAGATTCTGCTTGTTGTTCATTACCATGCCATGAGAGATCTATTATAAAAGAAAAAAAAAGTCTAAATGTATATATGTAAGAGTAATACTCTTAGAATAACCAAACAAGAAAGAGCTACATTTCAGTTCCTGCTTTCAATACACTTCCCTGTTATCTTTCTATGGAGTTGTTATCCTGTCATCATAAAATGTTAAAGGGGAGAAGGGGAAAGGGAGTGTGGGAAGGAGTAAAGGCTAGGGGGAGGTTGATCTTTCCTATGGGTTTTGGAAGACAGCTTACATTTTGATCACAGCATGACTCAGAAAACATTTGGGATCCTGTCTGTCCTGGAGTTAAAAATTGCCTCCTGTTGATGGAATGCTGCTCTGGGAGTGCTGAAATAACACAGTGGCAGTCACCCTAAACAGAGTGTATATTAATTTTTCACTGCTTACTCACAGACTCTACCATGTTTTAAAAATGAAAACATCCATATGTTCAAGAAGCATATTCAACTTGAGCTTGAAAAAGCTTACCCTTTTATGCTAAGTATAAGGTATAGAGTTTTAATGTACTGAAAATCCCCCCTTCTATCTCATTAAAAAACAAGAAACCAAGGTGATTTCAGAGCTCAGTGAGTATTTTTTGATTTGTAAAGTGCTTTTCTTTTCTGTCTATGTGACTTCACTCTTTTACAGTTTGATAATTAATACAATATGAAACTCGGGATGCCCAGTCAGATACATATTTATTTAATGGTTTGTGAATACCATGTAACTCATTGACATGTTTGAAAAGATTTAAAATATCTGTTCAGGAATCTGAACAATGAGCAACATACAATAGGGTATAAAAGGCTCTTAAGCAAAGGAGAAAGTAAACTTTCTTAGAGAATTCTGTTACTTCTCAGTGAATTCTTTCAGGTCCTGATTCAGAGACTTAAATAAATGGAAAACCTCCTATTAACCATAGTAGAAATCTGATTCACCATTTATTTTTTTTCTATTATTGTTATACAAATTTAATTCTTCCTCAATCTTGGATTACCTAATGATATTTTCCCAGAAATACTACAGTAATATAATACATAGAAAAAGTTTGTAGAATTCAGTTACGAAATCTAGATACAAGTTTCCAAAATACCATTCTTTGAATGTATTCAAATCTGGAATTTTGGAGTAGAATGGGAGTGTGAGAGGATTTCCATAATACATGTTTTCTCAGAAGTTCCTCAACTAGCACGGAGTCAATACAAAGCACGTGGCTGCTTGGTGCTTTAACACTTAACTTGACAAGTTCCGTACACATTACAAATTATTCTGAATAGGTTGCTTTAGCTTTCTTTCCTGTAGGAGACTGTGAGGTTAAAACCCTCAGTTGTTTTATTGCAATTATTGCAGTTATTTTAAGGTTTGCAGTTTACATGTTTGTCTAACAGGTATGAGTGTGTAGTTCACTTCTTATTGTATGTTGCAAAGACTTCACATAAAATATAAAGCATATGGAACCTGAGCTGTTCAGAAAGTCCAAATGTTGGTATTTGCATGTCTTCACATGCATTATTCACCTAGAGTCCAAAATGAAAAATTCCAGCTTAGAAACCTTTCAAGTTTCTCAGTAGTGAAGGTAAAATGAAATTTTGCTGTTTGAGGGCTAAAGGGCAGGTTGTGCAAAGATTAAGCTGCCTGTGCCTTGGAAGGGAGTAGAACTGATATCAAAACCAGGGAGCGCATCCCAAAGAACAGGACTTGCTCCTGTAGCTGATACAGGAATGAACAATGTCACAAACACCCTGATTCTTCCTTTACTAGCCCTCCAGATAGCTACCAGAGGTTAAATATTTTGCAAGGCTACATGGATCCTGCCGCTGTAGGAAACCTCTTATTTTACCAGCTAGCCTTTTATGAGAAAGGTTGACCTACTATTGATCTCAATCTAAGTTTCCTAAGAAAAACATCAGAAATCATCCAAGTTTTCACAACTACAGCTTATTCTCTGTTGAGGGAAGGTCAATCTAGCAATGGGGCAAGGGAAATAACAAATATGACAGTGAGATACTTGTAGCTATAAAGAGTAAATATTTTGATCTGTTCTGGGTGAGCTTCTACTTACACCACCACCAGCTTTGTAAGGATGAGGTGTGGTGTCAAAGCTGATAGTCTCTTGATGTCAGCTCCTTAGGAGCTCCCACCCATTGCTGATGGAAAGGAGGAACCATCTTTAACAGACTGCATTGTGAACCTGTCTCCTCCAAGGAGATCTCACGTAGTAAAAGGTTTATCTACAAATAAGAGAATATGAGCTATGAAAATAAGGATCATTGCATGGGATGACACCAGCCAGTTCTAAACTGCAGATTTGTGCCAGCTAGGCGAGGATGTCAAAAGGTCAAATATACACTTGTACCAGCAAACACTCCTCAGTGGGAGGTACTGTTTCTGTTGAAACGACACCTTTTCTTCCCGCATTGGCAGGAAAGGCTGAAATAATCTATCCTGGAAGAGCTGAAACAACAAAATGTAGCTCTGTCTTGCCTTTCAAACCATGGGAAGAAAGAATACTGGACAGGACCAGGCCTAATAGTTAGTGTTGGCATGTAATTGATCTGATTCGTTAACGATGTTTCTGAAATCTCAGATTACTGACAGCCATCTGCTTCCTTCTCCAGCCTGTTTTAGGTCTGCTGCTCTATTTACTTACTACAGGCATCAGTCTTACTTGCCTTTACTTACTTTACTTTACTTGCCTTTACTTACTACTTACATCAGTCTCTTAATTCTTTTAAAAATAATTAGCTCTTTATATTTGCTGATGTTCTAAACCAGAAATTATTATAAATCCCACAGTAGAAAATTTAATCTGCGACATGCATATGATGTTTAATATACAAATGGCTTAAGAACTTGCTGAAAATACATTTTATATGTTTGAATACCAAATAAGCATTTACAATAAGCAAAGGATATTAATAGGCTAACACATCAACAGCAACGAGATCTACTTAATAGGTTTATATCACTGGGCTTTATCAAGACAGAAACTGTAGCATTTTACATATACATATTTCTGTAGCATCCATCACTGCAATTTGCAGGAATTTTTCAAGTGGAATCATCAACCATCTGTGAGTTACCATATCAAGCACCTACTTACAGTTCAAACAATCTTCCCCACTATCTTATCTAAAGAAATATTCTGGTCCATATTTGCTACGGGGGATGCATCTCTTATAAGCAGAACCCAAACTCGGAAGCAGCTTTGGCAGACCAAAGAAGTGCATTTTGCAACTTCTCCTCTGATCCAGTACAGAACTACTACTTATGTGGACTGTTTCTAAGCTTACCCTTCCCACTGTCACCTTTCATTCACCAAACTCCTTGAAAGAACTCTTTTAGAAAATATTTAATAGAGACCAGTATGCAGCTACCAAAAAAAACGTGCTTTACAGCTACCTATACAGGTGATTTAGTTCAAGAAGTTGTTTCATGTAGCTAAAATGCTGTATTAATACCCACCAAGATGGGCAGGATTGTTGTCTGGTGTATTTTATTAACTGAATAGGATCTTGATCTGGGGACACAGTTGCTTTGTTTAACTGCCTCCTATCTTTAAGCACTTAAAACTCCTGAAGACATTCACATAACTCATCACCTGTCCAGATGGTAAGAAAAATCCTTTCCTGAAAGCCAAGGCACGAGCTCTTGCTACTTAATTCTGGCAGAGAAGAAACTGCGTTCTTATACATGAATTAGATCATTGACTTAATGATTCCCTTGAGGAGAGGAAGTGTTTTACTTCAGTACATCACAGAAAACTACAGTTTCATATTAATAGTTTTTTTGAGAATGCATGATTTGTACTTGTAATTTATAAATTTCATACAGGACTACAAATTTAGTTCACTGCTAGTTCTCAGCAGAGACTAGCTATGATGGTAGCTACCAAGGCCAGGGATGAGAATAGTGCTTGGTGAAATCAAAGGATGCTGCATGCAGGGAGAATGAAGTAACATTCTGTCTTTATACAATGGAAAAGTGAGGTACAAAGTAATTAGGTGACTTGGTTATGATCATGTCAGATGACAGAGGAAGGAAGAGATGACAAATGTTCTGACCTTAAGACCTATTTCTTAATCATAGTGAAAAAACTTAGTCTTTTAAAGGATAATACAGTGTATGTGCCTTCAGAAACGTGACTCAGATGAACAGTGTTCACTAGATATTGCAAGCAAAATATAGGGACTTTTTATTGAAACCTGGTATTTGAGCCATAATAAACTAACTAACCTTCTTATCAAATTGAAGACAACAGTTTTTTCTTCTGATTCAACTATCCTGCTCTCAAGTATACTACTTGATTCCCAGTTCAGCAAGGAACAGACAACAGACTTTTCTTTCTGCAATACAACAAACAATAGTTACGGTATATTCTGTTTATCCACGGACATACTTTCATTGACCGTTCCCTTGTAAATTTTTATTTACATCATTGCTTATAATTTTGTTCTAAAAATCCCATTTTTAGTAAATTCATATTTGGACAATTCTGTCACATTAAAAATAATGAAAACTTTGGTTCGCCCCGTGCCAACAGGAATGATACACTATTCCTCATTTCTCAGAATCATGACTTTGTCTTTGCATTAACCAAGATAATGAGAAAATCTTTAATTTTCTATATACATTCAGTCCCCAGCCTTACTTGCCAGCTAAGCTGCCAATTTGAACCCTTTTCTGTTGGAAAACTCTAAATTTTCATTTTCTAACATGCCCTCTGGATGCCTCTAATTCAGATTCTGATAGATTCTGGATCTCAACACCTAGGCCTCAGGCTGGGGTTAATGGAAATGAACAGTTCATTCATTAGTGCTATTTTTGCTATATGTTGCCAAAGATACTTTCTTTTCAATGTCCTGTTGATTTCAAGGCCACCTGCCTCAATTAATCCCCCTCCAAGCTGATGTCACTCTCAGGTCAAAGAGCTAAATTTCATCTGCACATATTGGTTTTCTTCCCCAGCCTAACAAGACAGTGACTACTGATGCCAGCTTTTCCATCTTAGACTGCTTAGGAACAGGAATTCATTGTTCATAATTCAGGGATTGCTGCAGGATTACTGCAGAACAATGCTGAAAAGATTAATTTATTTTACTCTATTTAAAGTTGCTATAACCTTTGCTGAGCAGAGCACTGTGAGTCACTGCATTGCATACATGCTGAATTTTTATTTCGGCTTCCTCCAGCCACCAGTTTACCTGCTTTAAACATGTCTTGAAACCAGGAGGTCTAGCTGCCATAGAAGCATCATACTCCTGTGCTTGCCACCCTGTGCAGGCCTGAGAGGAAAGTTATGTTTGACTTCTGTTTTGTTTTGGACAGCTACAGTAGGAGATATAGGAACAGAGCCTGGCCTCTGGTCTACCCACAAAGTGCAGCTAGAGACATGCTGATGGTCTAACACTGACCCTGTCCCCTTCACACAATAGAAGTATTCCTGCTCCAGTGGGAACTACAGATGGAGCTGGAGCACTCAACCAAAGAACGGTGTCTTAGGAATAACTAGCCATTATAAACTGGGCAGCTTTATACTGTGCCTTGGATCGGTTCATTTTCAGCCTATGGAAAGGTATCACTGAGTCATGGTTTGCTCTCCATCCTGGCACCTGCCAGTGTAGTCAGACAGTCACAAGATCTGGCTCAGTTACTTGTAACTTCCATGTTCCCAGAGGAGTCCAGGATATAGAGATAGAAACATACCATCTCCTCTGCAGGCAGCTGTAAACAGCCCTCACCAGACAAGTACAAACAGGTTACACTGGTATTGGACATCTATTCTTCATTAAGATTAATAGATTAAAAAGCCAGAAGGGAACAATGTTATCATGTACTCTGGTCTCCCACCTAACACTCAGCCGTTCCCTGCGTTCATCCTGGTATGAAGTCTAATCGCTGTTCTTTGATCTTAATTTTTAAATTTCCAGTGACAAAGAATCCATCAAAAACCTATGGGAGCTGTTTCAATGGTTAATTAGCTTCCCAGATAAACGTATTGTCTGAATTTGTCTTGTCTTAGCTTCCACGTGCTGGATCTTATTATATTTCTCTCTGTGTATGACACCAAAGAGACTTCTGTCAACGAGTTTTCTGTTTCCAGAGTGGCCTGTGCATACCATGATCAAATCACCACTGAAATTTCCCTCTGAAAAATTTTATTTATTTAGGTCATCTAGTCTGTCACTTTAAGGTATACTGTCTATATTTGTCAGCATACTGACCATTCATGCAGCTTCTCTTTGAAAGCTCTCAAATTCTTCTTGAAATGGGAAAACCAGAACGAAGCACAGAGTGTGGTAAGTTAACAAAACTAGGAGGGCCTGAACCCTCTGCACTGCACTCTAGTCCTGCAGATCACACTGACCTTCCGCACCTCAGGGGTATCTGTGTTCCCACCAGTGCAGTACGAAGAGGGAAATCAAACATACGGAGGTTTGATTTCACATACTTTGTTGTGGTTACAGGCCTGCCTGTCCACATGGCGTTTTTACCAGCAATTAAGTTAAATTGATTTGCCAACCTTAGGCATGTGCTGCACATGCGCAGAGTTAAATGTTTCAGGACCTCGTCCAGAGCAAGTGAGGTGCTCTAGGCCATGCCCTTAAGTGTGAGTTCAACCTTGCTTCCACCAGAAGAGAAACTACACTGAGAACAGCAGTGATATGCTTGGGTATGTACATCAAGATTCCAACTACAGACATGAGGTAAACCCACACCTAAAGAATACTCCAGCTCACAGAGTCATTAATGTAGGTGCACCTGGTAAGATCCCAGGTCTCTTTCTGAAGCACAGATTGACCAAACTGAGGCCTCTGTTCATCAAATTGCACTGAAATGGAGATTTATTTAAAGCAAACCTGTTAAAGTATCCAGTCCATAAGCAGCCAACTGTACCACAAACACTATCCAATACTGTCAGTTAATTCACCACACCAATAAGCAAATCCTTCTTGATCGGCTCCCTGCTGGAGGTTCCGTGAAGTTACCCCCTTCAATGTCCTCCAGTCAGCAAGAATTTAGTTTTGATATTGTGGTAAACAGTTTCAGGCTTCTTAAATTCTACAGGTACAGCAACACCTCCTTCCTCCGAGAGACTGATGAAGAAAATGTTGGAACTTTTAATTATACCTTGTAAAGACTTGGTGAAGTAAAAGAACAATTTATTCTGTTCTTTAAAGTATGGATATAGTGAATATACATCCTGCGGAAGCCCTGGAAGTTATGGGAAAATGTTAAGCTGGGTGGGTATGTTACATTAATTAGTACGACTTTGATGGTATGAGAGTTAGCACGTACACAATTTACAACCAAACATGTAACTTCAAAAGGGTCTCGTATGAAGGAGCCAAGCCACAATCATCTTAACTCCCAAAATATTGTTTGTGCACTAACCATAGTGTTGGACTTACTTGTTTTTATCTGGTTTCTTCTAGGTAAGACAGTTTGTTCTCAAAAAATACCCTAAAAAGACATCAAGTTGTTACCTTACATAGTCTTAGCAGACTGACTACTAACAAATCTTTGATTAAAAGAGTGAAAACAGAAACACAGTTCTTCTCCCTCTCTAGAAATAGTGGTCAATGTTGAAAATTTCTGTAGTTAAAGTTTAAAAAGATTACTTTATACTTTTAGGTTAACAGAGGCAAACGGAAAAGAAGCCCTTGTGATCTGCTATCCATACAAGTACAAAGTTGCTTTCCATCAAGCCCGAGTCAGACTTCATGTTATGTTGTATTTCTCCTCATTAATCTCTGGGGTGTAATCCTACACAGTTTTACAGCAGGGTCACCCCTCTACCTTCAGTATGGTTATTCTTATTTTCTACCAGCATAAGCCCAAAAGAAAGCTTTTTACTCATTCTGTTCACAAACCAGGAATAAATCACATTACAAAAATACCCACAATGTGTTATTGCTTATACAGAGATTTCTTATTTGAAAACCGGTTTGATTTTCCACAGCAAATGACAAAGAGCAGAAATCTATAAGCACGATTGCCTCCTTCGTCAGGGCTAGTTTATATTTCATACTTGTACAAGTTCACAAAACAAGTCAAAAAGAACAATCACCTTTCTTCTTGCCATGTAAAGCTAATCACAGCCATGGACCTTTTTTCCAAAAAAAGTACCTTGGAAAAAAACGTTGGAAAAAATGTGGTACTTGACATAAGAAGTTTGAACACTTTTTAAAACTCAGGCTTGATTCTAGATTATTTTAATATTTCTTTGGTGAAAAAACAACATATGTTAGTATATTAAAATGGTTTAACTTCTATTAATTTTCTGAAGTGAGGCAAAAGGAAGCAGCTTTTTCATGCCTATTCTGCTTCTTATTTTTACGTCGCACAGCTCAGTGGTCAGCTACTGTAGTACCCAGGCACAGCACTGGGTCACTTCATGTGTTTTTCAGCAGATAGAGATGGTATGCTGTGTCTCTAAGGAAGCACCATATCTGGAAGGATGTAAACTTTATTCTGGATTTGCTTAATTTTAAGCTTAAAGGTATAATGGACTGTTCTCAGGTAGTTACAATACCTTATGGCCACAGTGAACTACCTTCTCATGAGCAGGTGGTTCACCCACACCATGAGTCTCACAGTGCTTTAACTTGGCAGCTGCACGCTGTCTAACTGTAGTGCATCTGTCAAGGGCTCACAGAGAAATGTTTTGTCTTCACTGCTCTGTGACTAAATTCCTAAATGTTCACTAAATAAAGTAAAACCAATTTTTTTTCATTATTATTAGTTGTGTATTTTCATGCAACAATGTTACAACTTTCTTTTGGAGTTTGTAGGGAACACTATGGGATGCAAGGAGGCACAGTTACTTAGGCCATCAGTAGGATGGGAGGTGTCTAGGAGACATTTTGTCCCTTAAAATACAATTAGTAAATTACTGAATAACCCACTGCTCTAACCATGAATTTTGTCACATCATGTTTATATCTAGAGGAACAGATGCTTTCACAAATGCAGAGTGATGATGGAAGGAGCCGGCAAAAGCTGAGCTGTGAAGGAGAATGTTATTAAGAGAATCTTGACTGTCTGACATTGCAATAATACAAACAATGATTGCTCCGAGGAAATGGCTTTCTGCAATCATATTTTCTCATTGTAAGATCGCTGTACCATGAAAGTCTCCTTCTCAAGGAGCTGCGCATAGTCCACACGTTTTTTTGCTTTGGCCATGCAGGGTGGAAACTACATACTCTCTCTAAACCCTAAAATAACACGTCTTCCCACACGCTGACCCAAGCAACCACGGCAGAATCCCTTCTGATGTAGCTTTCTAGGGTCAAAAGCTTTGCAGGGATGGAGGAGATGGGGTAGGGGATGAACAGTGGTGGATCAAATTCTTTCTTATTTTGGTAGTGCATTGCTCTAAGGCTTTTCAAAACCATATTGTGACTTAGTGCTTGAATTCACCTTTGAAAGAGATACTTTCAGCAGATGTTGAGGGGGCCTGTTCAGCGAAGGACAAGGAGTGGGCCAGAAACTGGAACTGATACAAGAATTTCTAACTGGCAGTGAGAGAGCGTATTTATCTGGTAGAGATCATTATCTCAGTGACCGGCCATGACTTTATCATACTTTAAGTATTATCATACATCCTCCAAATGACATTTTTCCTTAGTGGTAACTTTAGAATAATAAGGCAGGAAGCACCTATGGTGGAAGCCATGGGTACAGTCTGATCATTAAGATCATCACTAGACCAGATGCCATATTTGGCAACACATATCATATCTATAACAGTGATCTCTGCCATTGTACCTAAAACAACAGAAGATAAACAAGTCAGTATTTTTCTGTAACCAAGGCTGAAGCTGGCTATTAACAATGATGAAAAAATCCAAAATGTTTATACCAAAGCCAGTCTTACCAGATTGGAGCTTTTCTTCTCTTTGAGAAGAGGGGACTTGAAGACACTGCAACTAAAAGAGGAAGTTTTTTTATTGAACCTTTTTGCTGTTGGGCTTTTTTGTTGTTTTTTTGGGGTTTTGTTTTTTTTAATATAGCCAGAGCATAGCCAAGTCTTCTGGATGACAGCTTCCAGAAGTTATGTTTGTATTTTATCAAAAATAGGAAAAACAAATGCTACCTGAATAAAACAGCATCTGTAGATAACAATATGTTGTCTCACTTTTTGCACAGTAATAACCTTTCATCTATCTCGTGTCCTTGATTTTATTTTTTACAGAATGTCTTCATTTCAGTAGGATCACCAAAGCAATACTTTTAGCCTATGAAGGTTTCTTAACCTTCACATTTGTAAAAAGATTTAAATGTTATTGGCCTTCTCTGAATGCAGTCCTACTACTGTTGCAGGAATCTGAGTATCATTTGAACTTTCCTTAATGCTTCAGTTGAAAAGGTTCTTGTCTGTAAGTTTTATTACATTTCTCCCTGTAAGCTTTTATTACCTCTGAGTTGTTCTCTCATTTTCAGAAAACCTAAAAGGGAAATTTGAGAAAAAATACATTCCAAACTTAATAGCTCAAAAAGGTTTTTTGAGTTTCACATACCTCTACTCTGTTACGTGATTAAATTCTCCAAAATTTGGACCCTATGCAGTCGTTTACCACTGTAGAAAGCTCAGTCATGCTTCTACATCCAGTTGTGTAAATCACAGTAGGCATGCCAAGATGAATGACGAAACTGTTTTTGTGTGTGTTTAATTCACCACATCAATTGTTTACTAAAGCTTCTTATAACAGAAGTGCCCAGAGTATAATTTAGTAAGAAGTCCCATATGATACCAGAGAGAGCTAACATTTCTCAAATTTCCTAAGTTGTCTTGCCAGAAAAGCTGATGAACCTCTATCCAAAAGAACAAAAATCATTTCAGAAAGATAATGCCACAGAATTCTCAAATCTAAGATATTATGCTCCTTATCTGCAGTGTAAAGACATCTGTTATGACTTGTCCTCTTCCGTGAACATAGTTTATTTAAAGACTGTAAAACCTAGATGGATATTTGAGGGATTTGATTTTTACTTTTTCTTGAAACTTCTACAACTCACAAAGGATACATGCACACTCAAAGCAAGCTTCATTTCATACTGAGGACCCCAAAAGAGTAAATGAAACAGTAAAATCTTCTGCAGCGGCAAACAGAAATCTGTATCTTCTTCAGAAGGCTCTTGTCTCCACATGATAGTTGTCTTAACAACAAAAATGTTACATTCACACTGAAAAAGCATTACTTGCAAATGTGCATAGGTATAACCACATAGAGAGCAAACACATTCTAAGAGTAAGTATAAAATTATGTTCGTTAAGGAAAAAAACACAGAACATGTAAAACCAGAGGAAGCATCTTCAAAACCCTAAAAGGTATCTTTGCTCTTCAGTAAATAGGTACCATCCTCATGGTATCTCTGCTCTTCAGTAAATAATGCTTTTGATCTTCTCTTACCAACAGCAACCTGAATTAAAAACTCAGTCTCTACTTTTACAGCTACATAAGGAAATGCTACCATTCACCTCAGCAACATTCACAAACACGTCTGCTTTTGTACACTGGTGCTCTGCAACAACCAATACTTTGAGTAGCCTTAATTATGTTTAAAACAGGGCATCAAACGATTCCTGAAATTTAAAAATTCCTTATATGTTTAACACTCTATTTTACACATATATTTCTGTTGCTTGGCAAGGCTGTTTTGCAACCACATCAGATCAGAGGCAAATTTCTTCCAAAACTCTACAAAAACACCTATATTGTAAAACTGTAACTGATGAAACCAAGGGTGAAGTAGGCTTCTAGTAAGTGCTCTACACACAGTACACATATTCCACAATGTGTTTATGTACTTAACCTTAATGTGATCCTTATTCCCTCACACTGGAGCTTGTGGAGGAGGCGACAAACTACAGCATTATAGAAACACACTCTTGACAGATTTTTAAGCTGATGTCAAAAATACGTGGAATCTATCTCCTAACTCATAAGTTACTAGAAGTGTGAATGGTGTGCCTTCACATGCTGTTAAGCACACACACTCTGTTGAGTAGCACCACCAGGATGCCAGGTGTAATGCAAATAACAACGATAAAGAACATGCCTGTTTTGGAGAGCACAGCTCAGCCACAGGCAAAGTACACAGGGAGAAGAAGGGAGCCCATGTATGATAGATGTGTCTTTCTGATTATTTTCTTTTGGTTTAAGTAAATTACTTTTATTATGAACACAGTATTCATAGTTACAGCAAAAATTATTTATTCAGAGCAATTTGAGCTATAAAGGACTGGGTTTATATGACGTTTCCCTTTTGCATTTAGAATGATCCTCAAATTCAGTTACAAGCAACTATTCTAACTTTCATTATTACACAGGTCATTCCTTCTCCCTGCATCACTCCTTATTATCACCTCCACTAGGCTAATGTATTCATACATTTTCATCTGCAGCTGTGATACGCAGGGAAGTAATACATAAATTAAGTAATTATGTCATTTTTCTTTACAAAGTCTTTTAACTGGATTGAGCACAAGTCAAATCCCTCCAAGTTTTTCAACTTCAGACCCAAAGCCAGATCACAGGACTGAAGCCAATCTCTCACATTAAACAAAAGTGCTTGCACAAGCTAAATATGACAACCCTGGAAATTTTTTGAAGATCAGCTTTTGATTTAATTACAAACAAATTTGCCCCTCTAATTTTCATATCCCACTTATCAAATACACTTCAAGAACCTGCATTGCAATGGAGGAGCTGCTGGCAGATGAAGAATGTTGTAAATCATACAACCAAAATGGAAGGTAAAAGCCACATTAAAATTCACAATGCTTTTCTACAAGGATTTGTAGCAAAGATTTGAGTAACGTAAGTTCACACGTGTCTGAACTAAATTGGTCTCTGCTGTACATGCATCCATTACTGCAGGGGAACAGAGCGGTGCTTAAATAATGCATAGAGATTCCACAACTGCTCAGGACAGAAAATGGATACCAGTGGCAATCAGTTCAGCTCACAAAAATGAAGCCAAGAACTGTATGATTTCAAATCATAATTCTGTCAGAACAGCAGGACTAACCTCTGTTCTGAAATGGAAAAAAAAAAAAATTAAAAAATGCAGTGGACCATGGTGAATCCTCAGTAATGCATCTAAAATCAAAACACCAGACATCAGCAATATAAATTGCATTAATATTAGCTCAAGGTTTCATGAGAATAATTGTATCCCATATTGTAATACATGCACAGTGCCTAAGAGGTCTTTTAGCCAGACACTGATTGAGCTTGACTTTGCTTATTTAGGAACTGGTCAATACTTCAGCATTATGGTAATGAAAGAAAATAGAAGAAGACACATGGAGCAGTCTCATCAAGAAAGCTGTATTGTTGCAAAGTCCTAGTGGTTTTGTGAACGTTGAATAACCTATGATTGTTTTCTACATTTCTCACCTTTTTATTCCCCTTCATTTTTCTTCTGCTCCATTACATTCTTTTTCGTTTCTCCTGCTTGCAGTTACAGAGTAATTTGATGGGAGACAGTTCTGCATGACAGAAACACAAATTGCACAAAAGTTAGACTCAGCCTTGGTGTAACACCATTCCACTGATTTCAGAAACCTTAAGAGATCAAGAACATTTACAGCATAACAGTGCCAAAATATGAAGATTAATAAATGAAGTATGGCTTCAAGGGCAAATAATTCAAAATTAAAAAGCACAACACTGAAGTGAAAGTCAGAGGCACTATTGGAAGGCGTATACAGCTGCACCATAGGATCTTGCATAGCAGTCAGCCCAGTAAGTATGCTAGCTGTCTCCAGCAAAGCAGTACCTCATACTGGGGAGGAAGGTAACACGCCCCGTCCATACCATTCATCTAGCCAGCATTGTAGATTGTCAGAGTGAGACCTTTCGTGACTTCTCAGTTTGTGCCCTGAAGTGCGAGGCTTGATTTCCCTTTTTTTATTCTGAATAATACCGCTGGTAATAAAAGTCTATCATTTTTCCAAATCCAGTACAAGTATTATGTTGATGACCTCCAGTGGAAACATATTCCAGATTCATATTATGCACAGTGTGAAAAAGATGGTACTTTGTAAGATAGTGTATTTGTTACATATACATTCACAACTTCAAAATGTATCCTGAGGATACATTTCACAGACGTGGTTAAATTACATGCATTATACCTCTTTCATCCTCTCACCTCTTGCGCCTCAAGTCAAAGTTTTCCAAGACACTTCTTATATTTCCAGTTCTGGACAGCTTCAAAGAGCCATCCTTAAAAATTACCTCTCTAATATAGATTTTCTCCCTCACTATATATGCATAATACTATATATATGTAAAGAGAAAATGGAAGGTAATACATGTAGTTCCCACACACCAATTAGTAAAGCCTCCTGTCTTAATATCTTCACTTTCACCCATCAAAAGGCGATGTTGCTGCCATCACCCCCTTAAAAATACTGGTATATTGCTGTTAATAAACTAACTTAAAACAGCTAAGAGCAAACATAGGGTACTTAAAAGGTAATTAAAAACAGATTTTTCACTGGAGTTTGTGGTTGTTAAGAAAAATGCAATTCAGGCTTTATACCTTTTTGCATCCCTTTCTGGTCCAAAGATTACATGCTTCCACTGACATACCTTAAGACATGTGAAAATACAGGGTATTTATGGCCTTACAGAAATGTAAGCTGACAGCCCTGAAAAAATCAACTCTTCCCTGACCAAGGTCACAGATAAGGCTGAGAAAGTCTTCACTGAGGTTTGTAAAAGCCTACTAAATGATCCCTATTTGCCTTTGTCAGGCATACCTGCATTAAAGAAAAATGCAATGGTAATTATAGTCCCTAGCATTCTGTAATTTGTATGCAAATTAGACATAGGGCTTCAAGTTGTTAACTGAAAAAGGCTTGAAATTCTTTTGCATTTGTGAGTTCCTGTGGCAGGTGTCATCCTCAATAACTCGGGAGAAACAAGTGTCTCCCAAGTTCTGTATTTTTTGCCCTTATGCAGTAGGGCAAAGGTTGCTCTTTTTATTTCTTGCATGCTTTATTGTTTACAGAACTTTGCTTCCAGAAGCTAAGATACAAATTGCCACTGATTATCAACATTTGTTACACATTTGGGAGAGATAAACTATCTCTTCACACCTTTTTACGCAAATCCTCTTTCTTTAAGCTGTTAAACTGTTGAAAAGTGGGCTGGCTTTTCTAACATCTGAACTAAGTAAACAAGATGTTATTTCTGCTTGGAAGAATAATAATAATCACTGAAAATGTCCTTTGATTTAGAGATTTGCCAAACCTGACAAAGAAAGTGACAAAGGAATGAAACAACATCTCTTCAGTTCAAGCTCTCCAGAAGAAAGGAGAGGAAATAAGAACCCAACAAAACTTTAACAATCTGTCATGGCTTAACCCCAGCTTGCAACTAGGACCACACAGCTGTTTGCTCACTCGCCCTAGTTGGGATGAGGGAGAGAACTGGAAGACTAAAAGTGAGGAAAAAACTCATGCATTGAGATAAATACAGTTTAATAGGTAGAGCAAAAGCTGCACACACAAGCAAAGTAAAACAAGTAATTCATTCACTGCTTCCCATCAGCAGGCAGGTGTTCAGCCATCTCCAGGAAAGTAGGGCTCCATCATACCTAATGGTTACTTGGGAAGACAAACACCATTACTCTGAATGTACCCCCTTCCTTCTTCTTCCCCCAGCTTTATATACTGAGCATGACATCATATGGCATGGAAAATTCTCTTGGTCAGTTGGGGTCAGCTGTCCCGGCTGCGTCTCCTCCCAAATTTTTGTGCACTCCCAGCCTACTCACTGGGGGTGTGGTGTGAGGAGCAGAGAACACCTTCACTGTTTAGCAACAATCAAAAGCATTAGTGTGCTACCAATACTATTCTCATCTCAAATCCAAAACATCAGCTGCTTGCAAGAAAGTCAACCCCATCTCAGCCAAAACCATGACACAATCCTACAGTTTTTCAAAATGGAAAACATCCTGAGCAATTCTTCGCTGGTAGTGATTAAGGTCACTTCACATCTTACAGTTATGAATCCTACAAGTTGTTTTAATGGGAAAATTTTAAAACAAAAACATCTTATTTTTTAGTGAGGTACTCCTTCCAGCTGAAAGACCAAGAACATGCTGCTAATGTATCTGATTTCCAGTATTGTTCTCTTACCTTAAAGGAAACAATTCTGCAAAACTCTGATTTCTGTTCTTTGGTACAAACAGACAACAATACTTGTTATTTCTTCATCAGCTTTCCTCTTAATGCATCTGAATACTTATTAAGGACACCTTGTGCTTTGTATTACCTGGAAAAAGACTTCTATCATGTTATAGTTTTAAAAGCTAAGACAGTGAAGCCACAGTTTTTGGAGCTGAATGCCTACGTCTTGACACCTGAAATACATGGCCCAGTCTTCAGAATGATTAGCAGGAGGCTTATATTGAACACAAAGGAAGTTCGACAGCTATTATGACAAGCTCAATTTTAGATACTTTGGTTATCTAGCATTAGGTAACTAATCTAAACACACTTTCAGAGTTAATGAGTAAGCAGAGAATCTCAGGCTCGTGCTCCATAATTTTTTTATACGGTCTGAGATGTCTTGAAGTATAATACATGAACTCACTAAGAAAACAGTTTCAATATTTTAAGCATAAGTAATAGTGACAACTCAATCCACCATCGTTTCTGTCTCCTGATGTATTGAAACTCACTGTATCATTCCAGACCTAAGCTGGAGCAGCAGGAAGAGGGGAGGAAAAGAGACTTCTTGTGCCAGCTGATATGCTGTTTCCTACAAGTTTAGTCTTATGCCAACTAAATTGTCTCTGCTATCACAATAATGAGGCTTCTCCCCATACTGCATAGGTCTCCATCCTATACAGTAACTCAGTCATCTCTCCTGCCTCTTACCACACCCAGCAGCATCTCCATTTTCTTCTCGGGTCCCCTGAGTTTCAGGAGCAAGAGCCAGCAAACCACTTCCTTAGGAAACAAAGCTGAATATAAATCTGATGTGATAGATGCTCAAGTTAGAAAAACAAGATGCAAACCAATATATGGGCTATCCCAGGCAATACAATTCTTTTACCTTTCTCTGGTTTCCAGAGAGCTTCTTCTCCTGGGAGGATATCCAGATCACAAACAGCAAAGCAAAATAAACAAATATACAGGAAACTTCATACTGCAATAGGCAGCCTGGACAGAGATAACCAGAAAAATTAAATAGTCAGGGAAGCAGAATTATTCTCTATGTGATAATCTGTCAGGGTCAGAGGGCGATACGCTATCGTTGCTATTCACACTTTATCTGACCTCTTAAAAAGGGAAATGGGCTGCAAGCCAAATCTGATGTTAATTTTCCCCTAAATGTGGGGAACACAGGAAGCTTCATAAATTTATCAGTTCTGATCTTCCACAGAGAAAATAAAATATATAAGGTCTGAAAAATGAAGGTAAATCTTTCAGACCTTCTTCAGAAAACAATACACCTTTCTTCATGACAAAAAAACAAGCCTTTTTTGAGTCATTATAGGTTAACATGGCTTCAGAAAAATTGGGGGACGGTAGGCAGCAGTAAAACAAATTGTACTGCTAGGAAAGGAAAAAGGTTAGGTTTGGAAATTATGTCATGTTCTTATTTTCTGTTCTAGGGGGAAAATGATATTTTGAGTAATAAACTGAATTATTAAAAAGAGCATATTGATTCAGCCTGCCAAAAAGACACTGCAATATTCATTTTTCATTAACAGCTTTTTTAATATACTGTGTGATTTATCCCAACAAAGGTGTTTATCAAATCAGCGCCAGTGTGGGGCATTTTAATAAGGCAAGCCTTTAGTGCCTCATAGATTACATCCATTTATTATCTGGTACCTCAGCCAATTTGAGTCTCAGATCCCAAAACAATCTGCCTCCAGCTGTTATCCAAATTGGTCCTTGTAAAATCTTTTCATCGATCCTGAAAACTGTGAAAAATCAGTGAAAAAATAGTGTTGTACCACAAGGATAGACATGATGAGGATCAGAGAAAAAGGCATATTTATAGCACACATAAGGTAGGCCTTTCCTTAGCAAAGTCTTCATACAGATATTGAAATCTTTAACTGTAAACCAATGCTCAAATTCCAGTGACTTCAGCAGGACTTTACAAGCTACTTAAAGTTACTATTTGCTAAAATATTTCTCAGAACACAACTGGTTTTAATCATATGCCCCAGTGTTTTACCAGAATCAGGACTGGAGTGCCTCTGTGTGTTGGTAAAGTGAAAGTTAAAGTAAATACCACAGGCTATGGCTTTTCATTTTACAAAATTGAAGCCATGGTAGCCAAAATATGAAAAGAAATAACCTCTTTCCCCCCCTGCCTCCCCATGAAACACAGATAATTTCTTCAGCCAGCTTCTAATGCAGGATTAAGGGCTGCATGTTTTCAGCTGTTAATAATTCCAGTAGGGTAATAACTTTGTCTACCCATGCCTTGTCAAGATGGCTTTCTGTCCTATGAAGCATGATTTCCCTCCCTTTTTTCTGCATGTATGCATTTTATATGAACTAAGTAAACTAAAACTTGGAGCATTTCCCATATGTTATTTCCTTTACTCTCACCAAGAACTTGACCCAAGTCTTGCAAGCCATGGGGCTGTACTCGCTATCACAATAAAATTTCTGCTTTTTTTGTGTTTTGGTGTTGTTTTCAACCAATTAGGTCTGGGCATAAGAAAAAAAGGGCTCCATGAAAATTTCTTCTTAAGCCAAGCTCAGGAGAAAGTAGACAAATTTCAAAGATGACATTTGATTTCCAGTCCATTTTGAATGATTATTTTTTGACAGTACCTCCGTGGTTGCTGTCCTACCAAACTGAACCTTTCATAGAGTATTTTGAGATTTTGCTGTCTTTGCCCTCTGCACATGCCACAAAATAGCCACAGAGGTCAAAACTTCCCCTTCAACTCTGAAGAAGAGCAAAGAGGGCCTCCTACCTACATAATTTACTTAAGAAGCTGATTACTCTTTATTACAAGCAGATCTACAGTCTCCTTTTAATTTATATTTGTTAAAGGGTAAACATATAAAAAGTTAAAATTAAATTATGGCTGACAACTTCCTCTATAACAAATTTTACTAATTGCAAATACATGCTGATTGCAGCTGGATATCATCTCCTGTCTCATTTATATCACACAATGACACAGTGAGTTCACCTTTTGGCAGGTGGCAAAAGTGTTGATTTTGCACTTTGGGAGGAAAGGTAAAGGGACAAAAACTGTATGTGAAAAGGTAGCTCACAGCATGGATTTCTCTTGCTGGGAAGAAGAATCACCCTATCTCTGCCAAAGGAAAGACCAGCCTATGTAACTATTAATCAAGCTGAGCTTACTGATGATACTAGGAAGAGTAAAGGGTCATGGAAAAAGGACACTGAACAAAAGTATTCAAACTGGAAAAAAAACCATACTCAAAAAATTCAGTTTTAAGGATGACTGTGCTGTGCAGATCAGTTCCTTTTCTGTTTGTGTACTGGTTTTGTCCTTATATACATTGTCATGTAAATAAGCCCCTGGGGCTTCTTTGCATTCCTTAGTGCACTCCACGGATGATACTCACACAGTGAGCAGCTATTAAGTATTTTATTGAGTCCTGGTGGTTCAATGTGCCGCTCTCCATGCATTGTACTCGAGCCCTGCTCCTTATGCAGGAGTATTCACCAAGAGTTTTCCAGGGGTAGTCCCTTATGTCATTATTTTTGTTTTCTTTGGATCTTCTAGCTGCAAAGGTCTAACAACTCTCTTGTAGGCATAAATCAACTCCAACTCAGGGTTATGTGGTCTGGATTGGCTTTGCAAGGCCATTTTCTGACAAATTTCACACTTCTCCATGTCACTGTATCTCAGGGATTTCTTTTTGGATGGAAAGGCATTTCTTGATATCATTCTCCCCTGAAGCAGCTGAATATTTAAAAATATTTTCATAGCCTGGCTTGAACTTAGCTGGAAAGTTTCAGATCAGACAGCTAAAATCTTGCTAAATTATATACTCCAAAATAATACCTGAACAGAGTAGGTCGTGTACAACTAAGGTTGCCTGCTTCTTATTGTAAGACTATTTCTTGCAAGGAACAGTTGGTATTAATAGCTGTATTCCTCCACAGGACTGTGGCTAACATCTTAGAAAAATGCTATTATTGCATTCCACTGTACTGTACTTTCTTCATTCAATATGAAATCAATGTGGTCAGCTGATACATTGTTTTGTCTTTCAGATGACATTTGAAATTAACTTCCTCACCACTGTTGGTCATTAAAGAACATGTGAAGATATCTTCATTTTTGAAGGAAACTTTTTAACCTTTTTCTCTGATCCAAAGTTTCCTCCTCTATGGAACTTGACAGAACTTTATTCTTCCAGCATTGAATGGCTTCTTTCTCGGTGGGAAATTCCTTTAAAAGTATTCTGGTTTAACCATTTTCCTCTGAGCTTCTCTTTCATTTAACAGTTGGAACCGAAGATTTTTAATGTTGGGGTTTTTTAATTCTTTTTAAAATATCTTCTCAGAGAGTTATGCAGAGCTGCTGCTTCCATAGAGAAATTAAGATACTCGTCTTCTGAAGTGGTACACTCTATATGGTATTCTTCAAGACACACAGAGCTGGCCAAAATCTAGTGCAGAACCTTTTTCATTAAAATATGCTGTTTCTTAGAGGCCAGAAGGTACATACATTTCAACATAGATTTAAATAGTTTCTAGCTAAGTATTCTAAATTCCTCTATAAATATAAGACTGAGTGAAAACCTGATTAGTTTATTTGAAAAAAGATGCTCTTTTCTGCAAAACATTCTGGAGATTCTGATTTCACTGCAAGGCAGAACAAAAAGAAATTTTTAGACTTCAAAAGGTATCACAAAAGAAGCAGTGCTCCCACAGTCAACTCAAATGACTTACCATCTAGGAAAAAAAAAGTAAGGCACCCATTCTAAAGAAAAAACACTTATCCCTTCAAAATATTTTGTGAGAAATACAGACCCAATGAGAGAGAGCTACAAACTATTGCTTTTCTGGATTAGGCTTCACAGGATTACAGGGGGACCACAGATGAACACACAAGGAAAAAAAGAAGCAAAGAAAGCAAAAAAGGAGACTGAAAGCACAAGGTCTTTAATGTCCCGATACATGGATGAGAAATGAAAACCAAACAGCTGCCATGAGGCTGGATCTCCATATCCAAAAGCATACTGAAAACCTCCCCATCAGACAATAAAGTTAATGTATTGCAGCAGGTCTGGAGTTTCAGCTGGCAGGTGTTTTGCTGGTTTGGCTCAGCCAGGGCCTGGTCCTGGTCCACTCTCCAGTCTCTCTGCAAGGTTAGAGCCTGACAGTGTTAGAGTGAGTGAGCTTTGTGAGCAGAAAAGGTGACAGCAGCAAAATGTCCAAAAGATGATGCAGGGAAGGTGATCTATACATACACCCACACATCTCTGTATTTATCTTGGTGTCTTTCTATATTACTCTGCTTTGCAGAAACTTAGCTTTTTTTCTTTTCAAAGTTTCAAAGCTTGAAGTTAAAAAAACAAATTCTTTTCTTTTTTTTCTGTCTGTTGTAACATCTGAGGTAAGTTAACACAGTGATGCCTTTCCTGCATCCATGCATTTTGTGGCCATGATGAAGGCACCAGAAAAAGACAACAACTTGTTCTTTCAACAAAGTCCAATGCCCCTGGTCAATAATAGAACACTGAAAAAGAAATGGTACCAGAAATCCACTGGTGAAAAACTGGGCCTGTAATTGCTGCGGCTAAATAGGCCATTCTGCCGTCAGTAAATTCACTGTAACACCTACAAAGCCTTTAGCAGTTATATATAAGCAATTAAAACCAGATTTGTGATCTCGTGCTTTGTGCTTTAAATAAAGCATTCACATAGTCATAGCACTGTTATTTAAGTATTTAACATTTCTAAAAAGGAGATAAATACTTTTCCTTAAACACATATGTTCTTAACAAAAGTCCCAAGGGTCAGATATTCTGAGCAATTAATTAGAAGGTAGGAGACAATTTTTTGTCTCTATATCTAAACACGTCTCTGTGGTAGTTAATTACCATCAAGCGGTTTACTGCTTTCCAGCAAAGGCTGTAAATCTTTTCCTATTGAAATCAATGCCAAAGCCCTCCCTTGCTTGCAAGTGGTCCATGCTTGGAAGCAGTGAATACGTGCAATCAGGCAGTTAGCAAAATTCAGGTTTTCTGGATGTCTGTGGAATAACTGCTGGTTCCTTTACACTTAACTGAACTAATACATCATTTTAACAGTCTGAACATGAGCATGACTATGTGTATGGGAAACAAAGTACTTATTTGTGTTAGTAAAATCATCAAAAGATAGAATCTAAGGTCTTGATATTTCATGGACCTCTGCATAGCCAGAGTGCATGCATAAAAATAATGTATTTACATACGGGGGGGAAATCAGTCCTTTAGTGTACTGTCATTTAATTAATGAATTAATCTCAGCTACTTCCTTCCTAAAGAAATAAAATATCAGTAATAATTGAAAAAGAAGCTAGGTTTAGTTGGAGACAGACGATGTGAGAAAAGTCAGTGGTAGAAGGAAAATATTTAAGGTATGAAGATTACTTGGATAGAAAGAACAGAATTTCTGATCTCTGTAAACAGTGAGTAGAAACTTTGGACTCTGAGAAAAAAAAAGAGTAATTCATAGACACAGGTGCCAGCCTACCAAAGAAACTAAGAAAAAAACCCAACCGTCTGTTTTCACAGCCCATGGTTAATGAGCATTTGATTTTGAACAATTCTCAGTGACTACAATTCTCCTTCTGTTCCTTTGTTTTTATCAGTTCTGAACTTCACAACATATAGTCACTTTCAGTTATTGAACATGTGACATTTCTTCCTATCTGAGAAAAGTTGATATTGCATTGTATTCCTGGGTTGCAATAAGCAAATGACTTGGCATTCATGCTTAGAAAACTATTATTTAAGTAACTTTCAGAAATTTTCTTTCGTGACAATGACTTCTTTGAATCTGAGCCCTCTGTTTAGTTGTAGAGAACACTCCAGAGTGCATCGGTATGAAATAGATGTTGTGACCCTTACAGGGAAAAAAAATTCCCCTAGCAAAAGCCTCACAAAAACCAAACTGATAGCATCCTCTCAGGTAATTACCTGGTTGTGTGTGATGACTGAGTCATACAAATTCCTTTTTTTTTTTCTTCCTCAGGACATGCATATTAGAGCATTATTAAGAACCTAAATATACTTTTTGTCCTACTGCAGTCCTTTTCAATCCCTTAGTTTCCATAGAATCCTCATTAAAGTAGTTTTAGAGTCGGTACTTACATAACAGATTTTTGCTTCTGAAATCGATGTGTGCAATTTTATCTCTAGAGCCTAAATAATACTATTTCTGGTTGGTCTGTTTCTAATATCTCACAATCTGCAGTACTATCGGGCAGTCAGGAGCTCATAACTCGTTTATCAGCATAAAAACATAAACTATTTGGTTAATTTCTTAAATTTCAGGCAAATAGTACCAACAAATTAAATATATGACTAGATATTCGTTCAACAGCCAGTAAGCTGAGAAAGGTCCCTAACATAGCCTCCACCACCTGGGAGACAAGAAACACAGCATGTGAAAAGGTAACACAGCATGTGAAAAGGTCACACAGCTTTCACCCTCCTGGGAAGCACCAAAGAACTTGACTAACCTGATCTCCTTCTGTGACAAGGTGACCTGCTCAGTGGACGACAGAAAGGCTGTGGATGTTGTCTACCTGCATTTTAGGAAAGCCTTTGACACTGTTTCCCACATCTTCTCCAGGGAAACTGGGCGCTCATGGCTTGGAAGGGTATACTCTTCACTGGGTCAAAGACTGGCTGGAGGGCCAGGCCCAAAGAGTGGTGGTGGATGGGGTTAAATCCAGTTGGCAGCCGGTCACAAGTGGTGTTCCCCAGGGCTCAGTATTGAGGCCGCTTCTGGTTAATGTATTTATCAACGACCTGGATGAGGGGATTGAGTGCACCTTCAGTAAGTTTGCAGATGACACCAAGTTAGGTAGGAGTGTCAACCTGCTTGAGGGTAGGACGGCCCTACAGAGGGATATGGACAGGCTGGATCGATGGGCCGAGGCCAGTGGTATGAGGTTCAACAAGGCCAAATGCCCAGTCCTGCACTTGGGTCACAACAACCCCAGGCAACGCTACAGGCTTGGGGAAGAGTGGCTGGGAAGCTGCCTGGCAGAAAAGGACCTGGGGGTGTTGATTGACAACCAGCTGAATATGAGCCAGCAGTGTGCCCAGGTGGCCAAGAAGGCCAACAGCATCTTGGATTGTATCAGGAATAGTGTGGTGAGCAGGACTAGGGAAGTGATGGTCCCCCTGTACTCAGCACTGGTGAGGCCCCACCTCGAATACTGCGTTCAGTTTTGGGCCCCTCACTACAAGAAAGACATTGAGGTGCTGGAGCAATTCCAGAGAAGGACAACAAAGCTGGTGGGGGGTCTAGAGAACAAGTCTTGTGAGGAGTGGCTGAGGGAACTGGGGTTGTTTAGTCTGGAGAAAAGGAGGCTGAGGGGAGACCTTATTGCTCTCTACAACTCCCTGAAAGGAGGTAGTAGAGAGCTGGGGGGATTGATATCTTCTCTCAAGTAACAAGTGATAGGATGAGAGGAAATGGCCTCAAGTTATGCCAGGGGTGGTTTAGATTGGATATTAGGAAAAACTTGTTCACCAAAAGGGTTATCAAAAATTGGAACAGGCTGTCCAGGGAAGTGGTGGAATCACCGTCCCTGGAGGTATTTAAAAGATGGGTAGACATGGCGCTTAGGGACATGATTTAGTGGTGGTTTTGGCAGTGTTTTGTTGATGGTTGCACTTGATGATCTAAAAGGTCCCTTCCAACCGAGGTGATTCTATGATTCGAACTGCACTGAGAAAAGAAGACTGAGGATCCCTCTGATAGCTACATTACTGCAGCCACACTTTTTATTGTGTTCCAGCTATCAAGTACAATGGAAGAGAAAACATGACTATAGGTTGAACACAGATGACCAGGACTGAACTCACTCCACATCAGAGATACTGTAATGTAAGATCAGCAACAGAGGGCTCTTTCCTACCCTGTCAGCTGCTAACCACCAGCTCCTTCCTTCCCCACACCCTACACAGGAGCTTTTCAGGTGACTGTAAGACCTCTCTTTCTATACTTTGCAGCACTGGCACATTACTTGAATCTTTCACTGAGGCCAAATGAGGAGTGTGTCAACGTGAGCATCACACGGACATCCCAAGAATCTGGTACAGATGTCACCAAAATGGAAGCAGACATGGACTGACCTCTGGGAGTACACAGAGCAAATGTCTGTTAAAAGGAGATGGGCTCATGAATGGCTTAGGAGGGAAGGGTGCTAAGATTAGTAACCCAGCTCTGAATCAGCCAAACCCAGGTAAGATCACATAGACATGCATAGTACCAGCGAAGAAGCAGTAGAGGACAACACAGGTCTTATCTGTAATTTCAGGAAAGCTGAGCATGAGAAGACACAATATATGCCTTTTCAGCCTCCTTTGTCCTTCACACCTGTTCAAGCCTTGGCATGACACAGCATGAGTTGGACCAAACCTTGTAGATTCTTGCCCAAAACTTTCTCCAACCTGCTTCCACCATTACCATATTTTTCCTCTATGTACCTCCAGTTTCTTCCCACTTCTCAGCCTGTCTGAATTCAAGTTCTCACCCAGTTCTTGTCCATCTGTGCAGCATGTTGTAGCAGAGGCTCCCTAAGATTGCCAAGCACAGGATGACAGCCAGGCCCCCAAGGCTTTAAGCAGAAACATAAATGGTCCTTATGTGACCTTAAGTTTCTTAAGTAGTCACAACAGGAGTGTAACATTGAGAGCTGAGCAGAACTGGTTTTAGGGCATAACAAAGAGAGCAAGGAACAGATACCTAAAGAGTGGGAAACAGCCTGCACGTGATAAAAGTACAAAGGAGATCAAAAAGAACAGCAACAGCCCCTCTGAGAATGAGGACAAAAGAAAAAGAGATAGGTAATGTTTCCCTCAGTCGAGGACACTGATCAGCACTACTATATACATGTCAGCAGTCCTTAACTCACCTTTAGGAGAAAAAAGAGAACTGCTTTTTTGATTTGCCACTCATCACATTTTGCCACTCTAGACTCAGCAATCATGTATAAAAGTAACTTTTACTTTATAAACAATGTTAGATAACTCAGAATTTTAAGGAAGGTATGCACGTTTGTGGTTTCTGCTTCAACCTTTACACAGAGCATGGTAGTGGGGACTGCAGCACTAAAGCATGAACTTGGATGCAACAATGTCACTTGACTACTCTATACCTTCACATTAATGTTTCCCCCAAATCCCATCACTCTTTAATCTCTCCTGATGAATATGCTGACATCATCTAAATTCTGATTGCTAACCTGTCTGCCTCTCTCTGTGCTTGTTCTCCACAAACACAAAGACTCAAAATAGCACAAACTCACCTGTGACCTCAGCTCGGCTTGATGAGCTTGGTTCCTAAGCAGTCTGCACAGGCACTTTACCGTCCAACCTTGCTGGACTGAAGCAAGCAAGCATCGTAGCAAGCACATGCTGACTTTAGAAGACTGGCATGGGGACATGAATGACCACAGGACCTGGATGACAACGTTAACGGAGGCAAGGGGAGAAGAGAAGGTGAGACTCCTGCACATGTGTAAGACGGGCACTTTGGAGAGGAAGGGAACTTCTAGTATATGAATGTGGCTGACTATGCTTTGATATGTGAGGTAGGTGCCAGGGCTGAGGGTGGAGGGACTGGCACAACTTAAGGAATGAGATGTTAGCTGCTTAATTCCTGCATGGAACATGAATCCTACCCTAATAGTGCTAGAAAAGTACTGTATGTTTTATTTTAGCATATTTTTCTAGTTGTCGTTTAGTTCGCTGCAGGGCTTGGCTTAACTTTCCAAGCCAATTCCATCTTAGCATACAACAGTGCTCCACCTGGGAATACATTAATGTGTTTCCCATTTGACCAAAAGTGCATTTGACAACGAACTTCACAAGAAATGATGGGGAACAAAGAATTAAAAACCTTGAAGTATTGCACTTCTAGACATGTACAATCATGACACAGAAGAAACAATTTGATTTTTTTAAATGTATTTTCAGACATCTTTTTCCCATAAAAATATTCAAACTAGTCTTACTGTTATACCTAGGGAGTACTATATGTTAGCTTTATCGTAGTGTAACTAATAATATATTTTTGTTTTCATTTGTCACATGCCAACACTAATTTTTATACCCAGTCTTATTGCAAAAAATTGTAGTGGTAGCCATAGTGGCATGACAGAGTCTATAAAGATTCCAGTTATTAATTAAATATAATTTCCCTATGTTTTCTATATTAAGCTGCAATTCACTTTGTTCCTTAATTAACTTAATTATTCATTCAAACCAGTAAATAACTCAGGTTTGAAAAAATCTCTACAATAATAAGATATGGCAGTAGGTAATAGGTCCTATTACTCAAATATCTTGCCTTTTTAAAAACCCCTGATAAGCTAACAGTTTACAATAGTTTTGAAATTGAATCTTACAAACTGACATCCATCAAGTTGCTTTTTTCACCCCTCCATTTCTGTTTTTCCCATACTGCTAAAGTTAGAACAAAAAGATAGAAGTCTGATCTGACAGCAGAAAGAGCTGTATAGCCAAATTTATGTTCTTGATGTTTTTTCATATGTAAATGTATATTTATTTTTATGTATACATACTCACACAGAGGTATGAGTGCTTGTATATCCAAAGGCAATTTCACCAGTAATGAATGCCAGGTACGTTCTTTATCCATCATTTAATTTTCCGTATTTAAATCAGACCCATATGTAACAAACAAATCTGATTTTAGTTGCTGATTTAGCTCCATCTTTGTCCCCTCTCTTGTGTTTCTCTAAGCAAAACCTTCATAGAAGCCACGTTTCTGGTCTGAAAGAGAAAGGGTGGCAGGGGAGGGAGGAGGACATCCATGCTTGTCCCACTCTCAAAGAGGAGTTGAAGGCAGAGGAAGCTGTGATTATTACTATCAGAAGAAACACTGCACTGCCCCCTCCCTTGTACCACTAGACTTCATAAAGCCACAGCATGAACTGGTTTAAAAGAGGCTAAAACAGGACTCAGCCATTGGGTTATTACAGCTCTGCATATACAACACAATAAATCAACAGACCAAATGGAATTTACCTCATCTAGAAAACCTTCCAGTCAGGATATATGACCTGTAGCTCCACAAAAACTTAGAGCAATTTCCCTCAAAATGAAGTGTTTAGTCTTCACAAGAGGAACTAAACATAGAAAAGAAAATAGATTTAACACAATGAACAGTCTACGTGTACTTAATTTACTTAATCTACTGGTGTTTGTAAGCTAAGACTGATCTAGGTGCTTAAAGAACTACTGCATAGAGTCTCTTTATCAGCCCGTTCCCTCAAATCATACCCTGACACACCTCTAAGTCAATTCTTCTGGGACAGGCTTTCCCCTTAAAATTTCTTTGTGCCAGATTTGCAGTCAGAATTATTTTCTCTTTTCACCTCCCAAGACCATAAATCGAACCAGTTTACTGCTCCCAGTACAACAGATATAAAGTTTCAAAGGCATCAAGTCCTACACCAGCAGGTGCAAGCTGAAAAGATGTTCAAAATAGACGGGTTTAAGCAAACAAGGGGCAAAATTTCAGTAGCAGCGGGTATTTCTGTGGGTTCTGCAAGATGTTTGAGGATTTATTAAAAGCGTATGACTAAGTTGATTAGATTATTGAGTCTCAATGTCATTTAACGTTTACAAAGTCAGCTGTTTTAATGATAAAATCAAATTTTAGTTCCACTTTAACCACAGAGTGACTACTGCTCTCTGCTTTAGAACCAAAATCTGTGCTTCCACCTGCCTGGCAGCTCTCAGCACCATTTCTCCTCATCTCCATCTGTGTGTATATGTCTAGTAGTTATGAATGGTATTACCTTACCTGTAGGGACATGGATTAGATCTTTTTTAAACAAAGCACCAGCCTGTCATATGAACCCATCAGCAGAAACCTGTTCTGCCATTGCATGCCTCCCAGCTGTCTCCCCAGCGGGTGCCGCACCAGCAGCAAGCGGCAGTACAATGGGGACGGGCAGCGATGCTCTGCTGGGACCCAACGTGACATCAGCCAACAGGCAAATCGCGCTGTGAGAGCAAGTGTAATGGGATTGAAACCAGTTTCTGTAAATTGACAAAAATAGATCTTAAATACTTCGATTACCTTAACTTCTGCTACTGATTTAGGGTGGGGTAGGGGGTGTGTGTTGTGTGTCTTCTTAGAGTTTTCCTTTCCAAAGCAGGGACTGTCTTCATGTTAGTTGCTGCACACTCATAAAGCTAATTCCCTAGTAGGTATTTTCACAAAACAATCTCATTATAAGCAGAGAGTATAAACAAAATAGTCATTTCCATCATTTTAATGCCCTAAAACAATTTCAGACTCTTTCTACTTTTCTGTAAACACCACTTCATTGTATTGACTTTCTCTGCAGATTACATTTATTCTAGTACAGAGGAGCCAAACGAAGTTTTCCAAATCATGTGTTCTTTGAGTTAGACAACATAACTATCATTATGGCATACAAATTGAGATTTTATATCCTCAAAATTTACTACTTAATCCTACAGCTACCTGAAGCCAATAGGCCCTTATTAAATAGTACTTACGAAAAGCTGTGATTTTAATTTTTTTATTTATTTAATTCCCAAAGATCTGCATGAACCTTAACACTGCTAAGCATGTCAGTATTTCTCTAAAAAGAGCAATTCCTACAACTACAGTGTTGCACAATACATGATTTAAGGAAGAAAGGTTACTATTACTTCTGTCCCCTTTGCAGGTCAGCAGCTATTCTTTCCCAAAGGCTGGCGGGAGGCCTTGAACCTACCCGCAGAATAAATGTCACAACCATTACCTACTCTGGTTTTGGGTTGTTCTGTCCCTGTTATTCCAGGTTTCCATCTCACCTACCTCACTATTTTTTGGACCAGAAAAGGAGAGAAGGTACAAGAGTGACATTATAGCCTAGTGGTAAGATCTACCAGCAGGAATATTGGAGCTGAGATCCTCCTGTTGAGTCACAGTCTAAGAGAAGTGCTTACATCAACAGTGTAAATAGAACTGTGGAGCTTCACAGGACATAGAAGCCACACAGTAAACCTTAAATAAGGTACTTAAGCCCTACTGGGTATCAGCATTTCATATTCACTGCTTTAGGCCGCTGCTTTCCAGCTCTGGTGGACCACTCTCCTCTCATATTACACAGTCTTCTCTGTTCACAGCATTCTCTGCATAAATTTTGTAGACAGCCTATCTCAGGACCCATGGTATTAAATACCAAGGTGCCTAAAAATTAGGTGCTGTGACAGAAACCTTTTGTAACTGATCCCTAGCGTTCAGATCGTGAAAACTGGAGCATAGCCTGAGGATTTTGTTCTCCATCCTATCTTTTGAACCATACAGCCTCAATGAAAAGGTCAACAAAGAGAATTTTTCAACCACAGAAGATTGGTGACAGAATGATGCTGTGAACATTGCATTTCTCTCAGAAGACCACTCAGGTGAAACCCTTTTTTCCCTGAAAGTCAACAACAGTACCACCGTTTCATTACCTTTGGGGCCAGAGGCTCAAACACGGTCTTAAGTGTAAAGAAGAAATCTATATTACTATAGTGGTTCTGAAGACAAGGGGCAGCAAGGGGAAAGATTTGGATGGGATGGGGAAAAGGAAAACATCCCTGAATTCTAGTTACTATGTAACATATGTAGTACATACAGACAGACACGGAGCTCTGTGGAGTAAGGAGGCCCTAGGCAGAAGCACCATGCTTATCCACGGCGCAGATATGAAAAGACACTTCCTGCACCCTTCCACAGAACTCCTCAGAGCAGACACAAGCAAAGCTGTTCCACTTGTAAAGATCAGGCTGGAAAAGTAACAGTGGGGGGCTACAATACATATTCAGGGATTGGATTTAATTGTTGGTGCAACCTGTAAAATCTTTCTCTCTCTTAAGGATAACCTGGACTTAACCTTTTCTACTCTTTGAGTACAAAACATTTTTTAAAGGATTTATGGGCTGTTGTTGCTTTAGTTAGTCATTCTCCTCTATGTAACAGTTGATCCTTGAAATTACATTAACATACCATTAACAGCACAATTAATATAGGTATCTTAAAACAGAAGTGAATCTTGTGGTGTAGAGTTCCAACAAAACTGCGCTTCCCAGCATTAGATGTGCAGCAGGTGAGCTAATGTAAAATCCAGTCTCATGTTGTGGGATTGTGATTATCATGTCAGTAAAAGTCAAAAGATTATGAGCATAAGGCTGTGCTGAATCAAAGCAGTGATTTATTTAGTTTAATAGTTCTGTTTGACAGTGATTTCCAAGACAGATGCCTGTTCACCTATGTATGTTAACACCTTCTAATAAAATTGGCCTTAAATTAGATCTTGAATATGAAACTTATCAACGCATTTCAGAGGAAAGGATATGAAGTCACATCCACAGGGCAGAGATGCTTCCTAATTCTAATTCTTTGGCAATCTGTACATGAATATAAGCACTGATTAGTACTTCTTTTACAATCTAAGAAATTTACTATGGTATTCCTATTACCCATCCAAATATCTCACCTTCTGAAATAATCTTAAACTCCTAATTGCTAAACTGAGCTTCTCAGATTCCTTTTCTTATTAAAAAAAAAAAGAATTTCTTTTGTTATTTTGGAAAGCATTGCCTTTTAATTTCCTTGGCTAACCTCTGATTTTAGCCTTTAGATAAGGTCACTACTGTTAACCACTTCTTGAAAAATCTGTTACCACTTTGATTCCTTTTTTATCCCTTTTTTCCCCCCAGCTTTATCCAATTGCTAAAGGTATTCTTTTAACAGCAACCTCTGAAAAGCATCATCAAAATAAATCAGACAGTCCAAATAAGCCAAATTAACTAACCCTCCAGTCAACAACAAAAGAGGAAGATAAGTCTTCCAAACATGGAGTATGCTCTACTGCTTGTTCTATAAAGTACTGGGTTTTGGCAAGCTTTTGGACATTGTAAACATAAGAATAAATCCATTGGGGTTTTTTGACACAGCTGATCAATAGGTGTTTCTGTTGTACACAGATGATGTACACAAGTTTTTTTCTGAGTACTGGAAAGGCAAGAATATTCAGAAAAGTAACCTACACAGATTAGATTTTCTGTCTTGTTTATTTCATATGGTACATTGCGTTTTGACTTCAGTGGACTTACATTTTGCAGTTATGTTTAGATGACAGGGACTGTGTATGTGGTTGTGCCTAGTATTAAACATAAATAAACCTTAATAAAAGCCAGATTTAAAGCAAATTCTTAACTGCCTTGGTGAATGTGCAATATATGGGTTTCACATACTTTAACCTATTCGATATTTGAAAGCTGCTTCACATAAAATAAAGATCAAGGCAAACACTGAATTTGGGCTACATGATCTATTCTGTAGAAAGCACATAATTTTCTGATGACAATGAAAACTGTTACTTTCAGGCACAAAAGCAGCAAAATATGACTATTGAAAAAGTATTTTTATCTATCCTTTGAGAACTTGGGAACAGATACAACCTTTTCTCCATGAGGCAACTGCAAACACCTACTCACAGAATTGCAAAAGGCACGCATGGATGTTGAAGCACAGCATACACGCTCCTTCCCTGAACACTTCAGGTCCTGTTGTGAGACAAAAGACAAGGGAAGACAGTTCTCTTGGAGACATGCAGAAGATTCAGGAAATAGCAAGCCTCCTTGGCTTGCTTCCTTGATAAGCCATAAATTAGTGTTTTCAAGAATTGCAATAAACTCTACTATTTTGATGAATACCAGAGAGAACATGAGAGACTTCTATGCCTGCCTTTCATTAGACTGTGGTTTTGGTGGAACAAGTTACCATTTGTAGGCAGTTTCCCCTTTGCACTCTTCCAGGAGCACCAAAAAGAATTAGTCTTTCACCCTGAAATTTACACTGGGCCAGGCTTGTCCAGGAAATGATTCATCCAGCCCTTTTGATTAACAGAAGTATCATTTCACTCCTTTGATTATGTGAAATGTCTCTGTGTTGAAACTAGGTAGCATCTCATGTATTTAACAGTAAATAGGTATTTTCCTCAACTAAAGGCAAGATTCCCTTCCCTTCTTTGGTAACTCACGTTTCAGTGTGAAATTTCTCTTGCACTTTGTACTGCACTTGGTAGTTAACTAAGCATTGTAGTCTGCATATTAGCATATACACTTGATATCTAACCTCCAAGTGAGATACATTTTTCATAGTCCATTATTGTCTTTTGACTGAGACCAGATACAACAGTAATTGATCAATTTGGGGAAAAATGGATTAAATGGATTTGAAAACTTTGACTTCCCCTCAGTATCTTTCTCCTAAGCTGTATGTGATATTCCATGTTTCTAGTTCTAAGACGATACTGTGTCTATCTTTACACCAAGGTGAAATTAGCTATCTTCATCATATTCTGGAGCCACCTTCTGGTCCTCAGCACTCCTGAGGAGTCTCCAGATATTCAGGGTTTAGAGACCAGGGGCTTCCTTCACTGGTCTCCAAGACGGTATTATATATGTTGGATAAAATGATGAGAAGATTTGTTGAAAAATAATGGAAAGCTCCCCCATGGTAGAGGATGCACTAGATGGGCACATATATTTCCCTGATGGTTTAGATCAACATGTATAAAGAAATGTTCAAACCTGCAGAAGTTAACAAAAAATAAGAGTAGCATTTTTATAGACAGATGTCTCATTTTGGACAGAAAGTAACAATCAAGTGGAAATGTTAAGCACTGAGGAGCAAATCTCTGCGACAGTATAGTGGGTCTGTTTGTCATATTTACTGTGGGACTATCCAAAGCACTTCTATCAGATGCCAACAGGCAATCTTTTCGGCCATTCTTTTGATTCATACTGTTTGAAATGCAATGATCCTATTTCATAATGAAGACGATGATTCCTCATCTCTGTAACATCTTTCATCTAGGTGAATCACAAACCACTTAAATTTCATACACACATTGCATATAGAAATTGTTTTGTGGGCCACTGAAATGGGGTTATTATTTCTCTTTATGCCAAGAGAAAATAGAAAGAGATGGAAAAGCCAGTTTAGTAACTCCTTGATACAAATCTCTCTCCCCCCTCTCCTCTACAATACAGTAACTGAATTGTGAAGTCCCTTCTTTTTGCAAATAATTTCTGCAGTTCAGCAAAGTAAGCATTATGAGATCTTTTTCTTGGTGAATCTTTTATTGTAAATATTCAGCCATGACTGGGGCGTATACAAGCTGGCAGAAGATAAGACATGCAAATATTTCTGGGTTTTCCCCCCACTATATACCCAAGACCAGTGTCCTAAACTGCAGTAAGTCTGGGATGATACTCTTGTGCTTGAAAGGCTAGAATTCAGATCTATAACTCTTACATTTTCAGAATTTCTGTAAATATTACTTTTCCATTTTTTCTTCACATCATTTCAAAACTTGCTTTCAGATCTTGTACCTTATTGATAAAATAAATCCGAGGCACACAAGCTTCACAGTTCTTTTTCTGACTTTTACTAATCAGATAACTGTTTACATTTTCTTTCTTGGTGATGTTTTCCTTCAGATTGCATTTTTCAATCTTTGAGCTTATTTGTTCAAAATAAGTCCAAAACTGTATGGATTTGATTTTTTCTGCCATTCTACCTGCCTAAAAAATTTCTACCCATGCTAAAATAACAGCCAAAGGCAGGTAGCATCTGTTAACTTTTCCAAACCACTTTATCATATTCCTATTTGACAGCTCACTATTGTACCCCTGAACAATAAGGGAGCTTATTTCATAAATCACTACAAAATACCTTTCAGATAGTTATCACCTAGGTACAACCATCGTAGACCTGTTTTGGATTCTTTGCCAGTCTTAAAATTCTAATAGGTCACATTGAACCTGACTTCCGTCGTGACAACAAGCACTGCTAAAGACCATCGCATCTGATGAAAGATATGTACGGCTGCTGAACTAGGATTTACTTAATGGAATTGCAATAATCCAGGAAAAATACTGGTCCAAAATAGGTTCCACAGTTAAGGACAGGGTTGAAACAAAATTGTGTGTTTTGTCTTTGATCATTGACTACAGCAAGATATTGATTAACAAAAGCCCAGCAGAAATAATCAGCCTTTACCCTCATATACCATTACATATAAATTATAACATGCTTTTGTTACATTTTAGCGTGAACTTACAGCTGCTTCCAAACATACAGGGCCAAAGTTACTCTTCATTTAACTGCAATAAATTCTGCAGAATTAGATGGAGAATGAGCTAAATTAGTTGACATCAAAAGGACAACTAACTCAGTTGCTGTTGAAGAAAAATATTTCTTACCATTAACATCACCTGGAACTTCCAACAAATGCCATAGCTTTCAGTAGGCATTTTTCTTCTTTCTTTTGTGTGGAAACAGAATGGCACAGAAGGAGGTTGCCCCAGTAGTGGATGAGGATAGTTCAATTTGAGGAATCCAGAAAACAATTTTCACGTAGCCTTTTTTCACAACTGTAGGATAAAGTAGTTTTATATCAAATTTGATCTATTGAAATTCATTAGCTTTAAAATCTATCTGAATAACAAAAAGTCACAATATCTCCCAAGATAACGCTTCTCAAAAATGTAGTAGTTTTATGTTATCATACAAAAAAAAAAGGAAAAAAAAAAAAGAAAAAAAAAGAAAAAAAGAAGCGTTGCTAAAACCTGAGAGTGATCTAAAAATCTTAACCATCAAGAACCTTGATGGAATCTTGTAAACAAAGACTTGCCAACATGGTGTCACTGAGGAAAATCAATCCAAATTACCTAAAGGTGTTCTTTCATAGTGGTTTTTATGTACCGTGTTAAAGACTAATTCAGAATTAAAGTGGCCTTAATTAAATTTAGCTTTATTATTTCCAGTGAATTCAAGTGACTAGCATTGCAGCCATTTCTGTTCTGACTTGGAGCATCTACATTAAGCATTCAACATTGCTTAACTAATCCACTTAGAAAACTGATTAGGCTTAATTTTCCTGGATGTTCTCACGTAAATAGGCTCACAGATATGTACTAAGTAAATCCACCTCATATAAAATATCAGAGTGGAAATACAAGAGTGGAAATGCCTATACCATGTTCTATGACAGGCAATAAATCAGGGACTGATGGTTACAGTCAGCATCACTTCAAAGAGACGAGCAACGGGTAGTTTTTAAAAGCCGGTTCTGTTGAACCAGGCCAAATTGTCTCCAGTTCAGACCTGCCGCATCACATCACATCACATCCCATCACAGAGAATGGATCAAGAGCAGCCCTGAGGAGAGGGACTTGGGGGTGTTGGTGGATGAGAAGCTCAACATGAGCTGGCAATGTGCACTCACAGCCCAGAAGGCCAACCGTATCCTGGGCTGCATCAAAAGAAGCATGGCCAGCAGGTCGAGGGAGGTGGTTCTGCCCCTCTACTCCGCTCTCGTGAGACCTCATCTGGAGTACTGCATCCAGCTCTGGAGTCCCCAACATAAGAAGGACATGGACCTGTTGGAGCAGGTTCAGAGGAGGGCCACGAAGATGATCCGAGGGTTAGAGTACCTCTGCTATGAGGACAGGCTGAGAGAGTTGGGGTTGTTCAGCCTGGAGAAGAGAAGGCTCCAGGGAGACCTTATAGCAGCCTTCCAGTATCTGAAGGGGGCCTACAAAAAAGCTGGAGAGGGACTTTTTACAAGGGCACGTAGCGATAGGACGAGGGGTAATGGCTTCAAACTGGAAGAGGGGAGATTTAGAATAGGTATCAGGAAGAAATTTTTTACTGTGAGGGTGGTGAGACACTGGAAGAGGTTTCCCAGGGAAGTTGTGGATGCCCCATCCCTGGAAGTGTTGAAGGCCAGCTTGGATGAGGCTTTGAGCAACCTGGTCTAGTAGGAGGTATCCTTGCCCATGGCAGGGGGGTTGGAACTAGATGATCTTTAAGGTCCCATACAACCCAAACCATTCTATGATTCTATGATCCTTCTGTCAGAAAAACAGTGGGAAATTTTGAATCAGAACTATGCTTTTAACCAATTTCATTAGTAAAGAGGAATTTGAGAAATGAAAGTAAATAACACAATTGAAAAGGTTCATAAAAAGTAGGAAGCACAAACTGACATTAAGATAGATTGAGCTCCTGGGAAAATGGACAAGAAACTTATTTACCAAAAAGTTGATCAGAGTATGGACTAGATTTTCTAAGGCACGTAATAGAAACTCTTTTTCAAGTAAGAACTGGAGAGAGGGGAGGGGAAGCACACAGCCTGAGGGACAAGTTTTAGAGACCTGCAGATACCCGGGCTTTGACAGATTATGTCAACACCTGATGCCCTTAAAAAGCCACTAATTCCTTAAAGAAAGAGAGACAGACAGACAGACAGACGGAGGATAGTGAGCTAAGCAGGAAAAAAGCTTACACAGAGTGAGTTTGAAGGAAAAAAGTGATTCACTGCTAGCAGAAGTGAAGTCTGCAATAAATGGACCAGGGTGAAGAGAAAGCACGCTTGTAACTGAGAAGTTAGTACTGAGGCTTAGAGATAAGCTGTTTCACGACAATTTGAAGACAGTCTTGCAGTAACAGTATATTGATTTTCTGCATTCAGGGTGAAGTACCCTGCTTATGGGAAAGACATACAATTGCAGCAGAGCAGTTGTCATACACTGTAGGATCAAATGGAGTACACAGAAACTTTGGAGTAAAACAGAGAGTAGAAAGGAATCCCCTGCAACCTGAATACTGTTTTTCATTCAGAATTTTTTTTTTCTTTTGGTGAAAGTTTGAACTATAAATCCTAAATTCACATTTTAGATTTCTTTATCCTTCATCTAAGTTTGGATACTGTAAATGTAACTTGTTACCAAAATCAAGCAGACAGTTACAAATTACAGTAGGTCTAATTCTGAAGAATAAAAAACTATCCTGAAAAGTAAAAACAAATGTACTGGGCTTTTTTCCCTGATATCAGATTGAAAATATAATTAATGAGACTGGATGTGGCAACAAAAGGTAGTACCTTTATATATATACGTAAATATTTATATACCTGATTTGTTAAGGTATTACATTGTTCCACAGGAAAACATTTCTACCCTTTCTAGTGATTGTATGACCACAATTGGATGTGTGCAATATTACTAAATTATCTCTGTTATGGAAAGGGAACATTTGGAGCTGGTGCAGACCACAAGCTTTCTGCAACCAAACAAGCTCACAGAACACACGTTCGTTGCCTTTTCATAAGTGACAAGATGTCTGTGAAAGGGGTCTCTGAGAGGCACAAAACATGCAGTTGGAACGGGTTTCAGAGTAAATGGCACTATATTATCACAAGTTATGGGCTTTAAAACTAACAGCAAATTAATCTGCGATTAAAAGAGGAAAGGCAGATGGCAAGTGTGAGCACCATCATCTATGCTCTGCACCCACTGAGGAAATGGAAGATGAAAGAAATGTTTCATCCTATAAAGAACTAAAATGAAGAAATGAAAGTTGTCCAAATCATAACAAGGCAGTTGTCCATAATTACTATAAGGCTGAAGACAGAAAGTCAAAACTGGAATGAGAGATTTTTCTGCAGTAGAACTAATGAAAATGCAATAAGAATACTTAGTTCCATCACTCAAAAAAGATGGTACTTAAGAGCACAATGTTTCACCAAAGAAAGCTCATCTGGGTATTTAGAAATTGTGTTATTACCAAACATGGTAGGTAATGGCTACATTACGTTACATTACCAAATGTACTACACGTATATAACATAATGATTCAAAACAGAAGAGATACAAAAGGGAAATCAGAAGCCCAGCCATCTGTTTACCAGACCTGTCTTTTAAGGGTAATTCTAAGAAGTTTGCATAGTAAAAAAATGAACCAAAGTGAGTTGAATCTTTTAGCAAATGTAGACTCTTTTAGCAAAATAAAACATTAAGGGTCATTAACAAGTTTTGATCACCCCACTTGTGTTAGCATATTAAGTACTTCAGATTAGAGTTCTCCCTTTATTATACCAATGCTACTTAAAGAAAGATTAAACAAATTTTCACAGTAAGCTAAAACTTACAGAAAAGTATCTGGAAAACAAAGTGTGTTACTCAAATGCCCTTAGTGCAATACAACAATTTATGCAAAAAAACCACCCAAAACAAAACAAAAAAAACCCCAAACAAACTGCAAGCTAAATTGCTTTGTAGAGTGCTTCCACTGCAATGCAGTTTTGCCAGGGGTATAACTACTGTGTTTGCATGGTGACACTTTGCTGGCTGAATTTCCTTTTGTCCCAGACTACAGTCATTAACTCCAATCATGCCTTTAACTCTCTATTATCCAAAAGGAAAAACGTGGATTTCTAACACTGAGATGTTTAATGTGAAAGTCTTTTTGCACGTTAAAGCTGTATACTGCTTAGCTAGTGAGGAAATTAAATGCTAGATTCAGGACTACTCTTCAAGTAACCGGCTAAGGATCTTATTACACCAGAAATAGGAACACACATTTTTCTCCCATTGACTTTAATAAGCGTTATGAATGTGAAATAGAAATTTGGATCTAGGCTGCATCCACTCACATATCACCAATTAATTCAGAATGCCATGGGATCAATTGAAGAAGAAATATAGTCCGTAAGTAAAAACCTTGATTAAAACACAACCACCAGGATAGCAATAGTACAAGGATGAGAACAACGTTGGATCTCTGTGGTTCCATCCACACCATTGTGTAAAGCCAGTCCCAGGCCAAAATAAGTCCCTGAGTCAATTGCTTCCATGTTGATGTGCCCTCAGGACTGACTAGTACCTGCAGAGGAAAAATCTCAGGTGCGTTCAGCACTTAGAATAACCTCCAGTGCACATCTATTAGCAGCACAGATGGCGTGACATGCAAGACAGCCTCCAACTCTCCTACTTACCTTAGCAGTGACAACCTTTCTAGAAGGTGGAATGTCATCAGTTCTACAGATCAGTGCATGCTGCCTGCGACAGACAATACTGGCACCAGAGAGCAGTTACACCCTTAGCAATCAGAAAAAAGGTGTAATGTTCCCCTGGGGTTATACCACCAGATGATACGATATCAATATGATAAATCTTTAGGAGTGGTTACATTAAACCTGGCAAACCTGAAAACACAGAGGGCCATCATAAACCTTTACCAACTTTCTCTCTTGGTCGAGGGAGACAGTCTGGTAAAAAGACAGTCGCTCTGCTGCTCAGAAGTGCATTACTTGTATTCGCACTCCTGTGGGTACACTGCCCACACCTTACCCCGCCTATGCAGTCCCAATGACTGTGCAACATGCAGTGACTGTGAGTCCACCTCTGGAAAGGGTTTCTTTCCACCAGCTGCAGAATAGGACCTAGTGCAGACTCTTCTTCCTCCCTTCCCCAAAGCTTTAAGGAGGCAGGAAAATTATGAAAGAAGTGAGTGATGGACATGGTGACAAATGCTTCTTTCTTTCACTGTCCTACATTTTTCTGGGCATTAGATGGAACTGGTGAATGATGCTTTGATGAATGTATTGAAAATAAAGTATAGGGCACCTAGAGCAAAGGGATAGATGTTGTTTTTATGAATGATGATAAATATGTAATAAGCAATACATAGTCACCAGAGATTTTTTTTTTCCTTTCTCTGCTAGTTGCTGCTTAAAGAAATAAATTTTCAAAATCTTATTTGTCGGTCATTTAAACATCAAGCAAAATTATGCAGAAAATAAAAGCCACAGGCAGTGTAAAATCTAGGCAAATTACTGGTAGGTTTTGGAGGCAGCAGAAATTCCATTCAGGAAAAATCTCTTCTGGTGAAGCAATCCCTTAAGTCGATCTCAAGAGCATGTATCATGACTAGCTATACTCTCAGTCTCTCAGGAAATCTCCAGAAGTCCACTAAAGGCAAAATCCAAAAGCAAGTCTTTGGAAAAGATCCACATCCCTCCCTCATTACTCATTCATTGTCTGTAGGACTGTTAAAACTAAGTTTAGCAGCCAGCAAGCCGCGTAGAATTTATTTTGCATTTCTGAGAGAATAAACAGCAGGAAATCAAAGCTGGGTGCACCCGTGAATCAATGTCTAGGTTCATTCCTAGGCAAGGAATTTATAACAGTATATCTCTGCTTCCTCTTCTATGTTATGTTGGAGGTACCTTGGTCTCACTGAAGACAGAATGAGCTTTAATTTGCTTTTAACTCCTTGCTGGTTGCAACCAGGTCCTGATCTCTGCTCTGTTCAAATCTCTTAATGAGTTTTATATGTCCATGTTTAGTAGCCTAACTCAGCTGTTACACAGAGATCTTGGATATTTATTTTAGGAATCTGGACTCTGAACACCCCAAGTTAAATTTCACAAAGCAGAGCCCAGGTGTCCTTACTTCATTTAGCTTTTAGACAGAACATAATCCAGAAAGACTTTGCAAGCTGCTAACACAGGACTTTGTGGAATTCATATCCTAAATGCAAGATTGTGATCTTCAAATCACAGGCTTCAGGAGTCAGAAAACTTAAGGGTTTTACATAGATTTGTCATTTACATATCAGATTGTGACATTTTCCTTGACATGAGACTCCTGTGCAAAGAAACAAATGGCACAGGTTGAATAGTGAGGTGGTGAGATGTCTGGTTCTTGGTCAGAGCCATCTGCCAGACAGCGCAGACCCAAGCAGGTACTGGTCTTAGTAACTGAAATCTGGAGTTACACCCCATACTGATAAGAACTGGAAGTGAGGTTGTTTAGCCACTTTCATTAAAAAATGCTGCTCACCTTTTGCATGAAATCCCCCTCTCCCCAGCCACAAAGAGACCATCCCTAAGGCCCTTTCTCAGCCCAGGGGGATTCCACCAGCACATGCAGCCAAGAATACAACAGCAAATAGCCAGAGAGGGAGAGCAAGCGGTGGTGAAATCTGCTGCCAGATGAGTTTTTAATGTCATATGTGTAATACAGTAAAAGCTTAGGAAACAGAGCCCCCAGACTCTTCCTTGTCCACTCTCAGACATGGACTTCAACCATTAAGCTAGACATCCCTAGCTTTTCCCTGC
>VFFE01007111.1:1338523-1353194 GCA_008921705.1 Burhinus oedicnemus | reverse complement strand
CCTTTCTCTGCTAGTTGCTGCTTAAAGAAATAAATTTTCAAAATCTTATTTGTCGGTCATTTAAACATCAAGCAAAATTATGCAGAAAATAAAAGCCACAGGCAGTGTAAAATCTAGGCAAATTACTGGTAGGTTTTGGAGGCAGCAGAAATTCCATTCAGGAAAAATCTCTTCTGGTGAAGCAATCCCTTAAGTCGATCTCAAGAGCATGTATCATGACTAGCTATACTCTCAGTCTCTCAGGAAATCTCCAGAAGTCCACTAAAGGCAAAATCCAAAAGCAAGTCTTTGGAAAAGATCCACATCCCTCCCTCATTACTCATTCATTGTCTGTAGGACTGTTAAAACTAAGTTTAGCAGCCAGCAAGCCGCGTAGAATTTATTTTGCATTTCTGAGAGAATAAACAGCAGGAAATCAAAGCTGGGTGCACCCGTGAATCAATGTCTAGGTTCATTCCTAGGCAAGGAATTTATAGGTTCATTCCTAGGCAAGGAATTTATAACAGTATATCTCTGCTTCTTCTTCTATGTTATGTTGGAGGTACCTTGGTCTCACTGAAGACAGAATGAGCTTTAATTTGCTTTTAACTCCTTGCTTAAGTACAAGAAAGGTAAAAAGAATCAGTCAGAGGCTTTATATATTTCTGGCCATCGACAAAAAGCGCACATCAGAAATAAGACAAGATGAACTGTAACTGAAAAGAGAATAAAATACTTATTACTATTTTATGCCTACTTTGCATCTTAAGGTTGCATTTGTTATCTTCATTATTGCACTGCTTGCTTTACTTTCTCAAGTGCCACGGGACTGACTATGACTCATACTGGTTTGCAATGCTAAGATAAAATCTCATCCAACATAATGTGATGAAAAAAAGTTGTTTTCAACAAAGTTATACCAGCTTATTTCAACTAGGGATCTGGATTTGTAACTTCATCAACTTCAGTTGTTCATTTACACCTTTTTACATTAAATGAAACAAAACTGAGCCTATATGAAGACTTTTTCATGTTTGTTTTTCTCACTGGGTAGAATAAGATAGTTCTTTGAGAGCTAGATCAACAAAGAGACATAAGTATTTAAAGTGTTGGGCACAAAGCCTAAGCCTGATGCTTATATGCCCAAAACAGACAGTCTTTGGCCGCTTAATCCTGAAGTTACTTTACTGCCAGTAAACACAATCATATGACAATACTAAACAACTTAATGCCTACCTCTTTCCTCACAGAAAAAAATTTAGACAAGGCATTTTCCTGGTCTCTGTCTCCTGCAAGGTATAGCCTAGTATTTGAGGAAAAGGCGTTCTGGTCTACAAAGTGTTTGAGCCTGAAAGCACTTCTCAGAAAACCAACTAAAGCTAGAAGTGAGGCATTTCCCTTTGTGAGTCTATAATGTTACGTACAAGCAATTATTTGCAAGGTCAGAGCTAAGCAAGTGACTCAGCCTCGTGACTAGTACTACCATGCAGGAAAAATGTCATTGGGTCCACTTCCATTAAACATGTTTCCTATGGAAAATAAACAGCTTTAAAGAGTCATATCTACACCTTCACCGCACTCAGCTGTTGGGTTGCAACCAGGTCCTGATCTCTGCTCTGTTCAAATCTCTTAATGAGTTTTATATGTCCATGTTTAGTAGCCTAACTCAGCTGTTACATAGACATCTTGGATATTTATTTTAGGAATCTGGACTCTGAACACCCCAAGTTAAATTTCACAAAGCAGAGCCCAGGTGTCCTTACTTCATTTAGCTTTTAGACAGAACGTAATCCAGAAAGACTTTGCAAGCTGCTAACACAGGACTTTGTGGAATTCATATCCTAAATGCAAGATTGTGATCTTCAAATCACAGGCTTCAGGAGTCAGAAAACTTAAGGGTTTTACATAGATTTGTCATTTACATATCAGATTGTGACATTTTCCTTGACATGAGACTCCTGTGCAAAGAAACAAATGGCACAGGTTGAATAGTGAGGTGGTGAGATGTCTGGTTCTTGGTCAGAGCCATCTGCCAGACAGCGCAGACCCAAGCAGGTACTGGTCTTAGTAACTGAAATCTGGAGTTACACCCCATACTGATAAGAACTGGAAGTGAGGTTGTTTAGCCACTTTCATTAAAAAATGCTGCTCACCTTTTGCATGAAATCCCCCTCTCCCCAGCCACAAAGAGACCACCCCTAAGGCCCTTTCTCAGCCCAGGGGGATTCCACCAGCACATGCAGCCAAGAATACAACAGCAAATAGCCAGAGAGGGAGAGCAAGCGGTGGTGAAATCTGCTGCCACATGAGTTTTTAATGTCATATGTGTAATACAGTAAAAGCTTAGGAAACAGAGCCCCCAGACTCTTCCTTGTCCACTCTCAGACATGGACTTCAACCATTAAGCTAGACATCCCTAGCTTTTCCCTGCTTGAAGTAATATCTAACCATCTGGAGCAAGGCTAAAATTCATTAAAGTAGAGAATAATACATTTGCAGCTATTAGATCACATAGGGGCATCTATTATCCAGGCAAAATGAAAGACAACAACAAGATCTAAAGCATATTACGGTAAATCTCCTCAGAATTAGAGAAAGAGGGATGTTTAGAAGTAAAACATAGAAACACAATCTTTTCCAGAAACATACACACAAATACATATTTCATAAAATTTAGCTTTTGCCACCTTCTAGGGAGAAACCTAGTAACACTGTAACACTCATTTTTACACACAGTAAAAGATGCTTAAGAATAATCCACGAAATAAATACAGATTTTAGCTTTGCTTTTTCTAAAAGAAAATAGTTTATAAGCAATAGCAAGTGGTGAAGAATGTCGGGTTTTGTCATTCATTTCTGTTCCAATTTTTTCCTTAACAAGGTAACTGTGAGGCAAATTTGCAGTACGACCAGAAGGCCCAACATAAATCACTTAAGCTCTTTAAAATTACATTGACAGGAATGAAAGAAAAACAAAGAAAAGGTGTTAAAACTGCTTCTCTGATTTTATCATCAAGATATACAAGATTCCCAAGACCCAGTAACAGACCAGCTGGTTTTAAAATGAGGCATTTTTCCATCAGGCATTCCTCTACTCTTTAAGGCTAATTGGCAGTGTGCACAGAAGAATTACTGAATCTCAATTTAGCCACTTCTGATAGCACATCACATCTGTTTGTCTGTCATTCTGGTGATACACTGGGATTGTTGAATAATTTGTTTACAAATAGGAGAACAATCTGTGCTAAAAGTTTTGCAGATGAATAGGTACATCTGGAGAAGAGCAACATTGCATTGATTGTCTCAGAATAGCCCGGGCATACTGAAAACATCCTTTGCAGATCATTAGTCAACGAGATGGCTTGTCTTCACAGTTCTGTTAGCTCGAGCTATAACTCAAATGTTGTCTCTAACTCCAAATAATGGTGCTTTTTTTCATTTACAACCAGTGATTGCTGTAGCATCGGTATATTTTTTCCCAGTCTTAGTTTCTATTGTCAGATGCTTGTGGAATTGCCTGCACGTGGCCCTTTGGGTGACCTTTGTAGGAAAGGTGCTGAAGATGCTTGACTGGCGAGCAAGCTAAGGGCGAGTAAGACATAAGAGCTATAATAAGAAACCTCTGATTTGTGTGGAGGAAAGGAAGCATCACCCAGCCAGAGGGCCATCACTGCTGAGGGAAAAGAAGCATTTCTGTGTAAGCAGAGAAAGGAAATAAAGCTGTGATTTCAATATATCCTTCTGTCTTTAATCGCTTCTTACTGTAAGAATCATATATCCTTCTGTCTGATATTTTCTTACTGTAATCTTAAACATTACAGCCCATCACATAACGTATCTTCAAAAGGAAAGCATTAGAAGATTTTAGTATTTCTCCTTTAGCCAAAGTGTTTCCTTAAAATGGCAGGGCTACTATTTTGTGAAATTAACAGCAACAGAAATCTTTTCAGTTATAGTAAAGTAGAATAAATATCAGAGCCCACTGTGCACCTTTATGTGTTCAAACAGACTTTGTAAAAATCACTGCAACTAATTGTCTAACTAACAAAGAATAAAAATCTAATGAGGATTTGGCTCAGTATTAAAAGGAGATACTGCATTCTATTTACTTTCAAATTCCTTGAAATGCTGCAGATTTTTATACCTGCCTAAAGCATGATTTCAGAACTGCTGAGATTTCTATCTCATTCTAGTACCTATGTACCTCAAAATATTTGATCAGTAACAAAACAGTCTGTACAATTAGTCATCATATCCTGAGCTGGAGAAAAGAAATATGTATTCCTATTTCTCTGGGGTTTAGCCAGACATGAGGAAATTAATATGACCTTCCATGCTCATCAAGGTCTCCTAAGCAGGATTCTGTACTGGGCAGGTGGATGTAGTGGAACTCTTCAAGACTCATTTCAGGATTAAGTTATATCAAATTTAGAAGAATCTCTGAAACTTTATAATAAAGAGAACTGAAGTCCATTTCTTATTCAAAATGAGCTTGAAAAAAAACGTTATCAGAATCCTGGGGATCCATAAAATAAAATATGTCTGTAAGAGGTCTGGTATTATTGCTTTATTTATCTAGTATATTGTTATCCTTTTTGAAATACCTGCAGTTACCTTGCAAGAACTAGATGAATTTGACCAGCAAGTATTAGGTGGGATGAAAGTAGTTGACATGTATCAGATATACAGCGGTGAAGGACAGCATGGAAAAATGAGCAGAATTATCCATAGTCAAACCCCGGAAAATCTTACGTTATTCACGAATCTCACAGTTTTACAGTACACCATTATTACACATTACCACATCTGAGCCCCATTCTACCCTGGTGCCTGCAAGCTATGGCTAGTTTTTTTACCTCTATCTGTCTAGGTACTGTGATTTTACTAATACATATCAGAAAATTTTGAGCTGTAATTCCACTGCTGCTGACAGGAACAAAGCTTCTGAGTATGACAGAATAATGTTAAAGATTCACAAGACAGAAATGGAAAAGATAATAAAAATCCCAAACCATTCTGGGCATGTGACAGCACAAACCAGAAACATGGAACTGGTTAATCAACAGGATCACATGCACTAGCAAGAGTAAGAAAACAGGCAGATTAATGACCCAAAGTTTCACAGACTGAGTTCACACAATTAAACAGATACAGTACAAAAAGTTGCATGTCAAAAAAAAAAAAAAAGAGAGAGAAAACTAAGTCTCTTGGGTAACTTTTGCAAAGCTGAGATACTGCTGAACTAGGTGAGCTCTTGTTCAACAAATACATCAACAAGCCCTCTTCCCTCGTTTACAACTATATATATGAAAGCTGAGCCAATAGGTGCTAATGCTTAGCACTGTGCCACCTATTCAGCATCCTCATTCCAGAAGCATCATCAGGAACAGAGATTTATGTGCTAAGCACATTTTGAACATTTAGAAAATCATTATCCTTACACTGATGGATGCACAAAATAAAGCAAGGGCAAAAAGACAAGTAGACAGATGTGAGAAAAGGGGAAAATAATATGTAATTCATATATGTCAACCTGATTCACATAAAGCAGCACAACTAAAGCAGTTATGAAAAAGTAATTTTACATAAACAGCCAAGGCATCTTGCAAATAAAATAGAATAAAATCCCTAGTGGAAGGGCATTGATAGAACAACAGAAATGGAGGTGAAAACGACACAAAGCACTGTAAAATCCAAAGAAGAACAAAGTGAAAAGGTTAAGTTAGAGTAGGTAGGTAGAACACGGTTTTATAGTTACTATGGATAGTAGCTATTATGGACAAAGGAAAGGAAAGATTAAAAGGTAACAAGTAGGGGGATCTGGAAAACTGCTTGTATTGTCCTCAGTGAAGCTAAGGATATTCTCATTTTTTCCAGTTACATTGAAGTTCACAAAACACGCTCAAAAACAGACACTGAAGAGACAGGCTGGACAACAGGACTGAACAGAGATAGATGAGGTAGTGCTGGAGAGAGATCATCAAGTCATCAGTGAGGAAGACATCTGTCCAAAGTCACCTGAGGATAAAACATGACAAATGAAGCATTGCAGAAGTGTCAACAGCAGAGGACGGAGTTGGAGGATGACTTCAGTGGAGCTGGGCACAGACACGGGATATCCCTTTAGGTCAGTCAAGCAGCCAGTCTGGTTTCTGCATGTTCTTTCTGGTGTCTGACATGAAGGTAAACCATGGTATTAACACCCACACATGCCTTTCTCTCCTTGCACAGCTGCAGCACAGGTCGGTCTGCTCCACTGTCAGCTTTTGAGCACCACAGCAGCTCTCCAGGCACAGAGCACATCTGGAGTGAGTGACTGCATCCTTGCCGCGGACCTTGTGGAAACCAGCCTCCACAGCAACCACTGCAAGACTGGGAGAGTGAAGCTGGTGCTGCCTATCAGGTTTAAAAAGGGTACATCCAACTTGCAATGTGGATTTTTTCCTGAATGCAATCTTTAACACCAACTTATTGTTTGTTTGAGACTTAGAAGTAAGGAAGGTAATGCTTTATTCATGCAGAAAAATACAACAAAATTACCATTACTTATCAAATAAAAAATAATTGACATCAACAAGTACAGAATAAGATACTTCTTTCTTTGATCAGTAGTACTTTATACAACTACTAGCATCATTTCTTTTAAATGAAACAAAGCAGTAAATAACAGACTAACATCAAGAATCACACCAAGAATACGATTACCTGCTGAACAAATCCTGCAGATAAGCTTGAGTTTATTGGACAACTATTTTATTTGCAGGAAAGTACCGGTAATAAACGATTTTTACAGACAGGTATGATAATTTTAGGGACATTTCAAAACCACTTTTTGCTGTGAAACAAATGAGATTTACCTGTAGCGCAAATAACACCACTAAGGCTGAACAGTCATTCTCCACACCAAGAAAATACCTATCAGTTGAATTTCACACACACGTACATCAAATCGTTAAATGAGAACTGTTCAATGAAAAAAATGCCTATTTTTCATTTCCAAAATACTTCAAGAAGATGGAAAACCCCCTGCTATGGTAATACATTTTCTTGGTGCTAATTACCGAGAACAAAAAGAGCTACACACCTTAGCAATTACACAAATTCCTCTAGTGAGAAAGGCATGGAAAGCCTGACTCTTGTCTGCAAAAAGCCACTTTTCAATGCTCTGCCTTTGAAAAGATAATTTGCAGCTGTTTCAATGCCCTCTTATCCTGCCACGTATGTTTGAGTAGATTTAAATTAAGAGCATCTCCTTGGTTCCAAATAACTTCACAAGTTTCTTGTATCCATTAAAAATTAAAATTCTAAGAAAACTGAGACTGCTCTTTTTTAAAACAGTTTTCAGGGGAATTTATTTATTTGTTCTTTTCTGGAATAAAAATAACACTTTTGTTGGCATTTTCTAAACACAGAACACTACTCCGGCCAGCTTTAGGTTTATTTTGCTCCACAAGATCTCATCCTGCTTTTCTCTTTGTCTTTGTGTAAGCACATGTTGAGTTTATTTTTGCTCATGTATAAATGTTATTGCAAAGCCACCAAAAGCTCTGAGTGAAATAGTCGTCATAAAGGAAAAAGCAAAATAGCTAATTTGACCATGAGTAAATCCATGCTTTAGAGAAGTTTAGACCAAAATCAATGAACAGATCAAATCCCTTTTTAAGTTTACGCAACTGAGGTCATGTTTAACTGTAACATTCTACTGTAGCCCCTTTGCAGTTTAACAATGTAAAAATGAAATTTTACCAGCCCTTGCCCTTCCCAGACTCTTTATCCTTCTAGTCCCTATGCTTATGCTACGGAAACCAAAAGGATCTCATGATGCAATTCTGAATTGTGTGATTTTTATGTGTTTTAAAAATATAGTCAGATAATTACAGTGGTTAATCACTGATTCTTGTTTGGAGGGTGGGGGGAGGCGGTGGGAAAGATAATAAACCTTCTTCATTATCTGAGAATGATTCACGGCTTGAGAAATACTGGAATATCATTTTCCATTTACCTTTCTTCCAAAATGAAGTGCCGCCATTCTGTTGCTCTTCCTGACCATTTCTGTAGTCCCTCTCTGCCCCTTCCTAACTTTGCTATGTGCTTTATAAGACAGGAGGTTTAGGTGTGCGTTTAGTGCTCTTGGCTTGGAAGATGGCATTTTCAATTGTGTGCTCTTTCTCCTCCATTCCTTGTCAGTTCTCTCCCCAGGTGCTTCTGGGTTGTGTTCTCAAATATCAGTCAATGATCTCTTTTCATTTAGACTTACATTAATACACTTACAAGCAAAGAATTAAAATTCAAAAGATTATATATCAAGATCAGATTCAGAAATGCCAAATACAAAGTATGCATTTACCCTGCACTAAAACAAAAGTAATCTCTTTTTCTGTCAGCTTGCAGAGCAGCAATAATATGAGCTGGTACTGACACAACAGGCAGGTTGGTTCCAGTTTAAGGTATGGGAGGCCATGTATCTCTAAGCCAGGGACTAAACCCAAGTTCCAAGCACACCTTAACATTTCCAAAAGCTGCATAATATCTTCTGCTTAATATTTAGCACAGCAATTAACATCAAGCCCCTGGTCATCACATATTGTGCTTAGGCTTCACTGCGCTCAAAAAAAAAAAAGAGCCCCTCCATGACTACACATTTTGACATGGATCTAGAGGACCATCCCCCTTCATCAGACAGACGAAATTCCCAGGAACTGATCTCCAATTCAGCAAAAGAGCTTAGGCAAGTGTTTCAGTGTAGATACTCATATTATTGGGGTCAGAGACAGAGACGGAGCTCATGGGTTTGGGTTACATATTTGGGCATATAGTGGGCAGCTTTTGGCAAATAGAAACAGGCATCCATGCAACAGACCAAGGATACTGCAAGTTCTTTCCAGAAACAAGCACACCACAGGGTTGGTAATAAAATGCAGGGTTGGTAATAAAAGACAAATGGATTTTACTTGTGTCTCTTGTGCTGATTTATTGCAGAAGATTGGACAAATCACTCTGCCAATCTGTACCGTAGTTTCTCAGGTACAGGCTGAAGACAACTACAGTTACTTAAATTTAGGAGGAATCTTGGAAGGTTCACTTAAAAGATTTTTATGAGTGTCAAGTAAGAATTTTGAGTAAAAAGCAATCTTGATGTCACAGAAGTAATATAAAGCCACACACAAACTGAACCATACCTTCCACAGCCTCTACCTCTCTCATCTGGTTGTTGCAGGCCAATGCATGTCTGTCAGCAGCTACCGCAAAATATACCACTGAAGAGAGAGACAACATAAATATGTCTTTTTGGTCCATTTAAACAAAGATTGCTTTTTAAAAAGGAATGTGCATTTGTACCTCCAAGTTATATCTTTATCTTGCCAGTGGCTATACTCCTCACTCAAATTAAGCCAGGATTTGGCATACTAATAATCAATAATTAAGTAGAAAAGATAATTATAGAGCCAATGGGGAATTTACAGGGAGGATTTGTTAGTTTATAAATTGATTTGGATTCTAACGGGAGTTGTATTATGAGGCCTGCATAGCTGTCAGTAGCAGGCACCTGGAACATGGTCCATGGCTTTCTGCCACCCTCAGATTTTAGATCATTACAAAGCAGAACACTTGTGAGGAGGTGAAGAAGGAAAAGGCAAATAGTTGTCTTTGTTAATGAGCTATTTCCAACCAAGTATGAATTTTAGCACCCCCCACAAGTCACAGCAAAGTGTAATGAAGCCAGTGAAGCAATGCTGCCTGTCTTCTGTTTTGCCAGTGTGGGTCATTCATTCACTATTATCCTGGGCTGCAGCTGCCTTGTCTAATGAGGCTAATGAACTGTCCGCTACGTCTCTCTGACATTACTGACATAGGGAATTGAATGACACAGCACCACTTGGAAAAAGTAGATGCAAAAATGTGTTGAAGTATATGAATCTGCATACCTGAAGGAGCACAGCAAGGCATCACGCTCCTTCCTCTTCTCTTTTGAACATCTCTACTTGCATATTTCAAAAGATTTCGCATGCAACGTTTTTCAGTTTCTCATGTTGTTGTTAAAGATCTTTTCTTTCCTGCCTGAGTTCCCACACTATATCCATCACTGTAGGATCCATGCGTCTGTATAAAGGAGTAAATAACTACTTATTAAACAAGGCTTTAATAACAGCGGTTATTAAACATTCACCTTAACCCAACTTCTTTTCCTGCTGTTAAAAAAGCTGCAACACTTTCAGTGAATATTTTCAAGGATGTTATTTTCTTGGTAACTCAGTTACAGTGCAGTGTGATTTCCTGTAGTGCAGACTAACAGGACAAAGGCTACTTAAAAGACACTTAAACTTTCAGATTGATGATTATGTGAAATTGAAGTGACAAATAGGTTTGGGATTAGTATTTTGAGTAAAGGTCTTCTTTCTGAGCTGGAGTAAATTGGTTACAACTGGAAGAGGAAAAGTCCTTGGGCAGGTTGTTGAACAACACGGCTTTTCCTATCTGGCCTGCCTTGAAGTCTGGCACTACTGCATGTCCTCCCCTCCACCCCAGCCACACAGAATGGAGAGTAGAAAGACTAATCTCAGTGAGACCTCAGCTGGTACAGAAGCAAGCAGGACTTGCAAGATAGTTCACTTTGTCCGTCTGATTCCCAGTGAGAAACCACTACAGTAAGAATAACTTTTACAATAAATTAATTTCCACTTTAACATAACAGCAATAGGGACAAGTTTGCCCAGGACTCCACTGAAATGAGCACATCTGATCTGTAAAGCCAAGATAACAGCATACAAATTTTACATGTGGCAAAAAGTACTTTGAAATACCTGAACAAAACCAGCTAATCTAGCTAGATCCATCTCTGTTTCAGGACAATAAATGACTAACACACGCAGACTAACTCAGTTCCTGCTGAATTAACAGTGGGATCCAATTTGTCTTTAGCTAGTATCAACCCACGATGTTGATACTCTGACCACAAAACTAGAACTCTACTGGTATATTCATATTTATAAACCCACAGAAGGAGCATTTACCTAAAGGGCATTATGTCAAACTCTCATTTTAAATTATTGCTTGACCCATTTTGTTACGGGAGAAACCTGACACACTTTCATAGAATAAAGAAAATAACAAGATGGGGAAAACAAGCTTCTGGTTGAAGAGAGAAGATTAGGATAAATAAATTTGACAGACCTTGATGGGTATGATTTGACAAACATTCCCCCTTTTGAGATTCTGAATAAGTTAAGCACAGGGAATGCAAACCATGCAAGAGCATTTTAGGACAGAGTAACATCACAAAAAAGCGTAGAAGGGAATGAGCATTATTTGAGCTCTATTATTATATTATTGTGCTATTGACTCAGAACATACCATTACTGCACATATACAATAACATATAATAAAGTAAGGTACCGTATTTCTTGTAATTTTTTTTTCCTGTTTTGAAGTATTATTTTCCACTGAGTTAAAAAACCTGTGCTGAAAGTACAAGAAATTCATGGAGAACTGTATAGAAAGTGACTATAAAACCACAACCAGAGAAAGATAGCCTTCTCCAGAGGACAGTACAGGTAATCCAAAGGAAGCTCCAAAGACACAGCCTAGAGAGACCACTTAGTTCCTATCACCTCAGCTAATGACTAAAAGTTAAGTACTCTGTAATATTACTTTCAACCTGAATAACGTAGAACTTCAGAAAAATTCAGTTAATTCCCAGTGCTTGGACTCCTGGGTTTGCTGTGCAATACTGTAATCTGATTCCAGAAGAGTCTGAAATACTTGAATTATTGTTCTGTTAATATCTTTTCATCTTTAGCGTGCCACTAAGTTAGGTTTTGATCAGCTCCCAGTGAAATCAATGGATGCCCAGAGGAATAAGCACCCAAAATCTTAAGGCACACTTTAGGGAAATCAGCATCTTCCACATGATTATGTCTACCTTTACATACAAAAATAACTTGTAAATTCTGGCCTTTATTTTCTTGACTTCTCATATTAATTAGTTTGAAATTGGAATAGTAATTACCCATCTTTCCAATGCTTTGATATTCTCACAAAGAAACCTCTACGGAAATAAAAATTCTTAACATTTGTCAACACTTTTGCCACTAAAAGCAAGTATTTTTATTAGCATGACATATCCCCTAGGAGCAATCACCTCTTATGTTTCATGATACAAGTAATTAATGTTTTTATTCAACTTACCCGAGCCTGTGAGTAGTATTTCAAGTGGGTTCCACCCTCACCTACCTGGTATCAACCATATGGTAGGAAGGAATAATTACTGTTTATTAAGTCTACATTAAACTTTTCAGAGAACAATTTTATGAGATGCCATAAGGTCGTATACTTACTGCAGTCATTAATCTTCTCTGGGAGTCTTTAATCAAGCAGCTCTGTCAGAACCATTAAATGATGTTAGGCCTAAGCTCTTTAATTATTATGCAGTTTTTTATTTTTAAGAACCAATGTGTTACTGAATTATATTCACATGTGAAATTGCTCTGTTTCAAGCTCTGCATGACCCTTGGAATCAGATTCACCTTATAAATATAAAGTACATTTTTAAAATGGTTTCTGAATCTGTAGTGAAAACACCATACGACCATGACATGCTGGTTTTAGAGTTACAGTGGATTATTCATGTCAAGAGGTCAGGAGATGGATACCACATTTCTAACACAAAGAAAAATAACAGAAATCAAACAAGTAACATTTAAAGTTAGCAGCCAAAGTTCACGGAAGAGGTAGGTATAAAATGCCCGGTAAAATAGCCCCAAAACAATGCATAGAATACTTTTAGGGGCTATTGGCATTACTGCATGGTGCTTACAAAGGAAGCCAGAATAAGCACAGTTTTCACTTGGATTAATGATATCACTACTTAGATAACATTTAACCTTTCAATTCATTAAGGATTCTCTTAAATGAATCCTGGGTCCCTAGAGCAGATTATACACTCATACAGTTTCTGGTCCCCTCTAAAATACTGCAAGTCCAAAGTAGCTCTTATTTCACATAAAACAAAAGGTGCTCGGTGAGAAATGACAATTTCTTTCTAATTACAGATCTGCAAATAAAATACATGCATCACCTTAGCACCTAGTTGAACAATACAGTATAGCAAAGGAACTGAACAAAGACAGAAAGATCCAAAATATGACAAATAAATCCAGGATAGATTTTTAATAAAGAATTAAAAAAATGTTTAAAAATTTTGAGGTTTGTGGAAGAAAATAATATTCATAGCAACTTCTAAAAGACAAACTCCTTCCCAAGATCATAAACAACAATATTAAAACATAAAGAAATCCTGTTGGGTGTTTTTTCAGTTGCCTGCTATAAAATCTGAATGATTACTGCAATATATTCTCAGGAATGAACTTTGCCACTCGTTATTTCCAAGTGCAGGTGACAAACAGAGATCTCCTCGTTAGCATTACTAGCACATGAGTTCAGTTGTTAAGGCTGATGATGCAAAATACAACTGTCTGTAAACGTAGGATCTAGAAAGTGTGTATTGATGGTGCACTCTACATAGTACTTATTACACTTCTTTTTAAATTGTCTGGGCCTTTTAAAGACAAAGTTTTCCTAGTAATAAAACTATTAGAATACTTCTGGTAGGTATTCACATTTTGAAATGCTAGGAAATGTGAAAAGTGCTGAGGAAAATTTCTTCCGTCTGAATATTTCTGAGGAGAAACCTGAAGTTTTGTATGTCAAAATCCTCTAGTGATTTTTTTACAATTGCCTGCATCTGAAATTTAAGAAAACACAACAAAAATTTTTAAAAATTACACTGGTTTTTGCTATTGGTTTTGGAGCTCCTGGTTAATTGAAACCTAAGATGGGCAATCAACCAAGCTGAAGAACCAGATGCTTAGGGAAGGAGTGGCCACACCAAACATTTGCAGTCACTTCATTAATGTACTTCAGCCAGACCCACGCGAAAACATTTCCCTTTCCAGCAGCGCTCTGCCAGCTGTTTGGTCTCGTATAAACAAGACCAAAGCAGTCACTTCGCATAGGCGGTGCACCCAGAGCAGCCACTGCAGAGGTTTCCTCCAAACCGATGACAAGGTTTCCTGCACATTCTCTGAAAACAGTCTCATTTTCGTGCTGGGGCAACACACTGTTTCTGTCAGGATGATAAAGATGCCGCTTTGTACCAATCAGGCTGCTGGATGGTTAACTGCGTGGGTTCACAGCGTAATACTCTGGGATCAACAGTCTCAGAGGGAAATCTGACATTCATCACTCTATTTCCTTTCCCTGTGCACACCTTTCAACTTTATTAGATTTTTTGCTGATTTGCTTTAATTAGCAAATTGTCAAAAAAATCTAACAGCGCTCCAGTTTCGGGTCTTTAAAAATTGCTTCTTGAATAATGTTGACTTCTCAGTGTTGCAAACAAGAATCCTCAGGTAACAATATGGCTACATTTGGTAACAACTGTGAAAAAGTAGGGAAAATAAGCGAGATAGATACCATCTTACTGTTTGAAATGACAAAAGTATACAGGCCTTTAGGAGAACATTTGGTTTTCTAACCACTATATGCAGCACAGCAGTGTTTTGTTTTAGACACTTATTTCAGTCAGTCACTAAGGGTATAAGTACTCATACCAACTATGCTCACAAACTTTTATCATTTATCCTCATATATTTTTTTAATTACAGCAAAAAATCTCTCCCCGTAAGCAGTCTTC
>VFFE01007111.1:1265058-1338503 GCA_008921705.1 Burhinus oedicnemus | reverse complement strand
GAGGAGAGCAAAGGGAACAGAAAGGAAACGTGGGTTTCCAAGGGCTCCCATGGTTGTTGAGATGAGGCAGGACCATGGTGCCTAAAGGTCCTGGGATAGCTAGGCCAGGCAAGGTAGGGAGCTGTTGGACAGCATGTTGATATCCAAAGTTTTTTCATATCTCTGTAAAAGACTGATTACTTGAATAAAGATAGACCATAAATTATTAATGATTTTCCTTTCATAAATTGACCTAGAACATTTTGTTGCAATCTTATAGAAAGTGAAAGCTTCTGTAAGAGGTTCCACAGGAATCAGCATTTGGTACCAGCAGTACCTTTACTGGAATTTAGTTTAAATATTGTTATCAATGCAAAGGCCTCACAGCTCAATAACTCTTACATGATGACAGTAGGACAGTAATGAGGACAGGACAGTCACAAAAGGTTTCAGATTTTGACTATTTGGTCATTTTGAATCATTTTAAGTCACAGATTCATGAACAAGGAATACAAACTTGCTTTATCCTGGAAAGCAGTAGGTTTGGAAAAGATGCAAATGTCATGTTGTTCAAGCAAAGACATTCATGTTTTCAGCATGATGCTTCATTAAAAACAATTTAAACAAACTCTAGCAGCGTAAGTCATGTGACTGCTCACTTGATTCTCTCTGTATATACGACTAGATGGAGATATATCACAGTGTTTCTACAGTGCATATAATTCTGCTACTCGTGCTTGAAAAATATGCTTTTCAAAACACACAGTTAATGAGGTGCGAATAAATCACCTAACAGAGAAAGATGTGAAGAATTCAGTGTGCTTAGTTTATCAAAAGAAAATTGAGAGATGACTCAACAGACAATAAGCACCTTTGTGGGCATGAAAAAAAGGGTATGAAAAAGTTTTTTCATATCAAGAACTGGGATCTCGGTTCCATGTACAGGAGAAAACCAACCCCACATCAACACATCTCGAATTTTTCCAAGAATATTAAATGAACATTAAATAAGCTTTCATTGTGTTTATACTACATAACAATCAATATTAGTGAGTAAAATGAACCATGAAAAGATACTAAGTAAAAGAAGCAAATTTCTGACTCCTTTGCTCTTCTCTATTGCTTTTCTGAAGCATAAAAGGAATCTTATAGAGGTAAATATGTTTAATTGGTTTATATCTGAAGCTCTAAGTGAAAATGTTGTATAAATAACCCTACACACAGTTGACACTAACAGAGCAGGAACAGTATACCCTGCTCTACTGAAGATGCGTTTTTATTGCAGCTGTAAGTATGTGATAACATTCAAACTTCAGAGATTGCGGGAGGTAATAAAGAAATGGGAATGGCATTGTATTATTTATTTTTAATTGCATCTCTTCCTTCGTGTCTGATATACATTACATGCATTAAAGTGGTGTGTATGTTATTCTGATATTTTTGTTAGAAAACTATAGTGCCCACAGAGACTTCAGAGATTATCAAATAATCAAAAAATTAACAGAAATACAAAAAAATACAGTACAGAAATGGGAAAAAAAATTCAGGTGAAAAAGTTGGAATTCCGTATTTCCAAAAGACAGCCGAACAGCCTTGTGACTGGCAGAATCCTCAGGGGAAAAAGGTTAACCACTAACCAAGCAAAAACCTATGATAAAGGAAAAAGAGTTAGCATTTGAAGCAAATTCACAGAAATTTGCTATTGAGTTTCAAGAAAAGGTAGGTAGTTCTGAACAGAAATCTTTTTTTCCCCTTTTGATAGTCAAGAAGATATTTAGCAAAATTCTTACAGCAGTTTTCACACATTGAAAATCAGTAAACAGGAAAAAATCAGAATCTCTTTGCAGAGCTTGTAAACAGTGGGAAAGAGTTTTTAGGCAAAGAACAGAGAAAAAGTAAGTATTGTGTAGCTAGTTAGACAACACAGCCATATATTGTAATGGTTTCATACATATTTAGATTAATGCTGCCTTCTTCCATCAAGCTCTAGGTAGTGCTCATTTTCAGCCCTGCAGCACAAGAGCTGCCTTTGTAGAATGGTCCACGTGGGATTCATAAGTACATTACTTTAAAATTACTACGATAGGAATAATAGTGCTGTCATATAACATAGCTGAACACTTTATTGTGTAAATCCATTCTGTCCCCAAAGATCAAAAAGACAAAGAACCTTGTAAGTAGTCAGCACTAATATTAGTCATGGGAGGAAAGTGAAATCGGTTGCTCAAGAAGTACCATACAAGAATGCCAAGAGCTAAAACCAGTACTATGAACACAGAAAGCACACAGGCATGCACTTATCGTTAACTCTGATCTTGTACAGAGATGTGACAAGGAGATGCTGGCCATCAGTAAGCTGGGGACATGGTATTTTGGGGAGGTGGGGGAAAGGGAATTTCTCTTGTCCATTTATGTTTTCTTCTCTTGTCATTACCTCATATGTTTCTGCTTTTTCTTAATTTCTTGAAATCTTTTCCTATAGGCCTCCTATTTTAATTTCATTTTCTCTCTTCCCTAACTCATTTTTACTTCACATTTTTTCTCCCGCAGCTATCTGTATGGTATAAGAAGGGGAAATTTTAGAAAAGTGCCAAAAAACTTGCTCATCGTTAGTGGTACATCATCAGGTTGCATCATCCCCTTTTACCCTTCAAACTAAAAAAATTAGGAACCTTGCCCTTCTGTTCTGGGACAGACAACTGACAAATAAGCCAAACCAGGATTCTTAAATGAATTAAATTCTGCACTCTTTTACAGTTTCAGAGTAGGATCTGGTATTCAACAAATTAGTTGGTTTATGCAGTACTGGTAAACCTGATGGCAACCAAACAAGAATGGGGCAAACACGATGTACCTGCATATACCCTTGACTACATCTTTGGTTGGGTATTTCTCAATACCATTACATGCTTGCCATTTTTCACCAAAGAGCTGTTTTCTTCAGCAACCGAGGAATCATAAAGTCTGCTTCACTTGTAAAGCACTTGAGAGGTTAAAATTAATTATACCATCAAGTCTGATTGTCCTCTCTTCCAACTTGCAAGAATTTACAATTGTTTTTAAAATTAATTTCTTTCTGAAATAATGGAGGAAAAACTAAAAGCTGAATAACTGTGCCGCATTCTGCTCCAGTGGGCCAAGGTGTGCCTCATTTAATGTGTCACATTCATCTCATTAAGTTGTGCAACACCTACACACCAGGGGCGCCTGCAGACTCTACCCAAGGGCTTATATTTATTGCCTGCAGATACCAGGCGATGGTGCACACACCTTTCTCTGGGACTCAGACATGCCACGAGCCAAATGGACTAGATGTAGACTGAGAGAAAAAAATTACAAGTTTATGGGAAGTGCATAGAAGAACCAGAAAGAGAGTGTAAATCTCCAACATCCCATGGCACTACCTAAATCACCACATTTCCCCAATTTTAATATTTTGATTAATATTTTGTCTTAAATGTTGTATTGTCTAGACTGTGCCTTTGGACATTAAACTCTACTCTTTTTTTAAAAAACATTGCTATGCTTTGCTTTATGTCTGCTTTAATATTAACCAGCACTGATTTTACATGGATGTGACAGAAATGCAGGAATTGATGTAACCTGTTATGTTTTCTTTCTTTTAATGCAAATATTAGATACCTGGTGATTTTATGGCGATTTCTTTTCCTTAAAAAAGTTATTGCTTCTATCTCATTACTAAAGCAATAACCATGCTATTAAAAGAACTGAGGTTACTAACAAATATCCAATTACAAATTTTATATCCACAAATTATTTAATTTTTCATTATCCTCATGAATCAGAGATACAAGGCTACTTTTATATTATTCTAGCTTGGTAGGAAGCATTCACCAGATTAATAGAGAAAACCTTCATTGTCTTTTCAGAAAATAAAGATGTCTCCTCATACTTCTCGCTGTCTAAAAAGCTAGCAGTCTGTCCAAAAATCTGTAAGATCTGTAAGGTGGAAGCTGCTTCCTTTTTCAGCTTTCTTCCAGAACGCTAACGGGGGGCTGCAGTGGTTCAATTACTTTGGGGCGTCGTTTTGGTTACAAAGCCGCCAGAGATCCCAGTGGGTAAATCCCGGTAAGAACCGTGTTCTACCTGTGTCTGTAACAAGCCAGAGAAGCTGAGAAGATCACGTTTATGTCTCTAATTCCCCACCAGTCTTTGCTGCGTGCCTGGTGATTGCACACAAAAAGCATATAGAACAGGCTAAGTGTTTCGCAGCATGCACGCCAGCCTTTGAATTGCTTCAGCCACAAGGAGGAGGCACGCTAGAATACTGCCACGCAAACAGTGCTCAGGGATATATCTGCCCTCTACCAAATTCTGCCACTTCTAAACTTGTTGCAACACAACCATTTTCTCATTGTATTCTATTTGTTTTGCAAGTCCCATTTGGCTAGAGGTTGCTCCCTGTTCTGCCTAAAGAGACCCATTCTAAATAAGTGTAATAAAATTACAAAGTATTTTAGGTGTTTTTCCTTAAGGCAACAATCACATTTCAGAAACTTCACTACTTTATAAATGAGCTTTCAGATTTGATTGCTTTTCTACACTTCCGTAGAAGACATCTAATGTCTGACTCATTAAATATACATTTTCTAAGTCATTCCCTTTTCTCATAAAAAGTTTTGATCATAATTACTGATCATTTTTCTTTCACTGATTATTATTAGTTTGTGGATCTTGTTTTACTGAATTAACCTACTTATTTCTGTGACCTCACGAATGCTTAGACTGCCTCCCAAGACAATCTGTTCTTATAATGTGAACACTCATAATTCATGATTGCTCAATGCAACAAACCAATCTCTGAATTTGCACCAGTATAAAATACAGCCGCTTAAAAGTGCTAACATCTTGAAATTGCAGAAGAGCCAGATAAACTAGATGTACTAATAGGTCTTTTCTAGAATTGTTATCCATTAACTTGACCTTAGAAGGAAAACCAAAGTATTTTTAATGAAAAGGAGTTCTGAGTTGCTATGAAATGTGACAAATGAGGACACCACTGTAGTAGTATTTTCACTTCTTGAAAAAATAACATGGCAAGGAATCAGTAAAAATTAAGACATCAATAATGGACTATTCAGACCAATTAAAATGAAGTTGAATACAACACAGCCAAAAGGAGAAATTACTATGGAAAATCATTAAAATGGCTGTACCATGTTAAAGAGACACTGCGTGCCTTTAAATGTACCAGAGAATGGTTCTGTTCCACAGTAATTCATATGACTTACTTTAAACCATTTTTAACAGAAACATGTCTTTACACTACAGATGTCTAAAATTCCTTTAATTCACAAGTCCTGAACTGGAATGAATAACAGAAAAGAAGATGTTTTCAGTCACGCCTTTACAACACCAAAAAGGGGCACACAATCTTCCCCCTGCGCCCTTGTCCAGCAATTTTCCTTCAGTAAATCTGAGGAAACACATCCCTTGGTAACAGAAACTGAGCAGTCTTAGATGTATTTGCTTCCAGGTGTGTTAGGGAAGTTTCAGGGGTATCGAACACCCCAGGCGTTCTGCTCCCCCTCGCACTATAGGGAGGGACACCACAGCTCAAGGTAACAGGAGTTACCTCGGCTTCAACAGCTTCAGCATTGCCAGGCACTTTCTCTCTCTGCTTACTGACCATCAATGGTCCTTGCAGCACCTTACATCTGATGTGCACAGTTTCAATACTGGAGGTGTTTGCATTTTTCATGAGTGCTCAAACCAAAGCGCAATAAATGCTAAAGTATCTGCAGTGTTGACTGACTGACAAGAGATTCTGAGACAGGTATTTATAATTGCAAAGTTTATATTTAATTTATAAGTATTAATGAGGTGATCATATTTTTGGTTTCTAAAGAGATGCAAGAGCCAGCTGTGAGTCATGTGATGAAAGACACAACTTGGGTTCCTTCTTGCGCCACAGTGCCCATATATTTTTCCTTCTGAGGAAAGGGGCATGTTTATAGGACCAAAGCTTACGCTAAGGAGATCAGGAAAAGCAGAATAAAAGCAAGATTTTTTTAAATTTACTTTTAATTAGAAACTATATACCAGAGATTTCCACTCAGATGAGGGTAAACATTCACCTTATGTTAAATTCCTGCAGACGATACCCAAAACACTTTGCTGCACGCCAATACAATCATTATACTGGAGTAGTATTGTTACTACACTTTCATTCTATGACATGTGAAAGATATGCATAAGGCACAAGAAATCGCACATCTGCTCTCTAAGGAGTGGTGTTACAGCCCTTATAGCAGCTTTGTCATATCCCAAACATTTCCAGAACAACCTCATGAAAGTCCAAGGACTGATTTAGCAGAATCTGTACCGCACTCCATGAAGTCCTCAGTGCCGCTGAGGACTGTGCTGTCAGTGTCTCCATATGCCCTTCCCCATGTGGAAAGTCTGCCACTTCTCAAAATATTTTTTGATCTTCATATAAACATTAGTTTTACTGGAGGTAAAATACAAGTTAATATAAAATAAATTAGTATTTTAAATATGCAAAAATAATTTTAAGTGGATTTTTTGTATGAACATGTTTTCTAATCTTCCATCACAGAATCACTTGGCAGCTTACAGACACGATGGCCTTATTACCATTTTTTTTATTTTAATGTGTCATCTACAAACATTAGACAGGAAAGAGGAAAAGAATGAGAGCACTGAAATAATTTAGAAAATTGTGTACGTACTTGGCAGCCCTCCCTGATCTTTTGAGTGACACACTTTTCATTAATGATGAAAATGAAAACCAAAATTGCTGACCTAATAAGCAATGAGAGAATGCAAATAGGAAAAAAAAAAAAAACCATCTAAATTGCTTAACATCAAAATGTCAATTTCTGTTGTGGTTTAGGCTGGACTGTCCACTGAGTCGAATGACAGATGCTCTCCCCCACCTCTCTCTCCAAGGAGAGGGGGGACAGAGAGAAAAAGAGACTTAAGAGTTTAGAAGAAACTAAACTACTTCAGTGAACTATTAATAATAAAATAATAAAAAGGAAATAATGAAATATATAAAAACCATATCAAGCTGCCAGGATGACAGTCACATCACCAGCAGGCACTGGGGAAGTCCCAGACTGGACTCAGTGACAGACGGGAACTGGATTCCAGATCTGGATTTGGAATGCACAGATTGGGATCAAAGGCAGACAAACAGAGTCTTCCTCAGACGCCGGCCATTGACGAAAGAGGGCTGATACTTTGATCCCTCAGCTTTTATACTGAGCATGAGGCAGATGGGATGGAATACCCTTGTTGGTCAGTTTTGGGTCACCTGTCCTGTCCGCTCCTCCCTGCAGGTGTGACCCCTCTACACTTTTCTGCTTCCGACCCTCCAACGGGGCAAGTAACAAAGTTGGCTGCCCTTGGGTGTTATAGCAATAAGGATAAGCAAGAGCCTCTCTGCATCCCATTCCTTGGCATCCACTATAAACATGGGTCTTATCACTCTGAGGGTGAACAGTTTTGTGCACAACAGGCTGTTAATTTCAGCAGTTAGAAGAGGCCTAGCTAAAAAGTAAAATTACTGAACAGAAAATTGGTTCCATCCAATTGTCCTCAAACCAGGACAATTTCTCTGATATTCTTCTTCAGAATAAGGGTTCATCCTTGGAATTAGCCAGAAAAATTAATTCTCTCTGTTTTCAATATGGAGTCTATACTTTCTATTAGTGTACACTTTTAATTAATTTAAGGAAATACATGATGTTGATTCTGCTTCTGAGTTGTCTAATTACGAGTAGCTTAAAAATACTGAGAATAAATATGTACTGATGTCAAATTATAGTGAAATTCAATTTATTTATTTTCTAGTCTTATGCCTTCGGGAAATACTAATAATAAATTTTGAAATCAATTATTGTCTGAAACAATGATTTTCCATCCCATAAAACTTGTTTGCATTGTAGGACTCTCATAAATGTACTTTGCAAGATCAATGTCTGACGGTGTTCTTTGCGATGAATCTTGACAAGGTGAAAAACTGCATTTGTTAAAAGAACATTGGATATTTTAGCTGGCTGTTCTTTCTAGATATAAGTATAAACAGTGATAGTGATGTGATAGGTTACAGAAGGATCTTTTGGGAAACAGAAAGGTAAAGGCCATGACAGCTGACAGGGAGCAGAAGAAAACAGAAATGAAAGCAGATTGTCAAATGTTTCATAACAGCCTTCTGTTAGAAGCACTAACACTTCTGTTCGCACTACAATCTCTTTAAAACGGGCACAGAACCACATCCGTCGCTTCGTCATGTAGAAAGTACGTACTCAGATTATTACCTTTCAAGGGGAGTTCTCCTACTCCTTTTCATGGACCAAAGTAATCAAATTTAAATCTTAGAATTATTTTCAAAATTTTTGAGAGCTTAGAAATTTATTCCAGTTAAAAAAAGTAAAATATGTTATGCCAGCGTTTAAAGTCTTTTCCATTTCCATTACCTTTCTAAATCACAGTGCACTTCTTAAAAAAAAAAAAAAAAAAGCCCTATACAGACTTTTAGGACAGAAATTAACATACAACAGTGGAGTGGCTGTACTATACCTGTCTATATGGACAGGAAGCCCAGCAACCTGTATCCAGTGCGAATTGTCTCCATAACTGGATGCTTAAGGAAGAATAAGAACACATTTGATGTCTCCTTCTAACAGAATCAAAGAAATCTTGCTTGGATAGGACTTTTGAATGTCATTTACGTTCAGCCTCCCACTCAGAGATGAACTTTGAAAACCTCCAAGGATGGGGGTTCTTGGATAACCTGTTGCAGTGCTGCACCACCCTCCTATTGAAAAGGTTTTTCCTAATGTCCAGACTAAACCTCAGAACCCACTAGTTAGTCCCATTGTACCTTGTACATAGTCTAGCACAACCAATCCCCATCCACTCTCACCAAGACACTCATGATATTTTAGACTTCTGTTATATCTGTATCATATTCTGCCCAAGTAATCTCTTTTATAGACTGAATAATCCTATCCAATGCAACTGTCCTTTGTACAAAGCTATGGTAAACAGCTCAGAAGACATCCTTTGGTCATCCCTATTGTTCTCTTGTGAATCTTTTCCCATTCTACTACATTCTTTTCAAGATGAGAGGACCAGAACTGCACACAGAATTCAAGATGTAGACAAACTATGGATTTATACAGTAGAATAACAGTGTTCTCTATTTTATTTCCACTTCTGTAGGAGAAAAATTCATTTGATCTTAATGGAAAGTAGAATTTTTACCGGGAAAAGTAATTACGAAAAAAAGAACATTTAAAAACCACTAACACCTTCCAAAAAAGAGGTATATTTTTAGAGAAACTCCACTGAATACCTCCCACAGAATGGGAGCCAGTATCAGTAATCTATGTATAAACATGGAGAACTGTTAATATGTTTCTGTCACACAACCTATGACTGCAGAACAAGTTTCCACAGAGGTTCAGCCATATTCAGAATCTGAACTTCATTAGGAGAAATTAAACAATCTTCCCTTCAGAAAATTCATTTTCAAAATAAGAAAGCCAGTCATGAACACACTTTCTTCTAAATGCTTCAAATGCTAATTTGCTGAAGCAAAACAACAAATAAACCCACCTTATACAGGAAAGGTGAACAAATGATGAGCAGGTACAACAAATACAAAACTCAAAATAGTAAAAGAATTTTCACATTAAAATATGTGTATTCAAACCTTTAACAAAACTAGGTATGAAAAGGAATTATTATTTACAGTTATACTATTCTCTCTGTAATGAAATTAAGCTTTGTATTTTGTACTGTTGACTTCCCTCCCAATAAAATTGTGTCGTGGTTTGGGCCAGATTGGCCCAATCCGGTGGAACGACAGATGCTCTCTCTGTCTTTAAAAACACAATATTGACATTTTTCAAAGGCTATTCTCTTCAGAGAAAAGCAGAAATATTTATCAGACCAATACTGTCCTAATGAATTTTTAGAAATGAAGACACTGTTTTCCTTCGAAATTGATTAACTTTTGGGGCTGTAGCACATTATTGTAACCATTACTTATAAGAAAATTCACAGTTTCACTTAAACTGCAAACAGGTATGGGTTTTACAAGACTCAATAAAATAAACCTTTCTTCCTAACATTATTCTTAAACTTATTTTATGCCTCCAAACTAGACTAGCTTGATTAATTCCTATCATATTAAGAACACGGGTAAATTGCAAAAGCACTATACAGAAACATCAACCTTTTCAGGTCCAATTTTGAGTAAGTTAATTTCATTTTGAATATTCATTTAAGAGGGTACTGTATAATTTGACCATGTAACAGCATTAATAAAGTATCTAATGGTAACTGTATGCATCAAACAGGCTCCTTTTCCATTACAAAAAGCGTTAATTCTTCTCTAATTAGCATTTATGCCAGAATATCCCTTTTCCAGCTGGACAGGCCACACAGACCATTGCACAGGTAGGAGTGTTTTCACTGCCACGTAACCAACTCTGCCATATAGGCATAGCACAGTCAGAATTCATACAGTAGGTCTGATATTTTTCTAAACCTCATCACACACGTTACTTCTTATATGTTTCTCAGTTGTCCTTGAGTAAGCACGTAACTGGAATTATGTTCATTTTGACAAAATAATTAATTTTGCCCACTCCTGGCCATTTACTTCCCTGAGGGCCATTCAGGATTGTGTAAAAGTTTTGTAGGTTGGTTCATTTATTTGTTCAGAATTGCCATCTCCTGCCTGATACATTTGTTTGGAACCCTTCATTGCTCCCATGCAACTGGACAGGTATGTATCATCTCTCTGTGCATGTCATGTCCACAGCGGAGAAGGAGGGAACATGTAACCTAGAAATATGGCACCCTAGACCCAGCTGCCTGAGCCAGAACTCATCTTGCCCCAGAAAGTTCTCCACGTGAGGTTAATTCTGGTACATCACTTGGGCCCCACTGGCTATGGTCTTGTGCGTTTCTGGAACATATAAGAATTTACATATAGTAAAGAAACAGGGATATCGGGTAACAAAAATAATCCAAGTCCTGGGAATGCAAATTAAACCACAGAAAGATATAATGAGCATGCAAAGGCAAAAAGAGTGATCAGATAGCGTGACTAGGGCTCAGGGACATCCGAGTATCATCAGTGTACAGTGACAGTCTACAGACCACAAGCACAACAAATAAGTTTGCCTCCTGGTTCTAGATCCAAGTTGGTCAACAATGTCAGCATAGACGTTTCTACATGCAAATCATGGTTAATCTGCAAGCTGGATAATTGGACAACAGTTTGTCAAGAGTTGATCATATATGCAAAATGTTAACTATAAAACAGCCTTGTACAGTAAGTTCCTTTCACAGCTGTAGTTTTTGCAGCTTACATTGCCCCAGTTGACAAATTAAGCAACAAATAATAGGAGGAAAACTTCATGTGAATTATTTTCTAACAGTTCTCCCAGGCAGAAGCATATTTTGAGCATTCTGAGATTAGCCTCTCAGAAGCTTATTTTAACCAGCCTTTTTAAACTCTGTTGGATTCCTATGGCAAGGAATTCATAGCCTGCACAAAGATGATCTGGGTGAAATGTGCATATTAGTCTTGCAAGCATATTAATTGCCTTGATTTTTTTAAAAAAATCAAATAACTCCACATAAGAGGCTACCGCAATTGCAGACAGCACAAGGATTTCTTACAAAACCCTTATGACAAAAAACTAATTAATTATACGTCAATGCCATGAAGCTTATACAAGCAACATTTTTACAGACCATAAATTACATACTTTGGAGACTGCCATGAGCACTCAGTACTGGAAAGTCTATCCTACATTTGCATACTGTTTGGATGTCAAGGGTCATCCAGACAGATAAAGATTCAGAAAAAGATAAAAAGAATGATTTCCATCTGGATGTTAACCATAACAGTCTGTAATTCTCCAGAGGGAATCTGAAATCACTTGTAAAATTTAAATAAGAAATAGGCTTCTTAAATTGCAAAAGACTAGCAGTTAAGAAAATTATATTACATTTTTCCCTGAAATAATCCAGGATTATTTTGGCTTTTTTATATAATCACTTCCAAGTACTGCAAAGTATGTGATATTAACCTCTTGATATGGGGCAGAAGTCTGAGCAAATAGGAAACAAACTTGGCTCATTACAGCAAGAATAATGAAGGCTGAGCCAGGGACAGCCAAATTCTGAGATAATGGGTCTATCTTTACGTTCTTATATTTAAATTATTGTTAATTCTGCACTTGTCCGAGCATAAAGAAGCAGTGAAGATAAGAAATTCAGTGTCTATATTTCCTATCCCAACCTCATTCTATTCTGCCACCTCTATTTAAACACTAAACGATTTTCCAGATGTGTGCACAACACTGTAAGCCACTATTTTCTAAAACATTGTGCTCCAGAGAAAGATAAATCATCATTTTACCTATCACTTGAATCAACTTAAAGCAGGGCACATAAATGAGCATCAAGGAGAATAATCTTTTTAAATAGTTAGGAACTATACTGAGTTTTGGGTTTTAACATTATATTAATATTCCATAGCAACAACTTGGCTTATTAACACCTTAGGGTAACATTGTGAAGCACTTAAAAAAAGCTCAGTAGTTGCAGCAATTTCTAAGGCCACTTATCAATATTTTATGTAGTGCCTGAAATTTTATCTCCTTTGGACAAAGCCAAAAATCAACTGCCTGCTATATGGTCCAGGCATACTAGTAGTTTTTTTCTAGTCAGTGGATACACTTCTTTCCCTCCATTAAGATGGACCACAGGATAAAAGGATATGCCTTGTTGTCAGCACCGAGCAGCTGCCTAATTAATTTAACTTTAATTTCTTCTTATGAGGAAGTGCCTGCAAGTGTCTGTGTATCAGCAGTTACAGCAGTATGGAGTCTGCTGCCAGAGGGCAGAGCCAGTAACGCAGCTGAGAAAACAGATGGCCAGTCGTCGTCCTTTCCCTGGCACTGAGGTAGACAGGGAGGGGACTCCTTCAGAATTGGATGCACTTAGCCTAGCTTGGGCACGCTACCACAGGACAGAACAACAGCCTCACTGGATGCCACTGTTTAAGCCAGATGTCATCCATTCTGTTACCTTCCTGCTGATCTGCACGATGGGCACTGTATGGCTCAAAGTTGAGAATAACACTTTCTTCATAATTACTGCAATTTATTGCTCTCCAGAGAAATATAACAACAGTTCATGAACCTTTACTTCTTCCATTTCGCTCACTTCATGTATTATTCACTAGTAGTTTTTGCAAGATCTAAAAAAAAATTCAAGCCTTTTCATTTTACTTTTCCATTCCTTGAACTGCAGGAAGCAAAACAACTGTGCCGTCTTTGTAGGATACAGGGGTCCACTTACTAGGAGCTCCTTAAGGAGTTTGATATTCCTGGATATTACTTAACTTCACTATCTACTTTATCACAGTAACATTTTATAAACACTCAAAATCCAATTGTCCACCTTTTATTACAATGCATACTTAACTGTAACACAGTGAAGTCAGTTCTCAGCAGCTTTTCCCAGTCAATTCAAGTTATTTTCACATTCCTGCCTTTTCTTTAGAAAACCTTCAGGCCTATTGATATAATTATTACATGCTAAAATAAAAAAGCCCCTCATACTTTGCTGAATTCTACCTTCTGTCACCATGTTTTAGAGAAGGTGGAGTGGCAGGAATCACAAGACTTTAGCATAGCAGTTGTTGAGAGAGAAGGGAGTGTGAGAGATTTGGGTTAACGCCCAATACCTAATCTTAAAGCAATTCATAGCATGGTTCTAACATATCTCAAAAGCTGAGCAGGAAGGAGAAAAGACGCTAGTGCTAGTCAGGTACTTCTTTTGCTCATGAATGAAGAGTGGTTAAATAGGATATTCTTCCTTCAAAGACACAGAGTGGAGAAACAGTTGAAACGTATCTTCGTCTGAAATTCACACACAGCAACCTACAAAAATGCTAATGCTTTCCAAAGATTAAAAGCAAGCATATTCTTTACATTTCATACACTAAGTGAATATTGATTAAAAATGAAAAAAATATTTGTAATGAAATGGACCTTGAGGGATTTTATGCAGCAGTAATTTACTGGAGGGGGGCGGGGAAGAAAAAAAAATAAAATTCAAAAAAGCTTGCTGTGCATAAGGCCAACTGACTTGTCCTCCTACACATTTTTTTTTCTTCTCAGTTATGTTCTTTACAGATAACCTATTAAGTAAGCAGCTGATGAATGTTCCACCATTACCTATTCTATTCCTGATATTATCCTACTGGAAACTTGACCTTTCCTGTCCATATACTGAATCTATGTGTAGTCTCTTGTCCTTTGCTCAGGTTTTCAGCTCTTTAAGGCTAGAAACCATAGTTTTGTTATGAACAGATATGGCAGCTGACACCACAAGACCTTAATTCTTGGTTTGGATCCTGAAGCTCACTTGCAGCACAAAAATAATTTTAAAATAAATCGTGGAAATCTTAAAAATCAATCTCTATCTACCCAAAGCAAACAAAAAAACGCTTCATAAAAATTCTGGGTTTCAACCCTTTTCATTTATAAAGCTATTTTTAGAAAAGCATGTTATCTGTGTATTTTCTAGACATTGTATAATATCACAGAAAAATACTTAAGACATTATCTTTATTTTGCATGCTTGCTTTTTTTTTTTTTTTTATATCCTGTCATTTTTTTTCTATTACTCCAGGACTTCCCATGCTCTAATTCTCCCTGGATGGTTCTATTTTCTTCAGTGCATTCAATTAATGCAGTTTCCTTCTATGCTACTAGTACTACATAAAAAACAATTAATCAGAACCTTTTGATTTATTTCAAATCTCAAATTGCATTATCCAGCATTATTTAGCCACCTTTCAGTGTTCCAAAGGTCCTTATTTAGCACATACCTGAGAGACACATTTAGTCTATATAACTGCAATTTCTACTAAGCAACACAGCAAATACCTCTTGCATGCTTACTTGGAGCATTTACACAATGGATTGATAGCAAACTCCTTCAGTTTGTTGTAATCGTGGATTTTTGAGCTTTTCCCCCCTTACATTTCAGAAATTTCAAAACTTTTTTTCAGGAGAACTGTAAGTCAGATCTTCCCATTCAGCACCAAAATGTGTAGGTCAAACCTTTGTAACTTGCAGATCAGCAAGCTGTTCATATCAAAAATTGTCTCAACTCTTGACCTCCATTGGCACGGCAGAATGATGTGGTTTGGCTATGACAGATCTTCAACAACTGCTGAGAAGCATCATCTTTACCACCTAAGAGACACATCCTTTTGCCTAAACAAATATCCAAACAAATAAAATGATAATTGTGAAGAAAACTAGACAGAAGAAATTGCATAGGTACAGTTCAAATGCTACGCAGACAACAGAGAAAACCCTAATCCAGAAAACACATAAAAAGGGCCTTAAAAAAAAAAAAAACAAACCCAAAAAACCCTAACAACAACAAAAAAGGCAGCTGCAAAAAAAGCTCACCTATAAATGGACTTTTGTGCTTAAATATCTTGTAAAATTTGAGTAAGAAGTGGCTGTAAGAGGATATAATTTGAAATTCTATTTGCAACCAAGCCTCTATGGTTTAGTATGGCTTTAGAAAAGCTGAAGAAAACTGAAAAAGCAGCAAATAAACATACAAATAAAAGTGGCTATCACTTATGAAGAGAGATTGAATGAGCTACATTTATGAGCATAAATATTAGACAGAATTTAATCAAAGAACATACCCACCCATGATCTCTGTGACAGATGTCTTATTCTTTAACAGAGACTGTTCTGAACACCACAGTTATATTTGTTTTGGCTAATGAGCAAAGAAATTAATACACAATTTACTTTAGAAAATAAAAAACCTGGAAAATATTACATCCTATGAATACTTTACAGGTGATTGCGTAAGTAAAGGGAATTATCCAGTGCCTTTGAAGATGGTAGGAATGTTATCAAAGTAGTTATACAAAGAAACATTAATGCAATTCATGAGCAAAATGCTGTTACTCATTAGTAAGAGTCCTGTAATAGTAGGAAGATACTACAAATTAAAATATGCAACAACTTAAATAGCACATTAGCAGCCAAGATGAAGGGATTATTCTTGTAGTAATGCACAGGCCAAGGATATTACAGTGTCCTTGTCTTGCCTTCTGTTTTCTGTTATTGTCTCAGTAAAAACCACAGACTTAAGCTTCAAAGTTTTAGGGAAAGGAAAGATAGAAGAATAGAATATTAGATGGAAGAGTAGTTGAGGTGTGATTCATTTGTGGAAGTTATTACCCGTTTATGTATTGTTCCACTTAAAATTGAGTTAACTGACATTTGTTAATGTTAATGTTAACAATACATAAACGGGTAATAACTTCCACAAATGAATCACACCTTAACTACTCTTCCATCTTACTTTGCTTTTCCATTGCCATTCACTCCTTTGTTTCTTTGCCAAAATCAACATGTATGCACTAGGATGATCAGTTTTAGAGTTCTTCTCAATTCTCTTGGCATTCAAAGGTAACCATCAACAATTCTCTGCTATATTCAATAAAGTGCAAGAGTTCCTCCTGAAAATTACAGTTTTACTGACACAATCAGTAAATTCAGGTAAAAGCTGAAAAAAAACCCATTAGCATACACAAATATGCATGTAAGTATAACCTTATCTTAAATATCACACACATAAGCACTGTAACTGAATTTCTTGGATTTTAAAACCACAGCTTTCAAGTGGCATATTATTACCTGCTCTTGTACCTTGTGCAGGAATATAGGACACGTATGTCAATGTCTGTATTGGTTGGCTGTGTTCATAAGACCACATTGCTTATTTTACGGATCTTTTACAACACAAAAATTCAAAGAAGTTGTGTTTGTCACAGTAAGTTCAGTAATTTTCAATAAAATCTAAGAACTCGCTTCAACTTTGTCTAAGTCTAAACCAAATTCAACAGTATTAACGTGGACACCACAGTCTGTATCATGTAGAATATGGCCTGCCTGAATAATATTACCCTGTTAAAAGTGCACATTAATGTCAGAAACAGTATGAGTCACAGGAAATGCATACTTGTAAAATAAACCAGTCTCCTATGACATGTACGCTTATTTTTAAATTCAAAGTGAGTTTTTCTTGAATTAGATGTGTTAAGTGTTAAGAAAAAGGTTCTCAGTGGCAAGTTTTGTGCACTGAACGGAACAGAAAATGCCAAGTTTCAAGGACTCGCAGACAGTCTACACCCATTGCAGAGGGGACAGCATGAATCGGGCTCTGGAGGTCTGCCAAAGCCAGTTTCCATCCTTTTTCAGCAGTGCACACTAATCTTACAGACTCTAATGAACCAGGTCTTAGCTGTAGGAATTTGCTTCTGTGAAAGCTATAATTAATTTAAAAAAATGAAAATTTTTCATTCTTAAAAAGAAACTTTTTGCATCACCGCATAATCAGTAGATTTGATCCTGAAGGACTCTAATGTTTAAATGTGGCTTCAGATATATTTGTTACACAGCACACTGGATTCAACAGCAAGGATGCCCCGGAACCTTTGTGATGTGAAAGGTGAGGTTAAAGGAACATGTCACTTTTATTCTAGTATTTGCCTACAAAGTCCATTTGAATTTGTTATCAAGACAAAGGGATCTTGAAATATCAGTCAGAATCATTAGGTACATATTTCTCAACAAAATGTGCAAAACCAAAATAGCGCGTGTGCCTGTGTGTCACACAAAAACTAGTCTCACATTGTACACTCAAAAGGGAACATCATTGCAATCCCCCATTTCTAAATCTTATATGCAAATCCCAGAAAGGCTGATTAAAAGTGTTTTACAGAGTTGTGCCAAATAGGGAGGAAAGAAAGAGGGAATAAATACTCCAAACTGGGTGGGGGTGGTTTAAAACCTGAATACAAATTGTAGCTGCAGTACCTGCCCCTCCCACCATCATCAGCCTGCCCAGCCTCTGGCCTCAAGTGTTGTAGAGTTTGAGAGAATTTTACTAGAATCCTCATCAGGATCCCAATTTCAGAGTAGCAATATTCACAATCTGCTGAATTGAAGGCCTTGCTTTTAAGAGCACAGAATTAGTATTTTTAAAGGATTATTTCTTCAGTTATAATTTTTCTTAGTTATAACTGAGTATTGATACAGCCAATGTATTTTATGACAAAACTGTGGCCTGCAAAGAAATGAGGTGGAGCAACAGAACAGCAATAAGTCCAGAAGAAAAAAACAAAAATAAACCAAAAAACTTTAATTAAGGAAACAGCAGCTTAATCTTGTTTTGAAGTGGGTGTTATTAATTCAGGGATTAATAAAAAGACTCCATAAAAAAGACCTCAAATGCTACCAAACCCAGCTTGTTTCCATTCTGAATCTCTCTTTTTATTTGTAAAGACTGGCATTACAATTGAAAAGGACTCAAAATGGAGTGATGTACACATCATTGGTGTTTCATGATGCAACTGATGGAATCCCTGAATGGATATTGCTTCAGCTTTGCTTTTAAAAAATAATTTAATGAGAAAATCTTCAACTCCACTATTGATCACAGGTGGCAGAAAAGAAACAAAGAAAAAGAAAAGAAACCAAAACTACTGTCAAATTCATAACATATACATTGTTGGCTGATGACACTTGTTCCAGATGTACAATAAAGCCCACAACACTTTATTACTATGGATATAATTATTGTGAATGTTTTTTCATGTTGATCAACTTGCTTCTGAAGGTTGTTTTTTTGATTGTTTTAAACTTGCATAATAAACATGCAATGAAACATTTCTTGTTAAAGTGTTTTTTGCAGTCGTCTTGTTTTCATACAAAGATTTCATAAAGTTGCAGTGTTGTATCAGAGCATTACCAAAATAAGAGCAAAAGCTAAAGAGGAAGGTAAATGTGAAATGAACTTGATGAGAATAACCTAATCTTGTCCTGAGACACTCCAGTCTTATTAAAAAGATGTGCACAATCAAATCCCTTCCTCCCAAACCCACTAAAACCACAAAATAAATATTGACTTGGAAGAAAGGGAAGACATAAAGGAAAAAAAAAATGATGTCATCATGCACTCATCTTCTGCATAGCTCAACCCACATATAGTAAGGCACTATTTCCCCACAACTTAGTGTCCACAACAACCTTTTACAGTGCTCTGCGAACTACATCCCTCCAGGATGATGAAATAAACAGACTGAATGAGTGTTGCTACCATGTCACCCCACGTGTGATCGCATAGACAAGGGCATCATCTGGCAGTTTCAGAAATAAGCTGTCTCAAGTCTCTTCTTTTGTGTGCATGTTATGTATAGGGATACCTTTTGTGTGTGCAAGTGGTTGGTTTGTTTTCCAGAGTTGCTGTTATTTTTCATTGTTCTTTACTCCAAGTGTTCTCAAAGCAAATACACAAGAAAATAAAAGCACAGTTGGGTCATTAAAAACAGAGCTTTGGTGCTCCAAAAAGCACACAGCTTTGGGGATTTAAGAAATCTGTTAGACATTCCCAAAAGAGCTGGGAAATGCATGGACATATTTTCGTCTGGAAATCCTCATCTCTGCTTAGTTGAGCTGGTCTTCATATTGTTTTCGGAAGCAATCACCAGCAGGGAAAAACTCCCAGCACCGTTCTTGATACATTTTCCATACATAGGATTCCTGAAAGAAACAGAACGTAAATAATTTAACTTGATTCAATGAGAAAGCATCAACCATTACTTTTTTGCCCTCTTTTATTTTTTTTATATATTGCTTCACTTTTTTGATTCTGTGCATATCAATCTACAAAATCACGTAAATGAGTTTGATCAGTTTAGAGTAGTTTTTAGATTTTTGTCACCTAGTCAAAAAGCACTGGAGAAACACACAGAAGAGTTCTTATTGCACATCCAGGAGTACTGTAAAGCTCAATTAAAGCTGGTCATGAGACAAATACCACAGTAAGCAGAGTATTTTCTGTCATAGAAATTTGACTGAATTTCTGCATCAGTTATTTCAAAACATGCCTACACACAATACATAAACCAAAATGGCCTTTAAAGGTATGCCTTAGAAGAGCAATATTTTCTGGATCAGTGGTGGGGTTTTTTTTCTTTCTGATTATTTCTTCAGGTAAGGATACGTCAGTTTATTTCCATTTTAATCACAATACTTAAATGTGCTTTTTATTATACAAATTCCATGGTAGAAAGGACATGTGTTACACAAGTTATGTAGCATGAAGTACTCTCAATTTTCAAATTATCAGCTAATAGTATGAAAATTGAATAGCTAGGAAAAATCTGGCTTCAGTGAATATAGTAGGATACTCTCTATGCCAAGAAAAAGAAAATGCAAATAAAAGAAGACTTTTTAAAAAATCTCATTGAATATGAAATTCTCAAATTACAAATGGATGTTCAAAAACAGCAAAGCAAATACATAAAATCTGATACTGGAAAAGGCTGAGAAGATTTATGCAAAGATGATTATAATTGCCCAGTACATACATCAGAGTTCAGAAAGAGTAAGCTACAGAGATTTACAGCAAATCACCCTCTGACCCAAATCTGTAGGGCTATCTACATGATGCTCTTCAGGTTTTTTGTTTTCTGATCTGCAACATGGGAACATTTGCTTAGTCAGCTGCATGACTATCACTAGAAAAAAAACAGTAGGCAGTAAATTTGACACATTTTTTTACTGACTTTAAGTATACTTAAAGGAAGTTGAAGGAAGCACCAGAAGTTTGAAAGAACAGCAGCAAAGAAGAAACCTCCAAGGAAAACTGCTCTCACAAGTTTCATTTTAAATATATGAACAAGCTCTTTCACATGGACTTACCCAAAACCATAGACATAGAATATTATATATAGATAATAATAAAGGGCAAAGACTATTAAAAAAGAATCAACAGGGAGAAATTAAGAGTGCTGCTTTCACAGAATGCTTAAATGTTCTGTTTCTCATTATTTTTGTTTATAGTCTGTATTTATATTTTTTGGAAGTAACAATTTAAGAATAACAGGTCAGATAAAATAGCAATAGAAAGTACTACAGAATTGATACTTTATCTAACATTAAGCAACCAAACTCCTAAGAATTCTTTAGAAGAATGACAATTAAGCTACATACCACATAGGGAGCTATTCATTAGAATACTTGCCATTTTGCCAGGCCTGAATGATTTTTATTTTAGAATCAGTCTTATTTAATAACTGTTGAGATGCACAGAGTTGTTCAACCTACCTGTCCTGTATGCTCTGTTTCATCTTTGTTAATAAGATACATCAGAAAAAACCTACAAGCAAAGAAACAGCTATTAGGAATACAATATTTGGAAACATTAGGCAACCCACAGAAGGATGGATATTTTTCAGCATGTTGTTTACAGTGATAATGCTGTTCATGGACTTACGAGTTCCAGAATTCTATTTATGATAATATTCCCGGACACATTAAGTATACTTTCCTGACACTGTTGACATTCACTCATTGTTCAATTAATAGCATGCTAAAAGCAAGAGACTCAGTTTGACTTACAGTACCTAACAACTCAGTTGAAATAAATATTTTTCTAAGCTTTCTAATCTGAAAATTATAATGGACTTTTTCTTGCCCATGAACACCAACTTGGAAGTAGACAAAGAATAGTCATTGGAACTTTTTTTCCCCTCTCCCCACAATGAATAAGAAATGCTGAAGAAGATTAAGAGATTTCTTTTTTTGAAATTATAGATTGGGGATATTTTACTAGCGTATGTAACTGAAGATCAACAGAAGCAGAAAAGAACTTGTAATTTTTTTAATAGATTAGATTTGAGGTTTTGAGATATCTGACACAGTAGGTGATGATTTCAAAATTTCACTCATAAAAGACAATCTCTGTAAACATATGTAAAAATATGAAATAAGATCATGCACAAAAATATCAAACAACATTACCTCAGGATGATGCACCTAGAGCAAGCATGCTATAGCATGTTATTTGTGTAGTACTTTGTAAGCAGGAACAAAATCCTACATGACAGTGCTTTTAATGTATTTTGCTTGCACAACCTGTTTTTCAGGTGCAAGTTCTTTATAGGCATGTTTGATTTTACAGTCTCATTATTTTGTGCACCTACAGTGCTAGTTTATAGACACAAAGTCACAATCCATCCAATTGCTTCACACTGACAGCACTAGTATAAAATACACTTTGGCACTGGATTTTCATATGTATTTGACAGGACAGGAACAGTATGATACAGTGATTGTGGACCTGATAAATGGTTTTATTTCCAGATTAAAAAGACCGAGTTTAGTGGTCACTGATGCTCTGCCTGGATTTTCCAAAGGTGGTCCTGACGCCCTTAGTCTGATCCCTCTGCTCTCTAGCTCCTTGTTCCAGTTCCCCTACCTCCCTTTTTTGAGCGTTCTCTTAGTCACGCTCAGCACTCCACTCAAAATATTTTGTCCAATGTAAGTTTTCTCTCTTTTGCCTTACTGCTTTGCTTATGCACTCTCTCCATCGGTCTCCAGGCTAGATCATAGTGTTCCTCTGTACCTTACACAACGCATTCAATTTTACAGTGCCTCCACAGCCACACGCTAAGTTCCCAGATTCCATCTCCTAGCTCACACAAACTTCGCGTGTCATAACCAAGCTGGAAACAAGGTAATGAATTTTGTTCGTTCCTTGCTCCCATTGCCACAGAATTATATATTCAGACAGCACGAGAGCACATCAAAGCCAAACAGTACTGACTCTTACTTATGCAAGAGAGCTAATCAGGTACTTGCAGTGGCTGCAAGGGTCACGAGTTAGCGAGGAGTTCATTTTTACTGTACTCACAAATAATTGGCCAAGTTGTGCTCCTGTAGTGTGTGTGTTTCAAAGCCATGGGGCACTGTATCAAAGTAGTCATTTCCTATTCCACAGATAAAGCACTTCGTCTGAAAGAAAGAATACAGAGCACTTCAACACCATATATAACTCTGCCCCCCTTTGAGAAAAGACCAATAAAAATGTAACCATTCTTGAAAATGGCAATGCATCATGTATAATATGTGCTGAACAAAAAGGGTTTTCTTTTAATAATTGGGACTGGATACCTCAGCCAAAACACTTGAATAGAAGTTTAACTGCCATCAGAATAGCTTCTTACTGTTTAAAAAAAAATATCTTTGTCAGCTTAAGTGAATAGGTATCAGGAGAAAGAATGGCATACAATGGTCAAAGCTGATTTTTCCTTTTTTTCCTTTAACACTGTAAGTAGCACTCACTGTAACATATGGCAATATTTACCTCAATGCCTGTTGTGCTTGTCCAGCTGAAATCCAATATGCTCAGACTACAAAACAACAGTGGGTTTCCAACACTTTTCTGAGTTCTTATAGTCATACTTAAATGACAGGATAGAAAACCACCAAGTACAGGATATTTTCACACATTAATTAACCAAAGAAAATTAATTCCGAGATGAACTGTAACATGACGGTGTTAACACCCTGTGTTAGAAACCTCTAGTCTGAAGATCCAAAAGACTTAAATAGTCATAGACATGTAACTCATTATAACATACAGCAATGTACAGATTTTTCTTGTTTACAAAAATGAAGACACAGGGATTAGTCTAAACTTTAAAAAGTCATAAGAAAATAAGCTGGTAGGGTTTTTGTCTGAATTTTTGTTAACTTATCACTGACAGCAAAAAACTGTCCACACTTGATCTGGAGATATTAAAAAAATCCGTACTAGGAATTGGAAAACAAACCCAAAACATGCTAAGAGCAGAATATCAGTTTAGACAGCCTGGGTTTGTGTCCCCTGCAAGGTAGCAGCTAGCACCTGTTAAAGCATAGCATATCTCTTTCATAGGAGGCAGCAAAGAGTGGTAAATGCTATTCAGAACCTGGATGCTAGCAGAGTTTCCTCTTCATAAAATTGTCTATGAAGAATTCTGTTGGGTACTAACAGAACTACTTACGTAAGTTATTATATTTTAATAGATACAAAAAAAAGTAAAAAAAAAAAAGTCAGTTATTATTTCCATCTAATGAACTGAGATGTGAGAGTAGAATCTCAGTCAGGACATTGTATGATATTGGACCATGTACAGAACTGTATTTTCCTCTTAGTTTAAAAAACTATCCACTAGCTAGATCACATTTTGACTGAAAACAGATATTCGTGAAACCTGAAAATTGGGTATGGTTCAGCAATTGCGTGTTCTTACCTCCATGTCTTCCTTAACTTGCTCTTGCTGATCTCTTAACTCACCAAAAGCATCAATAATTAAACCTAGGGTTTAAGTTAAAATGACAGTTAATGTTAAGAACAGAACTGTGACAAAGAATATTTGGAAATCCAGGGATAACTCTGACAATGAACATTAAATGCGAATCTTGTGCAGAAAGAATAGTAGCCAATACACGTTCCAAAGACCACAAAAGCAATGCAATACATGAAGAAAAGTGAGCAAGTCAAAGGAAAAGGCTACCAGTAACATAGCTGGCAGTACCATTTGGAATTATAAAATGGGACAGACAGACTTCTGTTTTATTCACAGTGTTCTAATCTTGATTCAGTACATGAAGACGTATGTGGTTTTACAGTGACGGAGGCTTTACTATAGAAAGAATACTACTGTACATTTAACAGAGTTTAGAGATTTATTACACGGCAGATGTAGAGAGGCCCAGAGCTCTGTGCAACCTCTCTCATTATGGTTGTCAGGTAGTATAAGGTTCCAGTGTCAGAGCTCTAGAGAAGTAAGGGAGATAAAGAATCAAGAAAAACCACCACACGCTCTATGGCTCAGATTATAAATTCTTTATGATTCTCTCTTTGTTTACACCAATACAAATAAGGACTAACTCCACAATCATTACTGATACTACTGTACTGTAAAAATGATGAATACCAGATGAGAATGATACTCAAAGCTTGACAGCTAAGGCCTCTACTCTTCAGCCACTCACAAAATGAAGAAACAAAGCAGTACAAGATATGCCACTTCATGCTAGAAAAAATTTTGCACCCTCCCCAAGCCCTTTAAAAAACTTGGTCCTTGAGTAAGAGCTATAAACAATTTACTACAAGCTCAGTCACCTTCTAAACTTCTTTGCAGAAAATAAGAAAGCATCCTTACTGCTGTCAAAATCATCACAAATTAGCTGTTAGCTAACAGAAAGCAATAATGTATCACTATTTGTAACAGCAACTGGACCTAGCAAAAATCATTACATGTTTTTCCAAAATGAAGAATATACTTCTGTTAATTTGTGCAAACTTTAATCAGAGATGATCTTCTGGGTATTCTTCACAATCTTTTGAAGGTATAATATGTAAACAGACGGGGCTTTTAACTACTATAGGCAGTAACATTAAACATCGTTAATACAAATATAATGGAAAAAAACCCTAGAAAATTCCCAAAATTCAGTATCCCCTATCCAGATTACAACACTAAACCACACTATCAGTCCAATAGTTTCATTCAAATTCAGAAGCTAACCTGATGGCAATGGACATTCCATTGTCTTTAACCAGGATATAGTAAAGCTGTTTCAAATCAAGAACCTTTCTTTACTCTTTGACATCATTCAAGTAAGCAGGTATCACACCAAACAGAGGGTTTTATGTGAGAAAAGATTAAACCTCTTAAAGCTATGTTACTATTTTCACACCACTAGCACCAACCTGAAGATTTGCCAGACCATCAAGAACATTAGATGTTGGCAGTGGGAATACTGACAGCACCAGCTACTGGTTTTGTCCACAGAAGCTCACAAAAGGTGGGTTATGCTGAAAGACAATTTTATGGTGATTTCTAATCACTTCTCTTGCTGATTACTTACAGGAGGCTTTTAGAAAGGGCAATGAGAAGATAGAAACTGTAGCGACACCAGTATTGTCACAGCAATGAGCCTTTTTGTTTCCACTGATCCAGTTAGAGCCTGTTGATTTTACAGAGACTAGGAAGAACAGCATATGGATAAAATCCAGCTGGGTGAGATTTACTATATAAATCTGTGCTTCATGATCTGCCCTGGTGTCCTGGTTGAATCTTAAGTGTATGATTACCATAGCACTACGATCTTTGTGCTGCTAAATAATGCTTTCAGTCTCACCACGGGTTACAAACATATACCTTGAATAATTGCAAGCAGGATGACAATCACAAAGAAGAAGAAAGTGATGTCAAAGATAATCCGATAGATTTCATATTCATCTCCTGCTGGATCCTCTATTTCATCACCAATGCCTCCACCCGCACGTACTCCAACGTACATGTGAAACATGTAGCACTAGAAAATACAAAACAAAGGGATACAAAGTTTGTCTGCAGCTAAAAGTAAAAATACCCATTGTTGCAAATTCAGTAATTGGCAGAACTGGTCTATTGTCTAGCAATTACACTATGTCAAGTTATCTTTTTCTCCCCTTTTAGGTTACATGTATTTCTGAGGGAGGTGAAATACTACTGTGCAGCTGAAGCTACAGTATTTCATGTTCTGTCATTATGTGGCAGTTCAAAAAGATAAAAGGTTCAACTACCTTAAGCACATGGCACGCGCCCATGATCCACAGACAATCATTTCAGTAACGTGCAAATAGGAAATTCCATTGTCACCACAGCTATCTCCTTTTCTATTTTCCTAACTCAAAAGTGAATGACTTTCTCCATCTTTGGTGTTTCAAATAAAAATTTAAAAAAACCCAAACAAACATAAAACCTTTGAGAATGTTTGTGCAGAGAACAGGCTAATGATGGAAAAAGTCTGAGATTAATACTATGAAACTATGATCTAACAAATGGTATAATAGGTCTCTGTATAGTTGTGTGGGATGCTGACAATGCAAAATTTCCAGTTTATCATGCTATAATTTAATAGAAAATTATGATATCACTCTCAGAGGTTTGGACCAGCGCATTGGTTCTTTTTCTTTAAGTAGCTTTGCAAACTACAGTTCCAAGGTTCTCACTCCCTATCAAAAAGTAGTGGTGACAATAACAATAACTAACTCCTACTATCTAACCATACCAAAAATCCATTATTTTATTTCTATGCCACACTTACCCCCCAAATCCCTTATGTAAGAAATTGGTATAGTAACATGCAATGCTGAGTGATCAATGGCTGAAAAATGTAACAATTTTTAGAGTTTTTATTTCACCATCCAAAGTCAATCATTAATTTAATGAGTGAACGTCATGTTAGCTATCTAAAAAGATTTAAAAGTTATTTGTCTATTTCTAAAAATAAAGACATATTACCTGTATTTTTTTTTTTTTTTTTTTTTTAACATCACATTGCAAGTCTTACTGCTTTTACATAAAATAACCCTGATTTTATAGCATAACACATGTTATTCTAACTCATTCCTGTACAATATTATAGCCTTTTTTCTAAGTGTATTTTCAGAGAATTACAGAGCAGGTCAGGTCAGAAGGGACTTTGAGAGGTCTCTGGTCCAAATCCTGCTCCAAGCAGGGTCCGTTATAAGCTCAAAGTTGCTCCAGGCTTTATCCAGTCAGGTTGTTACAACCGCTCTGAGCAACCTGATCCACTGCTTGGCTCTCATCAGTCAGAGCACCTTTTTCCACTTTATGTCCATGGTCTGCTGTCATGCACTGCTGTAAAGAGCCTGGATTTGACTTCCCAATAATCTCTCTGCAGGCACTGGGGAGCTGCTCTTACACTCCCCTCCACCACGAAGCTTTCTCTTCTCCAGGCCAAACAAGCCCAGTTCCCTCAGCCTCTACTCCGGGGGCAAATGCTCCAGCACCTGACAATTAGTGGCCCTCCACTGATTTATGCTCCAGTTTATCTATGTCTTTCTTGTACTGAATATCCCAAACTGGACAAAAATATAGATATACTAGTCTGCTTCTACAGTTTATATAATTACTGGGCTTTTAAATGGTGTCAGTTCCCTGGAAATGATTCATATTGCATAACATTTGTTGTAGATGATTGCTTTTAGAAGCATATTAACAGTAACAGATCTTAGAAATTATTCGTGATTTAAGCTCTACGTACCATCCACAACTGCAAGCCTGGCACTGTCTCAGTAAGTACAAAATAATTTTCAGTGGTTCTGAGCACAGGAGAGATTTCAGTAACAGAACTGCCAGTTGAAGATAATCATGGCAATTCATGCTAAGGGAAACTGATGGATTTCCAAGCTTAAACAAGCATTTCAGTACCTAAATTACTTATGAAATTCCTTGCCTATAACTGACCCTCCTCCTGAATGGCCTGCAGAAGCTCAAGATTCAGAAGTACTGCCCTTTAACTGCCTCGGCTTAGCTTCACAGCTTGGAGTTGGTTTTCATTTTTTGAGAAAATATAGCACAGAATACCATCACATTTCTTCTATTCATTTATAGATGTGTTTGTTTAACATACACAGGGTATTTGTAGTTGTTCGGGATGTTCATTGTATTTGTTCCTTTGCCTTTAACTATAGTCTTTCCTGTTGCTGGCTAATGATATGACTGCACGAATAGCAATTACAAGAAGGTCAGGACAAAAACGCAATAGTTCATGAAAAAACCTAGAAAGCAAACTAAGACTTACTGTTAGCATATCATCACATTTCATGTCTGGCATATCACCATCTTCACTCTTGTTGTAGAACTTGCGAAAAAAATTGAATGCCACTACTGTGTACAAGTATACTACTACTGCCAGTAATCCCACTGTTAGGACAAGCTGGAAGACAAAAATACAGAACGGATATAATACAACCATGGAATTATGCTCTACAATTTTCTTTGCAAAAAGAGAATGAACGTAACAATAATCTATATGTACTAGCAGAACGAAAACTTTCTTTACTTTTTCTCTGTCTCTTTGCATATCTTTGTAATATTTGGTAATATGTCTGCACATTTTCATGCAAAGATTGTGCATTTCACCTGCTCTATTTTGAAGGAAAACTATGTTTCAGAAACACAATTACAAAGACAAACCTTGCAAAATCTAGTGGATACATAAACAATCAAACAATCCATCAGAGTCATATGAAAACCTCACAGTCAGACAAAAATATCTGAAAGTTTGCTCCCTAATAGTACTACAATTTGATATCACCTATTATATAATTGCAATATGGTATTTCTACTAATTTAATACTGAAACAATTTTGTTTACATCTATGAAATCCCATATAAAACAAACAGTTCCTAATATTTTAATACCTACCTCAGAGAAGCAGCAACAAACATCCCACTGCTCAACTGCCTCATTAAAATTTTGCCTTGAGCTTTATGGAAAGTGAACTGCAAGATCTTGCAAATTGGTATTTCACTAGCTGCCAGACCTAAAAAGTTTCCCCCCTAAATAATGCCCCCTAACTTCATAGATAATTTGCTAAAACTTCAGGACTATTTTTAAAAGGTAGAATACTTCACTTTTTTCAGGTGTAGACTAATTTTTTTGCTTTTTTGTTCTTTGAAGAAATCATAATTGAGAATTTAAGAAATTCTGTACTTTTAAGGGCAAAATATGCAGTATGTTGATTTCTGCAACTTTTCAAGACACAATTTTTGTTACACAAATTCAACGTAAGTTTGCCACATAAAAAAACCAAATAACAATTTGTCATGGTGACTTCATACTTAAGAGTCTTATATATGGCATGTGCTGCGTTAGCTATTTTGGAATATAAAATGTATCCATTTACACATGTATTACTTCGTAAAAAATGCTGAGAAGGGCAGTGCATTTGAAGGTAGAAGTAAATTTGGAAAGGTTTAGGCTAGACATTAGGAAAAAATTTTTCACTGAAAGAGTTATCAAACATTGGCACAGGCTGCCCAGGGAGGTGGTCGAGTCACCATCCCTGGATGTGTTTAAAAGTCATATAGATGTGGTGCTTAGAGACATGGTTTAGGGGCAGACCTGGTAGAGTAGGGTCAATGGTTGGACTGGATGATCTTAAAGGTCTTTTCCAACCTAAATGATTCTATGATTCTATTCCATGATTCTATGAAAAATAACTTGCTGCTGATAAATTTCAAAATGGCACTTGCCACCAGATTTCTAAAGCACCTACACTGTATAAAGTCAGAACCAAGGTTCCATCTTACTGCAACAGCATGTAAGTATACACAACAGAGAGGATCTTTATGTTACCATTCCCAGCTCACTTGAATAAGAATTATGTTAGCTGCCTTGCTGGAAGATGTTATAAGCAGGCCAAGGATGGCTTTTTTTTCCATTAAAAACTGTTTACAAAGGTCCTTTGAAGTAGGAAGGCTATCAGACTTGCAGAACACTAAATCTCAGGTTATATAAAATGCCATTCCTACAACAGATCTCAGTAGATGAAAAACCTTAGTTATTTTCTTTACTTTAATCAGAAATGCAATTTCTAATTTTATAACTTCTTTAATAGAAGATTTCTCATTATCAAAGAGTTTCTCAAACAGTCCTCTAACAGAAAGAGTAACTGGGTCTCAACTGGACCTTTCTTTAGATGAATCTCGAAATAATTTTGAACAGCAACTCTATAACACAGTTGCTTGTAACAGCTAGAGACTGCCATACATCCTAGCCCCATTTTCTCATGGTTATAAATCCCATTGGCTAGTTTTCCCACTGACCCAAGTTCTAAATGTAATGACGAAAGAATAATTCTGTTGTCAACAGAAAGAAAAGAGATAACAGTTGATACCTGTTTGCCATTGTGGGTCACTGATGACAGGATAGTTCGTAATGTCTTGAATCCCATTGCAATGTCAAGGAGATGCGCAGCAAAGAAAAAATTGTTGTAATGGCCAAGGACTGACATGGTCATGTACCAAGCTAGGTAAAGGAAAGACTAACAAAAAAAAAAGTACATCACAAAATAAAACTCACAGCTATTATCTTTAACTTAACCCACAACACTAAGGAAAGGTAAAAATTGCTCAAATGTGCTTTTCTTTAAATAGAAAACAGTAACTTTTTTTGCACAGATTTTGCTAGATACCTTTGAGAATTTTCTTTTGTGCAAAAATATTAAATCTACAGAGTTCACAAGAAATGGTCAAAACTGACATATTCTGAATTGTAATTTGTAAAAACTAATTTTGAAATTGCTAAAACCTTATTTGTTAAAATTTCTAATGTAAAAAGTTTTTTCTGATTTAAATGATTTTTTGTTTATTAATTTCTAAATAATTACATTAAAATATTAAAGCCCTGAGGTGGTTAATGACAAACGAAAGGACTCTGTAAGCTACAAATGGAATTTTGTAATTAATTCAAACTATTAAAACTACTAATTAATCATAAGTATTATTTAAGTAGTTTACTATTACTACAAATGTTAATTTCATCTTTTCCTCTATCATTTAATTTTTATTGGAGTTAAAGACAAGTAAATATTTATAAGAGAAATTACAGTCCCTCCCTTAGAAAATAACCTAATCCTGAACAAAATCTAACTCTTTACAGATCGTTCTATCTGTAGATCTGGAGAGTTATCATTTCACTCTTCCTGACTAAGTCAGATTACATTTTCATTCTCTGGCAGTCCTAGTTCCAAAATTGTTTGCTCCCCAACCATTTTTTTCCACCAGTACAATAAGTTGAGTTAGGCAAGCCATAATAATAAGACTCTTAATAATCATATGATGAGTGACTTCTTAAACTGCAAGGTATTTTAACACTCTTGTTTACCATTCCTTTCGTTTGTTTATTTTTAAAGATTCATTTTTTCAAATCATTAAAATAATCAGCCTCATTCTATGTCACATCCTATTACCAGTTTCAGTGACAAAAATTTTAGTAATTCCGCATACATTAACTATACCAATCTGACTGAGCTCCAGGAATATTCAAGTGTTCATGAAGTTTATGAACAATACGAAAATGGCAAATAGAATCTATATAATCAGTTTTCTAATTTTACAGCACAGTGCTTGCTTATTGTTCCTGAATAAAGCATATCAGAAGGGGTGGGTGGGAATTGACTGAGGTTCTGTAGACTAATACGGATATAACTGGGAAAAGATTTCAACAATCTCGTTTTAAGCTTCCAAGATTTTCTTCATCTATGTAGTAAATTATAAAGAGTATATTACTCTTTAGAAGGTGAATATATGCACACATATATATATACTGATAAACTTACATTATCAGTGAAAACAACTCCTAATTTCCACATCTGATACTTAACATCAATGGAATTTAGCCTGCAAAAATAAATAAATAAATTACATCTCATATCAAAACACAATAGGAAAATATGCAACACAATCTGCAGGAAGTGTACTGTCACACAAACACAGGACACAGCAGCTGATCTATACATCAGAACCTTGTTCTAATTCACATTTTTATTCTGGAATGGACCTATTTAAAAAAAAAAGGCAGAAAACCAAATTAATAAATACTGGTTAGGATTCATCAGACCTAATGCTGATTGATGTCTAAAACATAATCATCTACATACAAGTGAATTGAACTGTCTTTATAATCCATGGAGAAAAAGAGAATTAGGTTTTTTTTAAATGTGACCCATCTAAGCCTAAAGTAGCTGTCAAAAAAGGTAAGAGAATTTGCACCCCATAATGCCAGTTCTTTACCATTAGTTATGATAGCATGCCTTGGGTGATACAATTAGATGACATTAAAGACAGACAAAGTGAGGTGAAATGAATCTCAGAGCTTGTGTTCTTTGCTTTTCCCACTGATATCAGGAATAAATGTAAATGAAAGAGAAAAGTATATTAAAAGCTTTTGCAGAAAAGGATCTGGAGTTCTTGGTGGACTGCAAGTTGAGTATAAGCCAGCAATGCACCCTCACTGCAAAGGCTAATGGTACCCTGGGGTCCTGAGGAGGAGTGCTGCCAGCAGGTTGAGGGAGGTGATCCCTGCCCTCTAACTCAGCACTGGTGAGGCCACACCTGCAGTGCTGGGTCCAGGTCAGGGCTCTGAGTTTCTTCCACAGTTTCTGTTGCCTTAGTAGCCAGTTAGCCTCTTCTACTGCTCTCCTCTCTTCAAAAAACTTTTATGTTGTACAGACTGATATGGTAAACTATTCTCCCCAACTTTTTCCCTTGTAGCTCTTTAATTAATACCTTTAGGTATTAATTCTCCTCTTACTCTATCAACACAAATAAATGTCTCAAGGCTACATTTTTTGCACTAGAATTAAACCTATTAATTTGCGCATTTTTTTTTTCCTCTATAGTGAAGTGATACAACTAACATACCAAACAAGACATATACTGCTTTTGCTTGTAACTGTATCTTGTCCTCTATTTTTTGACTTTTTCTTTTTGGAAAGGTTTGGATCATCTGTGTTATATTGACACAAAATATTCTAAACCTGGATCACAATTTGGAAACAAGTATAAATAATAGCATGAAAAATGCCATCTGTCCTACTTTTAACCTTAAAATGTAAGAGTTCCTGAAAGAGAAGAGCTGCTGACAATGACTAAACAAGTAGAAATAATGCTGGCAGATCTCATACACCCGCCATATATGAAAGCACATAGTACTTCAGTGCCACATGTTTATACGGAATTACCTGAGGCCTTAGGTGGAATATCAACAGTTAAATTCTGGTCTATCAAGGTCTGATTTCCAAAATTCCTACCTGTATAGCCAGGGCCACTAACCATATGAAAGCAATAGTTTCATTTGAATATTACACTTCCAAAGAACACTTTGACATCAAAATACCAAACTCCTACTTGTATTATATGCAACAGTATTTACTCTGCAACAAAACCAAAAATTAACACCATTTTTACACATAAAACTAAAAGGCAAAAGACTCAAATTGAACCTCCTGTATGATAATATAAACGCTACGTAGATATAAGCAGAAGTGCTATAATTGAAAAACAGCATTATATCAAACTTAGATCAAGACCTCCACTCCAAATAGTCTACAACCTAGTTGAATTAAGAATTATTTTTTCCTTCTGAAATGTATTAGTCTACTTGAATAAAAAGGGAAAAGAAGGAGAAACATAGTAGAATATTTCTGCTTTATGAAAGATTTGACCCTTGCTCTCAAATTTATACATGGCAGGTCTTTCATACATACATTTTACTTCTATGCAGAAAACATTTAGATGATACAGTAACTGATTTAGGGTCAATTTTTTTACTCTTTATTCACAGTGAATTATACTTTTCTGCCTTCACTGAACTTCCACAGGACTATACATTTAGCTCAGAGCAGGTAAAAGAGGGCAGTTATCTTAATTATGCTCTGTAAAGACAAAAATAACAGAAACTCAGAGACTAATGGTGAATTCTAGAGTCTATTATCTAGTTAAACAAGATTCAACAGACTTTAATTTTCAAAGGCAACAAATTACTAAGTTAACAAATCTGAAACTTCTCATAAGGTCGTGTGAAACTTTTTTAAAGAATGAGGGTTGATCACAGTTTACTAGGCACATTGACGGCATGGTCAGCAATTGGTTTTGCTTCATTATTCCCTTCATGGTAGGTAGACAGCAACTCTGCAGAAACTAAAGTCTAAGCTTTCACCTGAGTTTCTTTCATAGTAACTCAGGCCATAGTCACTGGGTGACATTTGCTGTCTGATTAGGATTGCAGGGATGATATTTGTATTACAAACAAACTACATACACTAGAGAGATAAAAGCTGCAAGTTTTTTTCTAACAGGCTTTCAAGTTTACAAGGATGGAAAGATGCACTCATAACAAAGTCCACATTCATATCTTGAAAGAAATTATTAGAATCATGCTAGTCTCAAAGGTCCCCAAACTACTATGCTCCAGATACCATAGAGTACACAAAGATAAATCTAGCATGCTACCATTTCACCAAAGACAGGAATGCTTCTTGAACAATCAAATGGCTTCTCCAACAACAGTCTAACACAGCTAAGAGCTGCTGATACCCATTTTTATCAACCACAAGTTATAAGGTTATTTTCTAGCCCCAAATTTGAGTTATTAAAGAAATCAAAATTTATAGAAAACTCCATCCTAGAAGGAAAAGGGAAATATTGTTCAACAAGATATTCAGGTGGTAAAATGAACCAAAACCTCCTAAAATTTATTTCTGAAAATATTACTGTAGCAAGCTAATTTCTTACTTTATTCTGACTCAACATCACTCACTTCTAGCATCAGGCATGTGCTTGTGACTACAGTCCACCTATTCGTAACTATATTTGTCTTACATATGAAACACCATGGACAGGACTGCTTATGGACAGGCAGGATACTCACTCATGAAATGGCAAAAAAGACAGCACCAGGAGAACTCATCTCTAGTCAATTTAATTTGATGATTTTGTATTTTATGAACAGCAATAGCTGTAGAGCTCCTAAAAATAATGTGAATATTGACCTATATGGAAAAAGGAACTATTCATTTTTCCATATCTTCATTTTTTAAGGTAAGTCTGATATGGATAGCAAAGTAGTAATAACATGCATAAAACTGCGTACTCCTGTTTATTTCTGCTCACTATCTTGATCAAGTAGCTCAAAGACTTAGAAGAATATAAGGTCATAAAAAAATTAAGCTCTACAGCTGTGAATCAAAAAGTAATAGTATGGTTTCAAGTTTCCTTTGGAATATCATTAGTTAGTATTATATTGGATGAATTTCCTAGTTTGAATGAATTTTTACTTGACTTCTTTCTGCACCATTGAACAGGCCGTCATACACTGTAGTACTGTAGTTGTAGTAGCTAAGTTTAGTGGTGGTGAATGATGGCAGTGTGAGAATGCACAATGTGAATAAGTGATAGGAAACCTGTGAGAAATTGCCTGTATTACATTTGGCTGCAACCTGCACTACTACTTCGTCATCTTCAACGGCACCCAGACTTAAGGCCTACTGCATTCAGCTGTTCAAAGTATAACAATAGTAGGTTTTCAAAAGTTATTCTTTCTTCCTTTTAACAAAAAAATCCTCAGGCAATCAAATAATACTAATGTTAACTGGAATCAGAAAATTCTGAACTTTTCATCCTGATTCATTTTAATGTTTGTATATCAGAGTTGTTCAGAGCAGCTACAGGGCATTGCCAGCTGAGGAACAACTATCATTACTTCAAGTTCAAACTGAAAAACAGCCTTGCAGCAGTCTTTAACCTTTTTCCAAAATGACAGACAAACTAAAACTGGGAAGAGTCGGTTTTAATTAGTTAGCTCTTCACATTAACTTTCTTAGCAGACACTGAAATTTTCTGTTAAAGGTTCTTTCAGGTTATTTCAGGATGCTAATCTAACAGAGAAAACAGTTCAGAAAGATGACCCATCTTTCTATAAGAACAACCATTAATGAAATATGATCATTCTTACCAATTAATGAGTTTCAATGTAGATACTTAGGAAGATCTTCTGTTAATGTTACTATTTGTACAATAGAAAGCATCCCATCATAGAAGCATGGCCAGCAGGTCGAGGGAGGTGATTCTGCCCCTCTACTCCGCTCTCATGAGACCCCACCTGGAATACTGTCTCCAGCTCTGGAGTCCCCAGCATAAGAAGGACATGGACCTGTTGCAGCAGGTCCAGAGGAGGGCCACGAAGATGATCTGAGGGTTAGAGCACCTCTGCTATGAAGACAAGGCCGAGAGGGTTGGGGTTGTTCAGCCTGGAGAAGAGAAGGCTCCGGGGAGACCTTATAGCAGCCTTCCAGTATCTGAAAGGGGCCTACAAGAAAGCTGGAGAGGGACTTTTTACAAGGGCACGTAGTGATAGGACGAGGGGTAATGGTCTCAAACTGGAAGGGGGGAGATTTAGAATAGGTATCAGGAAGAAATTTTTTACTGTGAGGGTGGTGAGGCACTGGAACAGGTTTCCCAGGGAAGTTGTGGAGGCCCCATCCCTGGAAGTGTTCAAGGCCAGGTTGGATGGTTGAGCAACCTGGTCTAGTGGGAGGTGTCCTTGCCCATGGCAGAGGGGTTGGAACTAGATGACCTTTAAGGTCCCTTCCAACCTAAACCATTCTATGATTCTATGATTATTTATTAATTGATCAACTGGGTAGAAAATATTACCGTGTTTATTGCACAGTGTCAAAACAGTGCTCCTTTTGTGCTAGGCACTGAACAACATCAGCAGGTGGTACTTTATACAGAATGGTGCCAGCTGATCATTACAAAAAGAAAGCATTGAACTGAAACAAAACAAAACAATGAGTTACTCTGTGTCTTTAAGTTATCCATCTGCCTTGGAGATACAGTACATAGGATAGATTATTACTTTAAAGTACCCTAAACAAAGCCTCTGCAAGGATCCACCAAGATTCCCAAATAAATAATCAAAGGAAGAAGTATCTTATGTTAGCACCCGTAAGTGGAAAGGCTTGAAGTTGAGTTTCCCACATACGTGTCGTTCCTCTTAATAGAACAGGTGGGAATTTGGACATTATACCTCAATGGTAACTACAGCTGCCTCTCAACCATGAAGGCTGAAGCCACTACCCACTTGCAGATATACACTTTTATTTGGACAAATAGGCACATCCACAGGTTTGTAAATCCTGTGGTGATATCATATCAGGTATAAATCTTGGGACTTCAGGTGTAGAAACTACCTCAAGTAAAATCCTTTACTTTTTCACCAGCCATTATGGGCAAAAGGTAGGCTGTCACCTGATGGAAAAGTCTACTGGTGTATCAGAGACAATACTGTTCTCCAAGATACTACATTACTAACAAGGGTGTTACCTGCTTCAGAATCTTTTGAAAACCTAAGTTATTGTTTCTCATGACAAGGAAGAATAAGACCTTTTAACCCCTTTCACATTCTGAGGCCAACTGCACTCATTCTTTGTACACTTCACATTTATGATAGGATTTATCTTCCTGTCAAACTATGGAAAACTCACATCTTCCAGGAGAAAATTATTTACATTTTTCTCTTCTTGAAAGGGGAAGGATTCTTCTACCACGTGAGCATCCAATAGAAGCCCTGCTTATTTTCCCCCAAATTAGCGTTATGTCAGTGATTGCTGCAGATGCTTGACCCTCGGTTGCCTCTTCTATTCACTCTAGACTATCACAGAATCACAGGGGTTGGAAGGAACCTCTGGAGATCATCTAGTCCAACCCCCCTGCCAGAGCAGGGACACCTACAGCAGCTTGCACAGGATGGCGTCCAGGTGGGTTTGGAATGTCTCCAGAGTCAGAGACTCCACCACCTCTCTGGGCAGCCTGTTCCAGTGCTCTGCCACCCTCAAAGGAAAGAAGTTCCTCCTCATGTTTAGATAGAACTTCCTATGGTCAAGTTTGTGCCCATTACCTCTTGTCCCATCACCAGGCATCACTGCAAAAAGACTGGTGCCACCCTCCTGGCACCCTCCCTTTAAGTATTTATAAGCATTGATGAGATCCCCTCTGAGTCTTCTCTTCTCCAGACTAAAAAGACCCAAGTCCCTCAGCCTTTCCTCATAAGAAAGTTGTTCCAACACCCTAATCATCTTTGTAGCCCTCTGCTGCACCCTCTCCAGCAGTTCCCTGTGCTTCTTGAACTGGGGAACCCAGAACCAGACACAGTACTCCAGGTGTGGCCTCACCAGGACAGAGTAAAGGGGGAGGATAACCTCCCACAACCTGCTTGCCACACTCTTCTTGATGCACCCCAGGATGCCATTGGCCTTCTTGGCCACAAGGGCACATTGCTGTCTCATGGTCATCCTGTTGTCCACCAGGACTCCCAGGTCCCTTTCCACAGAGCTGCTTTCCAGCAGGTCAGCCCCTAGCCTGTACTGGTGCGTGGGGTTATTCCTCCCCAGGTGCAGGACCTTACACTTGCCCTTGTTGAACTTCATGAGGTTTCTCTCTGCCCAACTCTCCAGCCTGTCCAGGTCACACTGAATGGCAGCGCAGCCTTCTGGTGTGTCAGCCACCCCTCCCAGTTTTGTGTCATCTATCACTATCTATCATGGTACACACTATCCCTTCATCCAGGTCATTGATGAATACGTTGAACAGGACTGGACCCAGTACTGACCCCTGGGCAACACCACTTGTCACAGACCACCAACTAGACTCTGTGCCACTAATCACAACCCTCTGAGCTCTATCTGCCAGCCAGTTTTCAATCCACCCCATTGTCCATTCATCCAACCCACACTTCCTAAGCTTGCCTACAAGGATGCTATGGGAGACAGTGTCAAAAGCCTTGCTGAAGTCAAGGTAGACAACATCCATTGCCCTCCCCTCATCTATCCATCCAGTCATGCCATCATAGAAGGGTATCAGATCAGTCAGACATGACTTCCCCCTTGTGAATCCATGTTGGCCACTTCTGATAACCTTCTTTCCTCCAGATGCTTTGAGATGATGCCCAGATGATGCTTTGAGATGATGCCCAGAACGTTCCATCATTTTTCCAGGGATGGAGGTGAGGCTGACTGGCCTGTAGTTTCCCGGGTCTTCCTTCTTGCCCTTTTTGCAGACTGGAGTGACATGGGCTTTCCTCCAGTCCTCAGGCACCTCGCCTGTTCTCCAGGACCTTTCAAAGATGATGGAGAGCGGCCCAGCAATGACTTTGGCCAGCTCCCTCAGCACTCGCGGCTGCATCCCATCAGGACCCATGGACTTGTGGATATCCAGTTTACTTACTGATCTCTAACTTGATCCTCCTCAACCAAGGGAAAGTCCTCCTTCCTCCAGACTTTCTCTGTTCCCTGTAAAGTCTGGGGCTCCTGAGGGTTGGCCTGAGCAGTAAAGACTGAAGCAAAGAAGGCATTCAGTACCTCCGCCTTCTCTGCATCATCTGTCACCATGGCCCCTGTCTCATTCAGTGGTGGGCCCACATTTTCTCTAGTTTTCCTTTTGCCTCCAATTTACTTGAAGAAACCCTTCCTGTTGACCTTGACATCCCTTGCCAGATTTCATTCCAAGGAGGCCTTGGCTTTCCTTGTTTCGTCCCTGCATACTCTGGCAGCATTCTTGTAATCTTCCCAAGCGGTCAGTCCCTTCTTCCCCTTAGTGTAAACTTCCTTCTTCCACTTGAGCTTTTTCAGAAGCTCCCTGCTCAATCATGCAGGTCTCCTGCTTCCCTTGCCTGATTTCTTGCTCTTAGGGATGCATCGATCCTGAGCTTGGAGGAAGTGATACTTGAATATAGACCAGCTCTCTTGAGCCCCTCTACCCTCTAGAGTCCTAACCCATGGGATTTCTCCAAGCAGTTTCTTGAGGAGATCAAAGTTAGCCCTCCTGAAGTTCAAGGCTGGAACCCTACTTGTCGTTTTATGCCTGCTGCACATAAGCCTGAACTCGATCTTCTCGTGGTCACTACAGAGCTGAGGCTGCCCCCAACCTTAATGTCCTCCACCAGTCCCTCTTTGTTGGTCAGTACTAGGTCCAGTACTACACCTCTCCCTTGTTGGCTCCTCCATTACCTAATGACTATGACTGCAGAACCAAGAACAGCAGTTAGGAAGGTAAAGGGACTGAGAGGTAATCCTCACGACAACATCTCTGATAAATAACTTCCATCTTTGTGTCTTTCATATTATTCTCTCAAATATATTTCATCCATGCTGCAGCTAATTTAACACTATCCACTGCAGAAGGGAAACATTCAATGGAAAAACAGCGCACTGTCTCAATCCTAGTATGCAAATTTTAACTGTCTTTACTGTCCAATCTACAGTAAAGCTCCAACTGCACCATCCTCCTTAGCTGGTTATATTTAAATAATGCTGCAATATATTTAAATAATTATTTAAATTGTCAGATACATATTTATAAATCTAAATACATATACTTAAAAAAATACTCAACACTGCATCTATAAGCTGAATGGCTTTTCCAGAGTTAAAATATAACAGTACACTGAGGATTTTTTTATAAAGTGTATCAGTGGGACAGGCAGGAGCCTCTGAAGGAGCATGGTCACTTGCAAGTAGAGTGCTCCGAGTCCCTTGCAGAAATACAGATTGGAGGAAATCCAGATGGAAGGTTATTTGCCCACAGGAAAGGGGAAGAAACAGTAGGAGATAGGGGTCAAGGAAACAGAAGAAAAGCCTAGTTCATTTGTACTGGGAATGGAAATGCTTCATGCTGCATTTCTCTTCTATGTTGAGAGAGACATAGGTATCCAGTCTGGCCTCAGTCTGGGGCACATGCAGAAGCAGAGGCACTGGAGCTGGGATCTGCACCAGGTCATACCATTCTCCATTTTTTGCCCAAAAGTGGTGCAGTAAAGGTTTAACTCCAGCGCTTTTCCCAACTCGCTTCTTCATTGCACTGTAAATATATTTCAAATGTTGAATCTAGAATATGCCTAAGTTTTAGTAGCTTCATTAGTGTTCATTTTTGAAACTGGTAAAAAGTGGATACATGTATCTTCTTGAAGCATATGAATTTTATGCGAATGGTTCCGTAAATTTCTGTCATAGTTGTTTATTTTCCCACACCATATGTATCTGTTATAAGTATGGAACAATTTCTCCAGGGAGAAAATGAAAGATGGATGAGGTTGTAATTATTTTTTTTTTTTAATGTATATAACATGGAGCAGACATTAGAGATGTAACAAAAAACTGGCAGCCTTCAGGCCAGATTCTGAAATTCAGTATTTCATCAGCCTTCTGTTAAAATATATTCTGTCTATTTGAATATCTTTTTTTATAATGCAGAACCAGAAAAAACATTTTTGCAGTGCTTTACAAAAACTGACAGAAAGAAAACAAAAAACCTTTCTTTTTACAAAACGCTAAGAAGGAAAATTAATGCAATTACTCTGAACGTCTAGGGGCTTTTTTTCAGGTCAGTCTCTCAGATGATAGGCAAATACACAGTTTAGGAAAAACAAATTATAAAAAGATGTGAAGACTAATCATCCAACTTCCTAGATTTTACTGGTCCCTATCACTATCACTTAAATTTATTCCATCATTTCTTTATAATCAGAATACACAGTGCCAATTTTGCCCATTCTTTCCAGCTGAGCTGAACTGAGAGAATGATGAAAAGGAGTTTCCAGCCCAGTTGTAACGACACTATCAGAACAGTGTGAATGTGATGCATTCAAGCATCTGTGCACTAAACTAAATCTTCATACACAATAAACAGTGGAGCTCTGCATATATGTTGTCTATAATGAAATAAATTCACTGTACCATTCAACTTAAGAATTGATTTATCTTATATAGATATACATAAAAGAGCAACAAGAAAATTGAAAGCTGAATGACAAATCTTGAATGCTTGATTTTGACTTACAAAAACCCATGAAACCAAAAAAAAACCCCAAACAAAAAAAGCAATCACACAAACAAACCAGAAGCAAATGCTTACACAGCAGATAAGGAGCTATCCTTCTTTGGTTTCTTCTTTTCTCGAGCATCACTAAAATCGAGAGCAGCTTTGTCCATTCCTAGTAACTCACTGATCCTGTCACGGCCATAGAACTCACCATATTTATCCATGACCTAAAGTTAGGAGGAATATTTAAGAGAATCAGTTGGATAGACTAGCCGTTTTTTAGCCTGGTTTCTGAAGGCAAGAGGTTTAACATACACGATCTTTTTCATCTGTTTGTTTCCATCTGTCTGTCATATCAGTCAGTAATATTTTTTTTTCTGCTGAATTGCAATCAATTCATTAGAGGCAAGAGGTGGGTGTCAAAGATAAAATGTTCCTAATCATTTAATGACATCAAGAAGAGGAAAGCAACCCAGCAGTAGGAGAGTAACTAAATCAATATCATCACTGACAGGAAAAAAAAAAATACACTGTGAGCTCACACAAGAAAGAGATGTTTTGAATAGCCTAGCTACATGAAAAGGTCTGATTAAAATAGGATTTCTCAAACTACCTTACTAGTTATTCCTTTCAAGAAAAAAAAACCCAACAAACATATTTATTCTGTTTAAAAAGTTTTTTTTTTTAAATAACCTGAACATCTTGATTGGGAATTTTGGATTTTTTTTTTTTCTGTTAAAAGGAAATATTTCACATTGAAATAGTCATGAAAAATGTCCTCACTTATTAACTAGCTCCACTGCATAATTTTATGATCTTATTTTTGTTAGTTAATAATGCAATGAAACTATAATACACATAGAGTATGTAGGAGTCAAACGATCTTGAACAGAGAGTTAAAGCTAAAAATGATTTTCAGTGAATTCAAACTATCCCTCATCTCTTTCTTAGAAAATGTAACATGTTTCACAAGAAACTTTTCTGGAAACGAACATTTACTTGCTCTCATGCTTACTGAACAAACAGCTCCTTCCTAAATATTATGTCTCCTCATTTTCAAAAGAATATGCAAAGAAACACAAAATTTTGGATAACAAGATCATAACTGAATGACTCCTGCAGGTGAGGTGGTATTTTACCAGCTTTCTAATAACCAATGCTTTAAATCTTTATTGCTATTTTTGCAGATTTTTAGAGACAAGCCTTCTTTGTCACACGCCTGAAAACAGTGCTTCATGTCTATGGATCATTCACTAGGCTGGGGATTTAAGTATATTTATATATAAATATATATAAAAGAAAACATTATTTGCAATATACTGTATGTGAAGGCACTTAAATCTATGCAGAGCAGTTCCTCAGCCAAAGGTAAAGTACCAAACCTTCCACACCATTTAAAACCATGCTTCTTTCCTTTTAACAGGAACCTTCCTTGACCTACTAGCTTGACAGAAGCAATGCAGAATTTTATTTTCTTTCTTGAGTGCTCTGTGCAAGCTACTCCCTCCTCTTTGCTTAGATAGACAGACAGAAATACGTATCTAACTTCAAACATGCAAAAAAATACTTTCAACAATGAAATGAATACACAACTTAAAAGCATTTTTAGACAGGTTCACCTAAAACTGTTACAAAGCAGAAGAGCTACTAGTATTTAAAAAGACATTTTTCCAAAAGTGTGATTCAAGACTGGCATTAAATGGTGTGAAGTAGGGGTAAATCCAATCCAACATCATAAACACCCTCTTTTTCAATTGTGACCAAACGCTAGACAGATTAGTCTTGTTGTTAGCTACGGTACACACAACACTCAATTTTCTAAGAGCAAGCTGAGAAAAGATTTGACAACGTTGATAAGAAATTAACTTCAACAGTCTCTGCTTACGGAGGACTATATTTGAGAGAGAGAGACTGTTAGGTTATGTGATAAAAGCTCATCTGCATACTCACAAAGGAACACAGGGAGACAATGGTTGGGGGAGAGTTCAAAGCATACCCTGCCCAGCTACTCCCAGGCCCATCAGCCCATTAAAGGCCCATCTCCTCAAGCCTAGAGGAGCACAGAGGCACAATGGCAAAGAACAGACTCCCAATGAATGGACACCCCATCTGGTACCTCCCAGGGCTGTCCCAGGAGTCCAGGTGTGAAACCTGTCAAGATGGATCACTGGGAGTAGCTCTCCAGATCACCTTTCAGACTAAGAGGGTTACTGCCAAGAGATGTGGGATACATTATGGAATGGCAAAGGAAGAGCATTTGGGGATTGCACAGAACTTATTATTGGATGTTATGGGGAGGAAGCAAAGGTGGGAAAAGGGATGGGTTTAGGTGATTTGAGGGGGGAAAAGTGTGAGAAAATAGAGTGGTAAGGAACAAAAAGGGCCAGATGCATGTATACAGTTTGCTGGTCGGTACAGTTGTCTGACTATGCCCTGTGCCTAAACATCTCAATCTGTGCCATCTTATTATATTCCTTTCTAATCCTCTCCTGGGTGAGGGACTCTATTCTGTGTGCATGTATGTGAATACATAAATAGACACAGACAAAACAATTTACATATGTTGCAGTACACATAGAAGTGTACACAGAAATTCTCCACACAATTTCATGGATGTATTTAAATTCCTGCTTTATACAAGCTGTATGCAGAAAAAGTTTGAAAGAATAACTATTCAAACAACACAAAATAGTTGTAAGCATGAAGTGAATAAGGAATTCTGTGTATTTTAAAATAGTAAATACAGAAATCTACACTGATTCAAAATTATATTTCAAAGAATATATTTCTTCAAACATGAAATTAAACATGCAATAAAACTTTATTTTAACTTCACATATAATTTTAAAAATAGGCCTTACCTTTCTTTTCACAAATTTGTCCCAATAGTTATTTGGAAAAGACCTGAAAAGCACAGATAAACAAGATTACATTTTAGACAATCATGAGAAGATGCAGTAGTTACTAAGACGTCACAAAAATTACATACTGATTTTGTTTCTAAGAGGCTCTTTGTTGTTGCTCTCGCCAGCTAGTCATTTGAGAAGCCTCTGAAATGAAAGTTGCCAAACGGCGTTCAGCCTACCACGTTAATGTGGCTGGGAAAGAGCAGCAGAGCCAATGCCTGCAGACAGGCTTCTAAAGCAGTTGTGTCACACAGTCCCACCAGGCAAAGAGTCAGGACTTTAAATATGTTCCTAAAGGACAGCCTTCAAGAGACATTAAAAGGATCCAAAGCACAGTTCACTGTCGAACTGACAGCAATACACAGTCATCACTGTGCTTGCCAAAAGAAACTCATTGTAATTTTTTTTCCTTTATGGAACAGAAATAATTTTGAAGCAAAAACCTGGGAATGAAGAAGATGAAAAAGTAATAGTAAACATTAGCATTACAGGTGCCTGAAATATTTTCTGTGTCCTTGCTAGAAATATATCCCTCACAATTGTTTATTTCAGACAAGCTGGATGATCAGCTATATAATTGTGGAGATTGCGGAGCAATTCCGTGCAAAGCTATAAAAAGACAGAGCAGATAAAAAACTCACTGTGTGTTGATTACAAGTCTATCCCACTGTCCCTTAATATCATCTTCTGATGGCTGTTCAGTGATATACAGCCCATCAAATTCCAATTTTCTTGCCACTTCCTTTTCTCTCTTAAAAATAACCAGTGGAACCTGCAGTTGAAAAAAATATTAGGAATTATTTAAAATGCACTGACACGTCTGAAAATTTTTAAAAGCTGGTTGTTATGAAAAGTTAAGTATGTGTCCTGATTTGAGAGAGCATCTGTCGTTCATTTAGTGGCCAGTCCAGCCTAAACTATGGCAGTATGAAAACTGAACAAAGCAAAACCAGTATTTAAAAAAATTAAAAGACTTGAAAATTGTCCAGAACACTGCAAAGGTATACATGCACAAGGACCAGGTCATTCAGAATCATGTAACTACGGTGTACCACACAGTTGTAAAAAGATGGCCAAAAACCCTGAAAGGGCATCCTTCAAATAAAAATAGTTCTCCAGTGCTATGGAGCTATTAGGGATAGTTAAGAGAAAGACAGCTAAAATAAAAGTAATTTTTAAATGCTTATAAATTCTAATTCCAAAATATTAATTTAGGATCACACTTTTGGATTGCATTTTGATACCCAGAGGCGTTAGAGGTTGCCTTTCATTTGTTAAAGAATTCTTGAGGTTTCACAGTGGAAAGCAAAGTGGTTACACAGCAGAGAGCAAAGACTGGAAGCAGTAAAACCAAAAATCTTTAAATCATATTCACATTCTGTATACTTGATTTGTGCTCCGTAGTTCTTTGCCAGCAGCTGAGACATCTGAGCAGTAAGGATCAGGTTTTACCTACAATTCTCTTTAATCAGCTGGATGACATTCAAAAGTACATTCTGAGAAGGCAGATCTAACTAGCGGTCCCAGTGGAGTGGATTTTTCTTAGAAATCTGATACCAACAGAAAATAAACCCTACTCTTCCCCGGAGTTATTTCACAGGTCCCCAGAATTCACCCACCCTGCATTACCCACCTTGACTGTATTACTAGTCAAGACTGGACATGAGTATACTAAAATAGTAAGAATAAAAATTAGACTAATCAAGCAACATGGTGATTACATTAGATAAAATAGCAATAGTTCCAATCTTATTTTCAGACAGCTAATTGAGAAAAAAATAGTGGATTTCATGCACAGCAATCTCCAGAAGCAAACATATAATACGCAGACCTGTAGTTATGAAGATTTTTAAATCTGAAAGCAGTATATCGCCAAGGACAGAGACTGAAACCATATTTGGTCTTTTCTTCAGGGTTTCAGCATTGGAAAGAGGGCAATTCATTATGGCAAATAACGATAATAATGTCTTTCCCTTCTAGTCAGAGAATAAATGTAGTTTGAAAAACCAATGTGGGAAAGTAGCATAAAAAGTCATAGTTGGGGGGGGCAGGGGGAGAAAGGTGGGAGAAGAGGACATCTCAAAAGCCAGAAATCTAAATGTTCATGATGCACGCCAACTAGTGAAACAGCAGATGTGTTTTAGTATTTATTGACTGCAGAAACACTTAAGGTGGAGATGAAAATCAACCACTTAATGCAGTAGTATGATGACCATTTGACTCAACTACGAATGCAGATCATGTCGCCTTAGCATAGAAAAAGTATTATCCATTAAAAGAGGAAAAGAAAAATATCAAAGACCACCTAAAACTTTAATAAAGAAATTATAACTGTAAGGACAAATGAGCAGTAATACTGGGTCATAGGAAAGGTCCACTTAATTTAGTGCTATCTTGCACTTTGACCTATAGTTTTTGCCTCGGGAAGAGTGTAAAAATGGGGGGAGTACATCCCAGACATACTCCTCAGCTCCAAAGGTTTATGGCATTTGGTCTTCCTAAATCAGAAGCGGCATTTTGCCAATAAAGGTGGCATCTTTATTTCTTACATCCTTAACAGAGATCTTCTGCAAGGTATTCCTTTAAAAGGCGCTTAAGTTCCTGCCAAAATACTACCACCAGAGTGTGTATTAAAAGTAGGCATTGCCTGTAGCCACAACATGCAGTAGCGGTAGTCCAAAGTGCTGCATGCTTTTCAAATGACCCAGTTGACAGACTAGTAGCCAGACACTGTGATCTAGCTCCCTCTGGCCATATGCCTTCACAGTTTGTCTTTGACAGTCACAAACAGTTTCTGATACAGGTCACTGCTGTATTGTCTGGCTGACATGGTAACGGTGCAAATGCTGATCTTATGATCCAGTGTCAGCCCAGCTAATGAGGCTCTGGCCTGTAACCTCCTGAACTCACACAACACCTAACACACAATTTCTGTGCAGGTTACACTAACAGAATAGCATTTCTTTACATGGTTCCTCAACCTGCTTAAGCAAAGTTGCTATGACTTTGTTCCAAATTATGCCACTCAATGGATAAAAAAGTTGGGAGCTAGAAGAAAAAACAATGTTCAGTTTTTCTTACTTTCAAACAGTAATACCCTATGATGCAGAAGAATGAGATGACTGTGTGTAGGATGGCCAAAATCCGCAGTGTGGGCTCCATGTAGCCACTGCTTTCTTCCAGGACATAATGCACTGCAATGACCCTCTGGTTGTTACCTTCCAGACCATTCAACTTGGTACTTTCACCAGCAGATACCACAGGAACTTCCTTTTCTTCTGTCACAGTAGAGGTGGAGACCTGTTTAAATCACTTGATCTTAATATTGCATTTTTTTGACAGGAGCTTTAAACTACTACAAGCTAAGTAATATAACCGAAAACAATGATACCAAGGACAATGTAATTGTGAGGAAATAATTTTTTTCATAAAAATGTCCACAGAGACTTTTCATCTTGTTACACCAATCTGTGATAGTGTGCATTTTCTGGTTTTTTCACTGTCTGCTGTAGCAAATTTGCAACATGCTGAATTTTATCACCTCAAATTCAAGAAAGAGCATAGCTGTCTCAGAAGAAACCCAGTCAACTCCTGACATTCCCACATGTAATCTTTATCAGCAAAGCTCTGCCAGAAACTGATTTAAGTCTGAAGACTCTAGAGTTGTATTAACAATACTAAAAGTCTTGACTAAGAAGGTCAGTGATATTCTAGGCAGCTCAAGACAATGCGACTTCTCCTTGCTGTACACACCCTCTCAGGGCAGTATAACAGCACAAGAAAACATCTCAGCTGACACGTATTAGTTTAAGTTGCCAGTGCAGGTTGGGCTTGGCTGAGTCACTGTACTGTGACATGGAGCATCTGAGGCACAGGTCTCCCTTTCAGTCTGCTGCCCCTGTCGCAGCACAGAACTTTGTAAATAGCTATCTGTGTACTGGAAGTCTATAATTACTTCACACAAACACTTTTGCTCTCACTGTGTTAGATCTCTGAAGCGGCAGTATAAAGCAGGCATTTCATATATTAGGCTAGGCAGCTTTACTGTAGTACACTGTACAAAACCTGAATGTTTTTCAGCATACAACTTGAAAAAGTAGTATTTTAACAAGTTTACCTTATAAAAAAGCAGGATGAAGTTGATGGCAAAAGCAACAAACAACGCCAACATCCTCATGTTGTAAAAGTTTCGTGCAAAATAATTCTGAAAATAGAAACAGAACATAAATATGCTTTGCCTAATAATGATACCACAATCATTAATTAGGTTGTTGCATGGGGTTTTTTTTTTGTTTGTTTCCCCTATAGAGCTTTTTAATAGAATTATAAATAGAAAAAAAAAAAATCAAACATTTTGAGTGATCTCTTGTACAAATTCTCTCCCACTCCATATGTGCAATAATGGATAAAGGACCTTTTGTTTCACTCCATGCAGAAAGGGATGAAGGATTTCTAATTGCCCCTTAGATCCTTTCATTATCCTCTCAAGACATTTAGAGACAACACTGAAATAGCACAATGTAATAGTAATGTAATAGTATTACAGAAAACTCTTATCTTCCCTGTACCTCAATATTCTTGCATATGGCAAACTGTTACTTTTACCAAGAAACAAAAATGTCTGCATATACGTTTATTTTAAATCTTTTTCTATTAAAAAATCAATTGTGTTTTTACAAGATCAGCAAAAAGTTCATCTGTGACCTAAGTACCATGAACAGAAAGCTTCTCTCACATTATGATGCTATCAAAAGGATTGTATAAAGCCTGACAATTCACAAACCTTTCTAGCATACATTTTGAATGTTTTAACTCTCACATGGGAATTCCTCCATTTTTCAGCCCTAACCATAGATGACTATTAGTGAATTATTAAATGAGACTATTAGAAGAAAAATTAAATGGAATTTGCATGACTGCTACATGATTAGCCTAAAAAATTAATCTGAGTTCAAAAGCAAAACTTAAACACCTAATTCCTTGTTAATATTGCAACTGCAGTTTTGTAGTTTAGCTATGTTACTCCTGTTAGAAGTAGGTTGTCCCTACATAATTTTACCTACTATATATATAGCAAAAGTGTATTTCTTTGTGCTTTGCATTTCACACTAGCCTCACAGAGCATGTGTGGAATCTCCCAGCTAATAAAAGCATGGATTTTAAATAGTTCTACAGCAAACTCAGGGACATCACAGAAACTCTCAGATACAGAGATACTATTTTAATTAGTCTTATTTTCCACAGATTTTGAGATGTTTCTCAGACAATAACTTGCTATTTTACCAAAAAAAAAAAAAATCTCTAACATCTTTTCTTACGAGTTTTAGGCTAAGCATTGTATCTTAATAAATTCTCTTTATAGGAGAGCTTGTCATTTCCCAAAGTTGTGTCTCAGGGAAAGAGAAATTCTACAGGCTCACAAGCTGCTGTGAAAATTTAGGACATTTTATTCACATAAAAATGCATGTCTGTTTTCCAGTGATGGAGAGGCATCTCTGAAGGTCTGGGTTTTGCACAATAATTGTCTTCTGAAGAATTAATATCTTCTCTACTAAGTTATTTGTGTGTTTCTGGTATCTTAACATTCCAGTTAAACCTTTGCTTTTATATCCTTTTTATGGATGACAGTGGATAGAAAATTGAGGTTCATCAGATGCAAATTTGTCTTTACATTGGTAGAATAATATGGTGGTACACATCCCTGCCAACAGCTAAACACATAGTCTGGAGAACATCTTACAAGAAGCTTCTGTTGGTATGCAATGATTTTCTTCCAGAAAGCTGATTCCTGAACTTCCGGCTCTCCATATCTGTGAGTATGAAGTTGTCTTAATTTCTGTTTCCCTTTGTCTTCCTTGGCTTTCTCTTCTTTTTCTCCATCTTCCCCTCTTAGAACACAAATGAAGCCAAAATAATATGTCAAGTTAATAAAATTGCTAAAAAAAAAAATTAAAATCACACCCTGAAAGAGGCCATTGCATCTTTTCATGAGGCTCAAGTAGTCATGACTCATGCAGTTCACACACACGAATAACAAGGAGGCATAAGCCTCTTCAGCCCAAATCCCTGGCAAGGGTGACAGTCTGGTTAAGTCCACAGATAATCAAACTTACTGTTTTGGCACCCTGAAGTGAGGATGCTAACTGACAGAGGCAGGTAATCAAGAATCTGCCAGCCTTATTAGCTGAGGGACTGCTTCGTAATTGCGCAGCTAATACTTGCACTGACAAATGTCTAAGCTGACAGCTGTACGCCTGTATGAGTGCCTATATGTTTAAGTGCTCCCCTCCAACATCATGCACCTGAACTATCTGGTTCCCACCGAGGTTGCAGAAAACTTTGTTTCTTCTTGCATTTACAAGACAAACCTAAAATTTTAAATTCTGCTTTTCTGCCCACCTGAGGAATTCCTAAGTACCCACTCCAGGAGGAGACAGGAATGAGAAAGCTTGACAGCATTCAATGTGTGATTACCACCACACAGCCCGATTACAGAAAGTCATAGTTAGTGGGCTGCCTTCTCCAAACACATGATCTAAGGAACTGTGAATTGTCTTGGAAGGTAATTTGACCTGACAGCATGATAGATGAAAGGATCACAGAGTTCCATTTGAAGCCAAACCAGAGCGAGAGGCAACTTATAAGTTACATTATTAATTTATCTATACCTATCTACAAACAGAATAACTGATGTCCTAAGTTGCTTCTCTTACTAGAATACACTCGACAAACTTTCACTTGGAAGTTCACTTGAAAGTTTGTCTTAGAGTGGCTTCAGGGCAGCAAACAGTGCCAGACACTGCACTCCTCACAGAGAATACAGGTATCACTGCAACTCACACAGTCAAGCAGAGCAATCAACAGTGAAGTGACCTTCAACAGTCAACAAGACTCCCCTCCACAAAGTTAGAAATGTACTGATTAGGAAGAAGAGTTTTTGTTACTGGCAAGTGTTTGTCATCCCAGGAGAGCAATAAAGATAAAGCTTGAGATTAAGGGACCCACTTAGAATTCTGACAGTGACATATCAGCTACAGGAACTGTACGTGTATCAGAATTGCATCTGTATCAGGAACCACAAAATACAGGGATGGAGTGCCATACCTTTTACTGGTTAAAACCAAGCATGATGTTTTGCTTTCCACTATTTTTATTCTGAGCTAATCTCATTCACATTGGATTTTAACATATCCTAAAAAGATTAAAATGATCATTTATCAAATGCTAACACTTGTTCTTCATAAAGATGTGAGAGTACTCAGTAATTCATTAAAATTACATGGAATAGTAAGGTTTTGCAAAGTCCAAATAACTCAAAACAGGTCATAGCAAATGGGAGAGGCAAAACAGATTCAATCTCTACCACTGATGGATAACAAGTCCCTGGAACCCAGATGCTCTTACAATTTTTCCAAGAGATTTTCTTCTAGCTTTCAGACTTGCCAAGAAAAACTTAATCAATCAAATACATTCTGAAAGAAGCTAAATCAACATTACAAAGGAATGCTGCTGGAAGAGGCAAATTCATAAAGTATCTGAGTGATGTTATTTACATGGCATTTGCTTGCAAATGCGGAGGACGGTTAAAAAAATCTTAACTGTGGAACGTGAATGGACACAAAATTAAAGGTAAAGAAGTAAGTACAAATCGAGCTGGTTTTTCAGTGAAACAAACCACATTTTGTTAGGATCACAGGTTAAATTAATACATACTCTGCTTTTTCAGGTTCAGATTTTGTTTCTTCCTTCTCCTCCTTTTCATCTTCTTTCACCTGTTCCTACAGAAAGTCAGATTAAAAAAAGTGTCTAAGCATTATTATACAGTACAGAGTTAAAAGTATACACAGAGTGCAGAATGTTAGGCCTTTTTTTTTTTTTAAAACCATTGAAATCCCAGGAGAAGATGATCCGTCCATTTACATTAATGAAGAGATGTTTTAATACTGAATTAAAAGCAAACCAGAACACCATGTACTTAGAGAAGGCTGTGGGAATTCAAGTTTATGACATCAGAGAAGGTAAACATCAGTAATTACGTGTGATTCCTTAAAAAAGTCACAAAATCCAGAAAAACATACATGCAAGTTTTATTTCAAGACCATACTAAACATATGAAAGAAAGACACATACAGCAGAAATAAAAAAAAGTTACCTGTACTTTTTCCTGCACCTCAGGCATTGGAGCTAAGGAGGTAGTGCTCAGTAAATCACTCAAACCAGCATTTGGATTGTGAGGGATCAATTTATACTGTCCACCTTCTCGTTTCAAATCCAAACCAAATATATCTGAGAGTAGATCACTCTCATCTGATAAAGTTCTCAGATCTGTCAAGTCTTCTGTAGGCAATGGAGCTTCTGCGGGCTTCCTCTCCCCCTCTTCTCCTTCCCCACGTACCTCATCCTGAGTGGGATCTGGCATATTAGCTAATAGTTCAGCCACCTTGATTTTCTTTGCTCCTTCTACTAGGCTTCCTCCAAGCAGCAAACTGCATATGATGCGAAAGAAGCCCCGGATGACACTACAAGCAAAATGTAGTAAGCCCATCAAAATGCTCCAATAGGAAGAAAACAAAGCCAAGACCATGTCCTTCATGGTCATTTTCTTCACTTTTTTCATCTGTTTCTTTAGGCTTTTCATGCTGAGCATTTTCATGAGAGTCATGAAATTATACTTGAGAGCTACTAATGCTGACTTCACAGTCACAAAAGAGAATAAACCCATTCTAGGATCTTGTTCCTCGGGCTTATCTTTCTCATTCTCCTCTTTATTTGCTGACCTTTCATTCAGATCTGACTCAGAGATCTGGGCAGCCAGTTGCATTTCAAAGATGGTATCCTCACAGAAGTTAACAAAAAGCTCCATCTTTTCTTTCTCCCCGCCTTCATTTACAACATCAAATATAAATTGTCTCTTTGACTCTTTTACCTGAGGTTTCTCCCACTGAGTCCGACTTGACTCACTTATTTCAAAATAAACTCGTTCAATGCGCTTTGCACTGCCCATGATTTCTATGCGTCCAAGGAAAGGCTGAAAGTAATTCAGCACACTCTCTGACAGTTCAAGAAAAGTTTGCAGGCGAGTATCATGGGGCATGTGTTCTGACAGGTTGGTCAGGAGAACAGCGACATTGAAACCAATGTCTTTGGCAGGTTCATGGAATCGTTTCACAAACTCCTCATAGTCCAGAGTCTCATTCTCATCTGTTTCGGCACATGATAGCAGAAATTCAGTTTCAGACTGGGTGTAATGCTTATGGCTTTCCATTGCCTTGTGAAAATCCCTCTTTGAAATTATCCCTTTACCATCAGGGTCATATTCTTTGAATGCATCAGAGGAAGTCAAATCCTTCAATTTTAAGAACATATCGAAAAACTTCAGAATCATCTCCACATTGTTGGACGATTCCACAAGCATATCGACCATCTGCTTGCCAATAGTTCCATTCACAACATTACCTAGACGTGATGACATGAAGTTAGAGATACTGATGGCAGCAAATGTTTTGGCAAAGAAAAGTGTATAATAATGATTAGTGAAATAATTAAACTGTAAGAATGATAAACTATTGGCTAACACACTCACATGAGAAAGCCAGCTGTAAAATCAGAAATCTTTTACTAATAACATATGCGAAGACTTGGTAAAAATGTAAGTGACTAAGTATTTGCCATTAAACAAATGAAGAACTAACAAGCCCTACAGAGAGACATCTGTTTCATTTGATATAGTACTAAACATAAGGCAGCATACTATGAATTTTACTATAGTGCAACATAGACAGAACTAGTGTCACATTAGTTAGGATGAGTAGCTCAGTAGGTTGCTCATGAAGTAAAGCCTACATTACTAAGAATTTACTTTGCTTCTCAGTGACCTATGAGCAAAGCAGTAGCAATGCATGCTACACTGCAACCTATGCTGCATTTACTGCCCTCCCAGTTCTCTCAAGAAAATAAATGTGATAGGATACATGTAAGAAGCAAAAAGGAAAAACAGATCTTCGGATCATCTATGTGGATGTCTGGTTAGTCTAGTATTAGAAGTACTAACACAATACCACAAAGGAGCTAAAGAAATAGTGGTATTTTGTGATAATGGTCACATTCTCTGGGGAATCATAATTTCAGCTACTCGCTATAAAGGACCTTGAACCTAGTCACTAGACGAATCAAAGCCTGTTCTTTATGGCTAAGATCGCTACCAAAATAAATGCAATATAGTAAAGGTGATAATAAAATGATAAATGGTTCAGTTCCTAGAACTCAAGATTCCAACTTCAGTAGAAAAAAAAAGTTTTCACCTAAGCTAAAAGAGAAGCCAAATTCATAGAAACAAAGTAGAACTTCTGCCAGAGCTGGATTTTATACAATTTTGACATTCAGAGTTAATATAAACTATATCAGCTACACTATATAGATCTCCCATTCACTTTAAGACCTAACAACTCTTCTCACAATTAAGATATGAAAATTAAAAACACAAAAGGAAAATGGAGCATTATTTCTCACAAGAAGACAATCACAAAGGTAAAAACTTTGCTAGAACAATTGTGAAAGAGGATTTCAAATTAAATTTTGACTACCTTCCAGCATAGACAGCAACATGACAACCATATCTTTCTGAAGATCCATTAATTCCTTCAGTAATTCAATTTGACTGGAATCCTAAATAATGAACACAATATATGTAATAAGATATCTATTGACTTCTTTGACATTTATAAAAGTGTATGTATGTTTCACCCTGTAAAAATGAGACTTAGACATTAAAAAGCTAGTAGTGTCAAAGCTGGTAAGACAGTGAAAATATATTTAATTGCATGATTCCTTACAGTACATTTGCAGGATCAAACATTTACACGATCATCTGTGTAGAAGACAGTAATTTAATAAAGACAAAGTGAAAACAGAAGGGAATGAGAAAATTTAAAGCAATAACTGGCTATGTCAAGCTCACAGATGATACCTCTGTAATGTTTCATGTCAGCTAAAATATTGTCAGTGTTGGTGTAATCAAGTTTACAGCTATGAAGACTTGTAAAAACAAGAATGGCAGCAGCACATAGGGCTCAAAGTGTAACATGATTCATAGTGAGTGATTCCATTACAGGCCACTGAACTTCTTTTGGGAGAAAGAAAAGTTGAAATAAAATTTCATAATATTTATTATTAAAGTTCCATTAGTATATCCTTAAATAGACATGATACTGATTCTTCTAGGGGTCTTTTATGTCACTCAGCTTATCAAGAACATAGATTTATTCAACTATCTGATTTCTTCCTCAGTGATACGTTGTTGCATCATGCCATTGATAAGGCATACTTGAGCATTGCTGGACTTCAGTGATTACTATAACAAGCTCAAGGTACTTTATGGCTATTTGGATTTTGGATTGAGAACAGCACAAGTTGGAAATAATGAAGATCTCTAACTGATTTGTCTTGTAAATTTTTATTATAAATCTTCTTACTTCAAAAGTTGCTTACAACCTGGATGATCTTTGTTCATTTAGATTGAAAATTTTACTTTGATTTTCTGCCTTACAAAGATTTCTTAAGAAGTATTACCAGTATCACCTTGTTGTTTCCTAGTACAAGACTAGAGAAGGAAAATACAAAAAACCCCCAGACCCAAACCATACAGTGGTTTAGTTTTGTTTGTATTTAAATCTTGTTTCAAATATTCTTCAAAAGTACTCTGGAAACTACCGATTTAAAACAACAACCAAACACTTAGCCTAGGCAGACCCCTCTTACAGACAAAACCCATATGGCAACTCCTTATAAATCCATTTAGCCACACTCTACACCTTTGAAAACTGGTATTTCATTAGCATCTGAAAAGCTTATTAATATATTCTTGCAATAAATATAAAAGAACCCATGTCTATTCCAGTCTTTCCTAAGGCTCTGCTGACCCCCTAAAGGAGCTCTCAAAGGCCAAGAGCTTGAGCTCCACACAAGAGAAAGACACCATTACTATTTATCATACATTTGGAGTAGACTGTGTTTCTGTCAACCTGCAGAACAGCATGAATAACTCCATACATTACAATGGATCTTGTTGAGTGAAGCTTCTTGGCTTTCTCTGAAGTGGCAGGATGAGTGTCATTATTTTCTGGATGCAATAATTAAAAGATGCTATGAAACCACTCTGGGCACAGCTGAGACTATAAACTTGTCATTACTGTAAAAACAACTCTTGCCAACAGCCACATCGTACTTCTCAATCAACACAGAGCCACCATGTGTTTGACTCACTGTCAGTAACTACTTAGATGCCACTTTAGGGGTACAGGAAGAAAGCACAATAGCCACCACTGTGGCCTACCCAAACATTGACTATTTTTTTAATTCTTAAAATAACAAAGTTGTTCCAAAGCCAGGACAGTATCTACAGGCACTTATAAATACACTTCAGCAGAAAATCAATGCTTCACCCTTGAAAACAGGTTTCACTGTTCTTCCACTTGCTGGAAGAAGACGTCTATTTAGCCATTAAAGAACAAGAAGCATACCCATAGCACAAAGTCTACAAATCTAAGCAATCAGCCTACTTTCAGCCATAAAGTCCCAAGGGCAGGGAGGAAAATCATTTGAGCAAGACTACTTTAATTTATACAAAGAACACTTACATGGATACATTTGGAGCCAAGTAATGAAACCTAAACGCCTCAAGAGCCTTCAAAGCTGTATTCCTTAACAACAACTAAAACCTTTACAAGCTTATGAGACTTTTCTCTGAGAATGTCAAACTATCTAAAAAATTTAGAATCACTACATTCAATTAAGATGTGTAATTCTTTTAAAAAAGTAACTTCTCACCTAATAAAGAGCTGTTTATGCCAGTCCCCTACCCTATTTCTATAGTTCATGAGTACTCACATCCAACAGCAATTCACCCATTCTAAGGTCTGATTACCCTCTTTCTCTAATAAGAGTAGAAAAGGCTTAGATGTAGACATGCATTGAACTAGGGTTCAATAACGATGAACTAGGGTTCAATGCAGGATATATCAATGAAGACGGGTCCTGCATAAAAGACTTGTGCAAAATTGCAAAAAAGCTCTGTGACAGAACTTTATTATGAAAGACAGGAACTAGCTAGCTCTTTCTGAATATTGGTGATATGCTTCATTTGCAGCTTGATCTAATCAGCTTTGTGCCTGTGGCCAGTAATCCAATTACAGGCCTGCTATTCACACCCACTACAATTTTGTAATTTACTTCAACTCTATTGTATTCTATCACCTCTGTCTCTTAGTTTTCCTCATATTTCCCCTATTAACTGTTGTTAATGACTTGAACATATTAACGTCTGTTTATCTTTTACAAAAAAGTTAGTAACTTCAAAAGGAAAAAGTAAAACAAAAAGATACCTGAGACAGCTTCATCTGCATGTGCGCAAACACATGAAGAAAACCAACTACAGCATCCCACAGCCTGCTGTGTGCCAGACTTTGCTGATTTCCAGTACATGGCCCCTGTTGTTCAGGCAACCAAAAAAAGAAAAGCAGAGTTCATTTGCAAGAAACTCAACAAAACCAGGAAGGAAGATATACAGGCAGTGCACAGCTTAGGGCTGTCCTTTAGAAACTGCTATGAAAAATTAAACATATATAGAATTATCTATTTAATAACACCACAGACTGTAAGCAATGCCTATTCCTAATAACCATTCTGCCTCTGCTTTAGCCACGTTCCAATTTGCTAATTCAGAACCACAAAAAGTTTATCTGCTTGCAATTTTAAACTGCAAATGTGGAAGGGGTACAAATCTTCAAGGTGACTCTTCCCTATGTAGTTCTGTAAATCAGGAATAACTTTATAGAAGGTTAATGCAAAATAGGTATAAGGGATTAGAGAATCGGACTCCTGTTTTCTTTTTTTTTTCCCCCAGCATCTTCTAACTGTTGTTGAACACTGTGTTAAATAACATTCTTCCAAAAATTCCAACTTCTGAAAACCAGGAACACAAATCTTTTGAAGCCTCAAAGGATAACAAATAAAAACTTTACTAGCTAACAATGCTACTTGTAATTTGTGAAATATGTATACATTAAATACATATATGCACATGTTTATAAGCTCCTCTACTCATATTTATTCAGTCCTATTCTATCACATTTCATCCTCAAGAACTATAAAATACTATTTTCATAATAATGATTTTCATTTGAATGAAAACAATATAATAGACACCTAATAGTCCAATGATATTCTCTCTAACCTGCTTATTATATGTGGAAACAAACCGTAATATTGTTGACTGATTTATATGAGGAATTAATTAAGAACTAAATTACACTGAATATCATAGAAGAACTGCTATGCTGTTATTTTGACAGAATTGATCCCAATCTCATTTATTGCAGAGTCCACCTCAAGTACATCTCTACAATTCTCCAATGTAATGTGTGACTTCAGTATTTCAAACACAGCATCAATGCCTTAATACAACTTTATTCCTGACAGAAAATGCAATCTAATGTTCTGTTGACTAAATAGCAACTATGTTTTGCATTGACCTTAGTTTCTCAATGGATTAAAAGCAAAGGCTGTAAAGTGGGTAACACTGCTGCAGTCTAGGCCTAATTAAAACAAAACAAAACAAATAAAAACCTCCTCTACTATCTTGCATACAACCAAAGAATGATTATTTACTAATAACGGTAAATTTGACTAAATAGCTAAGATTCCAAAAGAGTAGTGACAGCTATATATGTATTTCAAAACTTCACTTCCTACTTAAATAAATGCGCTAAAATAATGTTGAAGCATAAATGCATCTATATTATATTTCTGTGTATGTTATAAATATATACACATTACGTCTTCATGGCAAAAATATGATTAATTTTCTTTCCAATCCATAAAATTCCAGTGAAACTAATTTACCTGGATATACTCCGTAAGAGTATTGAAAACTTGTTTTGCAACCTGGATGGCTTTGGAAAAGTTTCGTTGTCCTTGCTCATCAATAACATCCTTCCCAGAATAATACCAATAGAAATCGCTAATGGATTCCTAAAAAACAGTTTTGAGAAGCACAAAGAGATTATGTAATCAAACTGCCTTTAACCAGTTATTCATCAAGATAAGAAAAATAACATTAGATAGCATTCTAGTTCTGAAACGTATTTAGTTTATAAAGGTTTTAAATGATCCCTCAACAATTCTTCAAGAAATTTAGTTTCATCTCAAGGGAACCAATAGGAAAACAAATACACTGAAATAAATAATTTAAAAAAAACCCACAGCAACACTCAAAATAAAATAAATAATTAATGAATTAGATTTGTTGGTATCTGCTCTTAGAAATACAACTGCCTGCATTCTGAAAAGGAGTACTCAGTAGCATTACCATGCTGCATGCCTTTCATTAAACAATCTGTCTTTATACCGTGTGCTTGACACCTAGTCAATAGTGGGAGCAAATGTTGCTTTGTGTGCATGATTCCTCTTTCCATCTTCCCCAAAGGCGAGATTATTAAAGTTTCAACAAAGTAAGCAATGGAATGGAAATCATTGTATTCTCCCTACAACTTCTACAGAATACATAAGGATAAAAAGCAACATCAATAACAGCAGCAGCTTACAAAACACCAATTTTCAAAGCCTGGAATTCTCAGACCAAATAAATAAGTGGCTAAAGGGAAAACTTAACTAGATAAATTAAAAAAACCCAACAAAATACATTATTATGCACAGTGACTTTCAGAAAGATGAGAATAATAGGTAAAAATTATTAACATTTATCACAAAATATGTTTTCATGTCTTTCAGATGCTCCAATCTAGAAAAAAATTACTTTTTTTTTTTTTTTTTTTCTCCATTACTCTCTCCTGGGTTGTGACAGCGTAATGTTTTCATATTTAAAGATTAGGCAGATAATTCAGGTCAGAGGGTTGAAGGTTTTTAATCTATCCTTCTGCTTTTGTTTTTTCTTTTTTGCCCTTTTTTTTTTCCTCCTTAGAAAATTATGTGCTGTTCTTATGCTTCACTCCATGCCATCCCATGACTATCCCTACAGCAGCCCAGTGTTCAGACTAAATCAGAACATGGATGAAAAAGCAGCTGGCTGAAGCTTAACTTGAACAATACAAAACACTTTTCAGTCACAGGCTAGTCTCAGTCAACAACTGGCTAATGGTATTCACTGACGCACTTAGCAAATATCTTCCCTCTGCCTGCTCTTATTGATTAACAAATTCCATTGCATTCTTGCATATAATGGCTGACATCAGTCTTTCACACTTTTGTCACCTTTGATTCTCACTGTACAAAATAACAACCCTTAAAGAACTGTAACCAGTAGAGAATTACAGCCTTTCTCAACATGGGCTACAGTGACCAGAATAAACGTCATGACAAATAAATGTGCTCCTCTAATAAAACTGAACATGTTGTGACATGAATGAAGTTTGATTTTGCTGTAAACAGAACTTTTGTGGCAGCAAACCATGTATTGCTGAAGGAAATTCCAGAGAAATAAAGAAATTTGGAGTGTCCACATACAAACTTCTGCCTTATGATCAAAATAAATGAAATAAGTTTTTAAAAAATGGTAAATATTGTACAGATGCAAGTCATTATTGTCATCTACTTAATTAGCATACAAGTTAACCTACCTGAACTCTTAATAAGTAATCCACAGTGGAAATTATAATATTAACAGTTGTGTTGTTACCAGTCTGAGTTCTCAGGTAATTCTGAAAATCTAAAAATTCAAATAAAAGTTTAATTTAAATTTATTTAAGTATTAAGAGACTTACAAAACTACTTCTGCAAATTAGTTCTGATTTAACAGGATCTAGGGAAGTATCACTTAAAGGAATGGATTTTTTTTAACCTTTTTTTTTTTTTTTGGCAACAAACTGATTTAAGAGTTCCACCATTTTGTTGCAGAGATCCCATACCAGTGAACTTCTGAAACCAGAAGCTTGATTATCTGTTTCATCTGTTGAAATTTAATTGGTCTTATTTTCATCTCATTTATGACTAATTTTACATCTCTAGGACTCCATCAGTATCAACAGAATTACACCTAGTATATATATTGTTAAGCAAAAATTAAATTGCATAATTATACAATTCCTGATTACAGAGTCATAAATATGTCCAATGGCTAACAAAAATTGTCTTTTTTTTTTTCTTTTTCTCCCCAAATAATGGTAGAGAGAACACAGGGAAATGTACTTAGTAATAAAAATACACTTAATATCATGTATTTGTTTAATACATTTTTTGTGTTTTTAAAATAGATGCTACTTCTTCAAGAAAGGTATTGTATATGTTGTTGTAATTTCACATACAATTCTAACCGACATTAGTGCCAAGCAGCACACACCAGAAAGCGTGCAAATGCCAAAAACCAGTAAATATAACTTCCTGTTATATTTTTCTTCTGAGTCTTCACTGACCAGAAGTTATAAACCATGTACATTTTCCTGTATAAATTTATACCTTTCCTAGTAGGTCAAGATCCAAAACTCATCATTTTGGAAACCATTATCTTTTCTACAAAGTTAAAGCTGATTAAAAAAAATCCTGGCTATTTAATTCCACATAAATATTTTTCTTTCATACACAGTCTAGCAGCTACTCCACCTTTCATGATATTATTCTACGAAGGCTGCCAAACCTTCAGCAATGAAGAGCTTTTATCTTTAATTACCATCACCTTGGCTCAGCTGACTGGCAGCCTGCCCACAAACCTGAATTATGTCCTTCACAAAGCAACTGAAGGAAGCGGAAGAGGTCACAGGTGAACTCATCATCCTGCATCACCTTTTCTCCTGTAGAAAGGCCAGACGGAAGCAGATTATCACAGGCTGCCAAGTAACACCCCACAGCCCCTGAAGAAAATCTCCATATTTAATTTTAAGAAAGAAAGAAGGGGAGAGAAAATTTATAACCACCAATCTACCTGAAGCACATATGACTTGTGCTTGGCAGATAGTTATTTGGTTAAAAAAAAAAAAAGAAATAATGAAACCTAACTTTTGATTTATAAATATGGCAGCATGAGCTTGGCAACATTTTACAAATAACCCATGATTTACATTCTTGTTTGACTTTGCTGGGCATGAATGCTGCATTAGATACAAAGGTTAGGACTGGACTAATTTAGTTCCCATTTATCACAAAATAAGGTACTTAAAAACACAGAAAGAGATTTGATCAAACAGTAATGAAAATTATTCCTCAAATAAACTACTAGATTTTAAAATACTCTAACCCATGAAACTTACAGCTGTACACATTCTCAAGAATCATTTAGGCTGAAATATTTAAGGATTTAGCACCTCTGCTGCTGACACAAAATGGATGTTGGGCATTTGTCTCCCTTGACAAAATAAAGTGATAAACTTACAATGAACTAGAACAAATGCCAATGTGCTATACTGAATTGGGCCTTTCAGTTCATTTTTTGGTAAATAGCTAATATCCACATGTATAAAGCTTCAAATTATTTTCTTGATTCTTCACAGGAAACAGTATACTAAAAAGCCCTCCATTAACACATCATTATTTCAATTACATCAATAGATGCAGTTAACTTTGTATGCTGACAGAGAAACAACCATTCCCCCAGGAAAACAATCACGACTGAGGAAAATGTAGACTTGCTAAAAAATTGACACAGGAGGACAACAACATAGGTGTTTGAAACAATAAAGGCCACCTATTGAAAGTAAGAAAATTCCCATAAAGGACTTTGGAAAAGTATTTGGAATGTGTACAGCAACAAAAATAGAAGCTATATAAACTTCTGCTTTTTAAGAATATACATCATTTGAATATGTGGCCAAGTGCTATTTGCAGACAAGAAAAGGAAAGGAGCTAAAAACGTAAGCAAACTGCAAAAGAATTTGGAAGATTTTTTTTTTTTAATGGGGAGATATTTTAGGCTTTTATCTGAGCTTCAAAATCCCTTGTCTACAAAGACAATATTTTTAGTGGGTGAACAGAAGGAAACCAGAAGAGTAAGTGAATTAAAATTTAAAAGAAAAAAAAAAAAAGCTTCTTTCAAAAAGATTATAGACAATAACAATTACATTAATAATTACTGACATACTGTTGTATTGGTGGATAACTCTAATTATAATGGCTATAGCTATATATTATTATATTATTATAATTACATTATTACAGCTGAGTTGTAAACAGTATTTAGTATAATTTGAAATATATATCAAGACGAACATGATCAGAAGTTAAACTTTACGTAAGTTCATGAACGATTATAAATTCAAGCTAATGGACTTAACAATCCACAGCCTTTGAATTTTAAAGTGAGAAACTTCAGTACAATGGTAGGATTAGGAAGCAAAAGCATTCTGAGAACTAATATGAATATTTTAAAGGTACAGAATTTCAGTCTTTCCTGTTGTCATCAAGACACACTGTATTGAGAGCAGATATCACCAAGGTATATGCAAATACATTTTCTTGTAACAGAGAAAAATAAAATGCTCTTCCTCCTAATTCCAGACCTGTACTTATGGTAGTGGCAAACAATATGCAAGTCTTTCTCCAAGAATGAGCCAAATACTATAAATGACATTCCATGACATTTTTCTCAATCCCAGACATGAATACCAGATACATAGTCTTTCAGTCACAGAAGACTGAAAACCCTTTCAGCTAATTAAACAATGAAAAATAAATTACTTTCTGTCAGTGTTGATTAATGTATACATACAATATATGGCTGAGAATGCAACAAGGCAAAATGAAGAGGTGCCTGTGCACTTAGAAGTATATTATTCAATACTATACGTAGGTTCAGCCCTGCAAGATACTTTCACATGCTGCTGGCCAGAGGCCAGAGTATAGACTATGCTGCAGGATTAGTCCCTTTCTTTTTTTTGATTCAACTGAACACCTGTCATGTTTGGAGTTACACTTGGAGTTACATGCTTTGTCGATCTAGATGAATATTTATATTTTGTAAAAATAAGCATTACAGAGAAACAAATATTTGGTGGAGCCTGTACCTTCACACATGCAACGCGTGTAGCTTTGTTGTGAAATCATTAGATTTTTCTAAAGTAAAAAAATAAAATGTTAGGTTTTATTGCGTATTCTGAAATCTGTAACCATAAACCCCTTAACAGATAATTATTGATTTGTATTAAGAAATTAATAGAAACTAGGTGAATCAGTCAAGAATAGACTAGAGCTGTTTGTTTTGAGTTTTGTAACCTTAGGAACAGCGTTTGTTAGCTTTGTGCAGTTAAGGGAACTGGCCATGGAAACCTGTTATGCATCGGTGATGCTGCTTGGAAAATCCCCTTACCTTTCCCATCTTGATTTGAATATCAAGAACGCAATCAATAGATATTGGTAGAAGTAATGAGTGATTATTTTAGGTTATGAGTATTGATAAAGATACATATATGATCGTAGAAAAACTTGATATAAAAGTTAGATTTAATAGCAAATAAGGTATGTATTTATGTTAAGCACTACATGTACCTGTACCAGTAACTAGGCAGGATCTACCTACTATGAAACAATGAAGCCTTGTGAATAAGCAGAAGGTTCCTGTCAAGAAAGTGATGAACCTTAGGCCTGGTTAGCAAACCAAGAAAACCACCTGGAACTGCCAAGATTAAAGGAGAAGTAGGTGAAAGGTAATTTCGGCAGGGGGAGACCGTGACCACCGACTCATTGACCACCTACCCAAGTAATACCACCTACTCAAAAGAGAACAATGGAAGAGGAAGACAGAGTCTGCGCACTAATTTAGACAGGAGGCGAGAAATGTCTGACCAATCACTAAAGAGTGTAATAATGAATATGTATTAATTGTTTGAATATGCAATAATCAGTGTATATAAAATTGGAGCGTTTTAATGCAAAGGTGGACACGTCTTTGGAGGAGTTATCCTCCGTGTCCCCAGCGCTGCAATAAAGTGCCTGCTCACCTACATTGTGTAGCTGAGTGCTTCCCACCGTTATGAATTGGTAACAGCTTGACTGCTGAGATAGCAATGTTTTTAATAACTCACTAGCAAAACTGCTATTATCTTACCGCTGAAAAAATCAAGCCCATAAAGGGCTCAAACAACACATCACTGAATCAAAGCCTCTGTATGAATAAGAATGCAGAATAAGTTTCAGTTTAATATTTTTCCACCTCTATTTTTCACACCCTCTCATTAAGATTTTTCAGAACAAGAAGGAAAACAAGTCTCAGGTTAAAATGATTACACAGATTAATTTATGAAGTATCTTCTGGCTTTTAGTACACCCACTGGAATTTAGGAATTTTTATAAAATAAATTCCAATTGTAATACTGGAAGGGTTTGGAAGGGTCTTTTAATTAGCTTCACTATAAAGAAATCACAAAATGAATACAAGTTATTGCAAAATTCTGTAAAATCAGGAGGTGTTTAGGTACACCGTTTCACGTAAGCTGAAAGGTCCATTTCTTTTGGAAATATTTTTACATATTTCATAATGAAGCAGAAACCCCCTGTTTCCAACAGCTTGGCCACACTAAGATTTAAAATAATCCTGGGTTTCAATTTCTACAGCTGCTCAAAATCTGACTAAAACCAATGTTGGTATTGTCAGGAATTTTAATTTTCAGATCTTACTTACTGACTTCAAGAGGTGTCTCACTGGCAACTACAGAACTGAAGTGGAGATCCTTTTCTTTCTATAAAATCTAACAGAACAACCTTTGCTGCTGTGCACACAAATTCATGCCAGTACACAACAAAGATTTGCATAGATAATGTACTTACAAACTTACACACTGCATATAGTATAACTTAGATTGTCATGAAACCATGTTCTTTAATTTCTGTTGATATAATGTACATTCTGGCATACATTTGCTTAGACATTAAAATGCTGCCATTGCTCATGCTGTATGTAAATGATATGGCTACACACATGAAGGCTTTAAGACTGTAGTTTTTGCAAAACTGGTAGCTTGTGTTTGTGATATATAGGAACAGAGGTATTGTGTGTAGGAAATGAAAATAAGATTGAGTGAAAAATGAAATACATGGGTTTCTTCCTTGAAAGCGCATGTGTTCAAATGTAGTAATTCTCTCTTTTTTTTTTTTTTTTTAAATCCTCAGCAGAAAAGATCTGACTTCTATTACTACTCAGAAACATTTGGCTGATGCTACTTACTACAGAAATACACAAATACTTTCAGCTTTCAGAAGGGAACAGGGCTCCTTTTTGACGGCTGTTAAGCAAGAGCAAAGCTCTCCCATGGTAAACCAAGTAAATTTATTCCTGTCACAAGACCCGGTCAATACTGGGTTGGATTGTCAGTGCTGCATGCCTTTGACTTCTTAAGAATCTATTTCAAATAACAAAAGCACTTGTCTTCTCACTGAGTGATGCACAATAATTTCTCTGAACTGAAGCTACTTAAGTTCCCTTTTAAATGCAAACACTGATTGAAATACAGTGACATAAAGGTGGAAAACACCCCTCCAATGCAGGCTACAGTGGATCACACAGAATTGAAACATCCACTTTAAGTGTGACTAGGTTAGTGAAGGACGAAAGCATATTTATTGATTTCACATCATTAACGGCTGAAAAAACCCTGATGTGTACCCTTATAGCTATTTATTATACAGTGTGTGTACCACTCTCAGTCAGTTTAATAGAAAGTCCTCTAAGATGTACTATCAGATCAAATCTCATTCTAAAATTATATTTTATTAAAATAAGCCTTACGAGAACTTATGGAGAAACAAAAGAATGCCATGATACAATATTAAAAGGTTAAAAATAGCTTTCCTGACAAAAAGGAAAAACAGTAACATAATCTAAGTTTAAACTGAACATCTTAAACTTTTTACATCATGTAAGTAAAACAAGTCTCTCCAAAGGAGAAAAACATTGCACTTTCAAGATTTTTGTGACTCATAGTGAAATAGCATAGAGTATGAGTGTTAAATGAAAAATGAAAAACCATTGCAAGATAACAAGTGTTTCTACATGTCTTTGGTTTTGAACCCCCCTTTTTTGAAAAGAAAACAGAACAATCAAAACAAAATACATACAGAAGAAACAACATTGAGTACATCACAAAAACAAGTAAGAAACACATTTGCTAAAGAACCATCAATGTTGTTACCAGTGGGGGTTCCAGGGTTTGGAAAGGGAAGGTAGTACCAGTCAGAGGAATATCAGGACAAGGAGCTTACGATGCGGACAGCACAAAGAAACAGTTGGAATAGAGCAGTAAGTCTCACATCTGTGTTGTCTCAGTACAGGGCTTTCTACCTATTGCCAATGTCGACATGAGACCAGAAACTATATAGCACTGCCTTTGACGAAAAGTTGACTCTATTCCCATAAGTGTCAACAGCAATTTTTCTTTTACTTTGGCAAAAATAGTTACAGGCTTATAGGTTGTAAACTCAATGACAATTACTAATGAATATGCTTCTGCATCAGATTCAGATGGCATGAGAAACAGGCTACAGTGCACATTTTACATCACATTCCCTTGGGAATCAATAAAATTATGTTTAATTGAGGAGTAATTAATTACTCATAGAGTAAGTATCTTCCTTGAAAAAAAGGAATGGGAGAAAAACATTTCCACATCTTTGGTACTTCCTTTGTAGTATTTACAGATGGTTATTCATAGGATTACAAACAGACATGATCTCAGGTATCCCATAAAATCTAGGATACTTCAAAACCATTCACTACAGGAGTTTCCCCACAGACACACTGGCTGGGCTTTCATAATGCTATCAGGTATTAATACCAGTACCTGTACAGCTCTTACACAAACTACTTTTCAACAAATTGAAAAAGGTGTGCTTCATAATATAAAAAAGTTGTTATTACTATTATTATTTGAAAGTAGCATAATATCAAGAGTAATGTAACCCTAAAGAAAAAGTACAGTCTTTTTTTGGTTTGTCTTTGCTTTGTTCTGTTTTCTTGAATTTTCACTAGCTGGATATTAATACATAAAAAAGGTGCTGTTAGCAAGTATTATCCCTTTGTGCCAAGAAATTTTTGACAGTGTGATTACTGTGCCTTGACATTGCTACTGCTCAGTAACAAAGAAAATTAATACACATGATCCGAAGTGTAGAATTTTGTTAATCTGCCAAATAAAAAAATTTCCACTGAGAAAACAAATAAAAATCCAGATCATCCTCCTCCCCAACATTTGCCTAATGAAAAGACATCTGCTGTGTTTGAGCTTATTGTTTCTGCTGAATGGTATACACATTTTGTATTTTAAATTCTCATGGCGACGGGAACATCTCATGGCAACTGCTCCTACAAAGCTCTTCCTTTACTTGAAGTAAGGAACCTTAACATGTCAATTAGCTTCCAGAGCAAGGAAGAACCACCTGTAAACATTATTGATTCCTCTAAATTAGCGATGCACCCCTCTTTCTTGTATCAACTCCTGACCGCATTAGATAAACCTAGCCAGTGCCAAGTCCTCTACTTACTAACTACCCTCAAATCCTCACTGGATCCACCACTGATTTCCTGTGCTTGCACAAATCAATGTAGCGATAAAGCCACATTCAGTACACAACATAAATACTACAGGAGGACTACAGCACAAGGCTTTGTGTATGTATAGGTATACTTTTTTTTTTTTTTTTTTTAAGAAACATTCATCCATCGCAAATACTGGGCTCACTAAAATTGAAAAAAAATAAAAAAGAACAGAAAAAAAAAAGTTTAAAAAAGCTTGCTGCTCTTACATCTAGTGTGCCAGTTACTGTGCAAATCCTGAGAAAGGGAGGAAGAACAAAGTGGGGAGAGTTGACACAAAAAACCAAGAAGTTTGGAATACACAATTGTAATAATAATAGAAAAGAACCCACTAGTTTAACAGTCTTACAGGAATAAAAAAATCTAATGGTGTTCAGGAGCTGTACAGTGCTGACACAAAGCTAACAGCAGGAAAAATAAAGAATAGGCAGTTATTTTTAATAATTACCACGCTCATGAGTGATGACTGAGGAAGGGAGGACAGGACAATTAGTTCAAAGAAAAAGAAACAGGGAAAAAAGAAAAAAAAGTTGAGAAATTGTTTTTAGCAAATACAAAATATAGTTAGTATTGGTTTTGGCAAAACTAATTCTGTACTAAAAGAGAAAGATCAAATAAACAGAAAAGAAAGAACAAAAATACTCTAACATAGGTAGAGTCAATTATGCAGTGTTTAAAGACTTATTTATATTTGCATGCAAATTCTGTCATTTCTAGAAATAGAGGCAGCGCTCAAAAGAAAAATGAGCTGCTATCTTGATAGTCCATTTCAAAATTCAACTTTGTAAATAATGAATTATTTTGTAGTAGAAATGTTGTCCAAAAGAGCAAAACATTGTGCAGAATGTTCTTCAGTAAAACATGAAAGTAACAGCCAAAACCTTATATGCCAGACAGCCGCATCAGTGCTCTATCCAGAATCTTGTGACCAAATCTTATCCACATGGGTTCACCTTATTTTGTTTACTTATATTAGTCTAGCAGGATTTGATCTATAATTTAAACTGTGGGAGCACTTTCAGAGAAGCAGCGTTTATGATCAGTCTTCAAGTCATTCGGTCATATTTAACAGTTCATGATTTTGATTCGAGACAAGCAGTTGAATAGCCAAGAAATATGCTACATAAAAGAACTATATGCACAATAGCCAATGAGATATGCAGTGTCGCAGGTATGAATTATGAACTCCCATATGCAATAATGATTATGCAGTCAAGCTTTTTTACCTTGTTTTTAAGACAAAAACATTTTAAAAGATTAGGTCACTGTAGGATTTAAACATAAAAATGCACCGTAAAAAATACTGAAGGGGAGAAAATGTGCTTTGGTAGCTCTTAAGTCACACGACAACGAACCTAATGTTTCCAGACAATCACAGTAAGGGAATAGAAGAACTTACTGTCAGACAGAAGAAAGAAATTGACAGTGAAGTGACAACACAGAGGGTAGAAAGCCAAATCGGTTCAAAGTCAAAAGTAAAGCGAAAATTTTGTAGTATTTCCCCAAAGACAAACAGAAAAGAATTATTTCAAAGAAAAAGGCTTCCCAGCAGACTTTTTTAAACAGCAGATACGGTTCCCTCGACCACTAATATTTAACTTACTGCTTAACTAAATTGTCTGGTTTTCATTCCAGCCAAGACAGTTTAAGAAACCAGGTGGGAACTCTCAATTTCATTTTATGCTGAGACTGGTTAGGGACTTCTGAAATGTTTTACATGCATAAACACTGCTGTTTGTAACTAGAATCTGTTTTCAGTTTTACATGTAACATCTTCACTTCTTCAGAATGATGGGCAAGAGTCCTCTGAGATTGTTCTAAAACGTGCTAGGGATTTACTATTGACAAGCATAGGCTTAGGTAGGCCAGTTAAATATAAACCACTTTTCGGACTCATATTTACAGAGTTCTTTCAAATTCAGCTTGCTTCTGCAAAATGTAAGAGAGAAACATTCACAGATCATTTCTGTTAAATCTATAGTACCTGATCCCTCTTCAGTCACCATGCCAAGGCCTTCTGCTTTGTTCTGACGTTCAAATGCATTTAGGTCAAGAACACTGCAATGAGAAAAATTACATTTGTCCTGTGATTAATTAAATATATGTAATATTTCAATTTATGAAAGAGAGAGAAGGGTTTGTGATTTCATTTAAGTATATAATCATACTAGTGTCAAGAAGATACATTTTCAGTGGCTTAACATATGTGTCTGCTACAAGATTACAAAACTCAGCTCTAGAATTAACCTGCTCTTGCCCCACATATGACGACAGAACTTAGCTCTTTATGACTGACGGAAAAAAAGGAAAGTATGGGTTTATGATATTGTCCCGGTCTGAGGTAAAACAGGACCAATTTTGTTCAGTAACTTTACTTTTTAGCTAGGCCTCTTCTGACTGCTGAAATTAACAGCATCTTGTGCAGAAAACTGTTCACCCTCAGAGTGGTAAGACCCATGTTGATAGTTGATGCCAAGGAATGGGATGCAGAGAGGCTCTTGCTTATCCTTATTGCTATAACACCCAAGGGCAGCCAACTTTGTTACTTGCCCCGTTGGAGGGTCGGAAGCAGAAAAGCGTAGAGGGGTCACACCTGCAGGGAGGAGCAGACAGTACAGGTGACCCCAAACCGACCAACACTCCATCTGCCTCATGCTCAGTATAAAAGCTGAGGGATCAAAGGGTCAGCCCGCTTTCGTCAATGGCCGGCGTCCGAGGAAGACTCTGTCTGCCTTTGATCCCGATCCTGAATCCAGATCCGGAATCCAGTTCCCGTCTGTCACTGAGTCCAGTCTGGGACTTCCCCAGTGCCTGCTGGTGATGTGACTGTCATCCTGGGAGCTTGATACGGTTTTGCATATATTTCATTCTTTTCTTTTTATTATTTTATTATTAATACTTCATTAAAGTAGTTTAGTTCCTTCTAAACCCTTAAGTCTCTTTTTCTCTCTCTCTCCTGCCTCCCGTCGGAAGCAGAGCAGGAGAGAGAGCATCTGTCGTTCCGCCTGATTGGGCCAATCTAGCCCAAACCATAACAGATATATATACTCATTTTAGGGATTACAAAGAAGCCATATTATTGACTACTTCTATATTACAGCCCGGTTCATCCCAAGCAGCGAGGTTGATTAAGAAACTATAACATTATTAGTTCCACTCAGTGTTCCTCTCCCTCCATGTTCTGAAAAACTGAAGCTGCCAAGGGGGAATATGTATTCAACTAACGAGATTTAAGGAACATATACTCTCACATATTTCCATTTGTGAATCTGCAAAGTTCTGCCTTTCATGGCGTAGCATGTCAGCTGGACACCTTTCTTCATAGGCAAGAATGTTTATGCAAGTCAGATGAATGTAGATGAACTACAGTAGGAGTTTTGCTGTCAAGAAACCTCACTGATTTCAAAATGAAACTTGGCCAAAGACAGTGTTAAGGAAAAAGGGTATACCCTTGACATAACAGAAGACTGAATCGCTTGATCCAGAAGCCTCTTTTAGTCCTATGTTTTATGTTCATTAATACATTATTTATTGATATGGTTTAGTCTTAGGAATTATATATAAAACATTTAAATATACACATATTTATATATTGTCGTGGTTTGGCCTCAGCCGGCAACAGAGAACCACGCAGTTGCCTGCTCAACCCCCGAGGGCGGTGGGGAAAATCGGAAGAAAAAGGCAAAACTCGTGGGTTGAGATAAAAGGCAGTTTAACATAACAGCAAAGGAAAGAGGAGAACAACAACAACAACAACTGACGGAGGGACGCACACACAGGGTCACTGTACCGACGCTCACCGACCGGACCGCGCAGCCCCAGCCCGCTCCCGAACCGCGCCTGCCTCCCCCTCCCGGCCAGCTCCCTTTTATGGACTGGGCATGGCGTCACGTGG
>VFFE01007111.1:1224479-1265038 GCA_008921705.1 Burhinus oedicnemus | reverse complement strand
CTATTAGCTCTCCTGTGGTTAAATTGTATCTTTCTTTTTTCCTTAAATTATGTGAAAATCTAGATGGAGGCACAAAAAGGAAAAAAAAAAAAAAATGGCAGCTTTGCTTCATATTTAGCCATGCTAAGGTTTGAAAGTTTTGCCTTCATGTTTAAACCTCTTCCTGAGAGTTCAACAAAAACAAAACAGAAACATACACACACACACTCACATACAACACACACACAAACCACCAGAAAATCATGACATCACAGGTTCAATATAGCTACAATAAAATATTTTCCTTTGCTTCAGATGTTTGTTTTTTAAAAAGTTATTTCCTATTTCTAGTTAGTTTAAGTTTTAGATCCAACAGTCTTTCTTTTTTTCTTCCATTGCAAGATTTAGTTTTCGCCTTTGTTCACAAGCCTAACATCAGCTGTAATACTTTCATTATACAATATTGTTTTAATAAGTTTATAAGAATGCTTATAGTGAGGATGCATCTGCATAATCTACAGACTAAAAGAACGGGTATGCCCATTTTTTGCAATGGCACTATAGAAGAACAGCAGAAACAGGCGTTGCCAAACTGGTTAAAGTGAGAACTGTGGCATTTCCCACGGAATCAAGCTGTGTAGGTAACCAGTAACAAAGTAACAAAAACCAAAAACAAACCAACCAAAAAACCACCACAAACATGTCTTCTGAAAGCAACCATTCCTTTGATGATAACTCCCAGTTCCTTCTTCAGCTTGACAATGTTTTTTCCCTGTTGCTTTCTCCATGCAATGTTAATACATAAATGTATATGTATCTGATGGCAGCGCTGATATGAAGTGGGCCATCCATTGCATAGAAAGGGTACTAAATTAATCAAGCTGCTGGCTGGTCAAGGTATCCTCATTTCTCTAAGACGTCCTTACTGCTAACACTGTTATCTGTCCTATCGGCAAAGGTTTTTGCACTTTATTGTGCTTGCCAGTTGATGTCAAGAAAACTACCAAAACAATTAAACAGTAGTTTGAATTTTCTGTCATTCACAAAACAATCGCAATAGTAAACATACTTCCTATGAAATGAAACATTTAAAGTAATTGACCAGAATTTTAAAAAGAAACCTCAAAGAAAACCAAGTCTATTTTATCTTGGGTGTTTTCCATTTGTATGGGAAAAAGCTGACCATTTAGAAATGTACATACATGTATTCCCACATTATAGACTTTCTCCAGCAACCTACCAAACCAAGGAATCTTTTTCATCATACTTTTTGAAAACACAGACTCAAATATTTTCTACTTCATTTTTTCTTAATATGAAATTATGAAACAGTTAAAAAGTAAACAGAATAAATAAAAAGATGGAAAGGGAAGAAATTGTTTTCAACTCAATTATTCTAAGACGAACGCTTCTCCTTTGAATTGTATTTATATTTTATACTTTTCAAGACCTCTGTTTAGTCCAGGGAATAAATCCTATTAGTCTTATCAGGCAGGTCTTGCACTGGCAAAACATATGTTAATTTCAGTGTCAGGCATGCATGAGTACAAGCTATCTATTAAAATATAATACCATGTATTCAAGCAGAATCTTTATCTTATATGTATTAAGCTTTTAAGCTCAATACATGCTGATTGATGATCTATAAATAAAGTTGAATTTTTCCTAAATCACTCATTTTGGACTTCATCAGCTCTAAAAAGAGTATACACAGAATGAAAACATAATGCATTATAATTTCTGAAGAGTAAATATCCAGGATTTTAAGAGTGTCAGAGGAGTTTATTTTATCAAATATACTTTCCATATTACTTAAAGAAATATTTAAATCCCTGCAGTTTCACAGTCATATTTCTGATTCTGCTGATAGTCTCATCCCCAAAAGATTTTTTTCAAGTTGAAAAGTAATATATGATATCCATTATAAATGTACCTTACTGGTAGTATTCTTTTTATATTGAAATCTGTAATTATCCAGATTATCATGCAACAAAAGGAACTCTTTAAAGTACATGTTGTAAAATATAAGTTAAACAGGAAATTTAGAGACTACTAAACTGCTAGCACATAAAATAATTAAAATACAATTAATCTCAAAAGTGAATTTCATAGTAAGTGAATGACCACTCTAAAGCCATTTCTCCACCATCTGCTATGCTTTCTTGTTCTATATACTCTTCCATAGTTTGGGAATACTGACATGTCTCAATGCCAGGCATCTATAAGCCTTCTGTCATTTGGTATTACTTCCATGATACAAGTAAATACTTCTGAAAATGCTTGAAAGTGGTGTCTAAGTACCATCGCTAAAAATGATAGATAGGTTCGTAAATTAACTACCACATTCTTAGATATATGCAGTCAGTGGCAGTCTGTTAGCAATTTTTTAATTTCCTCAAAACTACAGCTATTTATTTTGTATGTAATAATTCTTTACAAGACTTTAGGACATTAGTAGACTTCTTGTAATAGGGGATTTATTAAATATTATTAAGTAAACATATGCTTTTATCTACTCTATCTTAACTCAATTAACTAATAAAATGTGAAAATACTCCCTGCATTCATCTTTATCACTGTTGGGGCTAAACAAATAATAACAATAAAAATAAAATGTAGCTAGGAAAAACATGTATGCAAAAAGGACTGCTTTGATTTGATCAGCTATAAACATTTAGCTTTCTTGGGCATTAGCTTAAGTATTTTGTAATATGGTGAGATGAAAGAAAAAGAAGTAACATTGATCTAAAAATACCTGGGAAAAAAGAGAACTGAAGAGGAACAAACCACCTTATTCATGAATTTTAAACAAATTTCAGACAAGATAGCAAAAAGCTGTTATACGCTTCATAATATAACAGCTGAAAAGTCACAAGAATTATAGCACTCATTAATCAAAGTTATTTCTTGTATTCACACCAATATTCAGAGAAAGAAGTACTGGTGTTCTGCTGACTCTCCCCAGTAACGAAGGCCTGGGAGGGGAAAAAATTTATCATGTCATATCAATAGATTTTATTACATACCTATGTTATTCAATATCAATAGTCAGCACGATAATCCACATGGGCACAAAGTAAGGATTGTTTTATCAACATTATAGTTCACATTTCCTAGCATTTGAATAATCTGTATTAAAAGCTTTAATGTTACAAATATATTTTGTTCAAACAGTATAAAGTTAAAAAAATATACTAAACTAAACAAAGTACTACTCTATGTTAAAATAGCATTAAATCTGAGCTACAAATTCACAGGAATAAAGATATTCTGAAATAAAAACCTTCACTACATATGTTATTTTGTTTTGGTTAAAATGTCTTCATTTCAGCTTGCAGCAGTATCTTTACTGATGTCATCATGTTTACACTGTCATTCAATTACATCTTCCACTCTGGCAAGGAAGTTAGTTTTGTTTCCTACATTCTGCCTCCATATTCTTGCCATGCTGATGAGATCACTCAACATATTGCTTCCTATTCAAGTAGATAGAAACTGACAGTACTGAGTCTCTAAAAGGAAAAATACTGTACTGCATGACTTTCAAATCTGTGTATTCTGTTTCCAATTTTTTTCTCCAATGTTACATAGCTAGAAAACTACACATTACTTTCAAACTGGATGACCCTTTCTTGTTTTAAGTTGGGTGACAAATTTGACCTATTTGAAATAGCTGACATAGATGTCTAACTCTCTGTAGGAATAATAAAAAAAGTGCTAATGGATCATTTAGAAGATTCCACTATTGTTAGACTAGTATTAAATCAGTCAGGTGGAGTGGAAATTCTTATGTACCAGGGTAAGTTTGGCAAGATTATTACATAATTGCTGCATTAAAAAGGAACAAAGAACCCAGAAGCTACAAGTGGTCACCTAATCATTGCAATGTATTTGTTCTTCAAAGTACATCAGTCCTTTACCCCAGGACTGCCAAAGGCTCTGCCTTACATAGATCTCTACCAGGCCTGCTGTGCTACAGCAGTGAACCATGGAGTGCTAGCTCATGCTTGAGTTGAAAGACAGGGCAGATGGATGCCTGGGAGTACTCTTGAAAAGTACCAACACTAATGCTGGTATAAGCAGCAGAAAAAATGTAGTGGGAAGAGATGCTGATAAACACAGAAGATGGGAAGCAGCCAGAAGATGCAATGAAAGATCTTAATGAATAGCCTTCAATCATCATTTATCACTAAGCCCCTGAACTGAAACCCAAAGAAAAGCATGGGTATATTATTCACTTTGTAGAAAAGAGATTCTCTACAAGACTTCTGCTGCGTATTTCCCATAGTCAATGGGAGGTTATTCATATAGCCCAAAACAGCCTTGCCAGATAGGCAAGAAACTGAGAAACAGCTGACCTTATAATAAAGAATGTATTAATGGCACTGATCCTATGTTATTGATATTATAACCTAGATTGTGGGGAATCAAAACACTGCAACAAGTAGGAGCAAATGAGGAGTGAAGGGCTGACTGTCTAGTGGAGGACAGCATAAATTCTCCAACTGAATTAAAAACTCTTTTTATTTTTGCATAGAACTGAAAAAAAAACCCAGTGACTGATGGAAATAGGGATCTGGGGAGCACAAGGAGGAAAAAGAAAGGTCTTGGCATTAACAAATAGCACAGTATCAACACCATCAGTACACAAGAAAACAAAATAACTCTACCCTCCTTATTACAACATGTAAAAACTGATTCAATCTTATTTAACCACAGGTTTGTGGGTTTGCAGTAGATACATAAATAACTTATCCTGTAGCTGTGGATAGTGAAACCATTTATTAGGTTGCATCCATTCCATTATGGGTAGGAAAAACTAATGAGAAACATATTTTTGCATACTAATTGGAATGTTTAATTCCTAAGAACTGATACACTGATCATGGAGTCTGACCTTAGTTCCTATCATTCTTAAACAAAAACAGTTATTGCAAATACATGGTATATGGTCACTCCATTTATGCAGGCTTTGTGACAGTGACAGATAACAGTGACCATCTCTGATGGGCTAGAGCCTTAAGAGCTTGCACTATTTGTATGTACTGAGACTTGCAAGTTCTTTTGTGCCTGAGATAAGTGACAGCACAATGTATCATTTTGACAAAAATCTAGTGAATATAAAGTCTATCAACTAAGTTGCTACCAGTAACAGGGATGAAGAAAACTGACATAAGAAACTATTTCCTCCATTTCTTTTCTTGCAGTGAAGAGCCAATTTAAAACAATTTATTTTAAGAAGATGAGGTAAGTTTTGATTTCCTTTTTTGAGTTCCCATTCTACATGCATTTAGAGCACATTAATATGTAGCAAACCAGTAGAATCAGCGACTCAAATGCAGAAACCAATTTGGATTCAGCTAGTGAAATACTTTTATTGGAAAGAATTTCCTATCAGATAGAATCAAGGGGGACACTGACACCAACTCTACAGGGAGTCAATTGAGCATCTGTTCAATATGATAGAAAGTTAACTTAGAGACAAAGGGCAAGGAGCAAAGATAATAATAATTCAAAGCAAATACTAGCAGGCAAATACAGACAGGCACACAATAACATACAGACAACTCTTTTTGTGGGTCTATATTGTGACCTCCCTACTGTCCACACAATGATCCCAATACAGATTATTTATCAAAAATGAGACTACGCTGCATGAGATATGGGCATGAAAATTGCCAATAAAATACACTTGTTTTTATCACATTCTAAACTTGCCCAAAGGTCTCTGTTGCTCTGACTGAAAAGATTCAGTACTTCAAACATCACACATTTTTAAAGTCTAGAGGAGCAGTAGAGTTTTATTCCCATACAAATTAAAGAGTTAGTCTTTTCACATGCATACAGACCATGGAATAAAAGAACTGCCTTCAGCATTGGACTTTGAGATAGATTGACAGACAGAAACACACAAATGCACACATGCACACACACACAGAGCTGGTATATATGATATCACATCTTTACAACTGTTTCCTGTCATGCATGAAGGAAGTAAGGATTATTTATTGTTGTGTTTTTTTCCCTTTTAAAACACTTCTCACTAAGCAAGACAGAAAATTTTCCACAGAGCATATAGCATTTAGCGTACGGTAACCAGGTAAGCAGTGGTAGACAAGTAGTATTTGAATAGCTAAATTAATGGAAGAAACAAAGAAGAAATTATCCTATTAGACTGCTCATATACTTCCTTTGGGATTTTGTAATACGTACTTTGTGTTTGTGGCAATTACAGTACCTTTTAAACAATTTTTTTGTGAGGCTGTGTGAGTGCATACATCTTCCAGGATAATGCCTTTATTGCATGAAGGTGGAACAAATCTGTGCAAACTTTTGAAGGAGTAAGAGTGAAGTTGATCCTGGGATATATCTTCTCTTTCCACAGCTGTATGAGAGCCTCTTTCTTTTGTGAACTGAATGTTAATAGAAGCGCTAGCAATTAAAACACCAAAACCATCTTGCTCTTTTCAATGGAGGTGGTTAAAATTGTTCCCCATATTGCCATAGGCAATGAACTTTGAAGTTACTGACTGGAGTCTGCCCATCAGCTAAATCTGTGCATTCCCAATCTCAAGCAAGTCATCTCTACTTAGTCTAGCTGCCATTAGCCACAACACAAATCACTATATTTAAACACCTCAGAACCAAAAATTAGCTACCTCAGACACCATACCTCCTCTGAGAACATCAGCCTTGCAGGACTACCAGCAAGCAGCCTGAATCAACAATGGGAACTGAGACTTCTACTTGCATGAAGTAGGCAAGTAGGCTGGTGCTTAAGCCATGGGCCACCTTTTAGAAATAAATGGTGAGACTTGCATGATGAGACACAAAAGATTGTGTAAGAAATTAAGTCATTTAAAAAAATTAACACTGACATTTCAGAGCTATTGGCTCTATGCTTTTAGAGAAAACATGGAACAACTAGGAATCACTTTAGGTATGGAGTAGCTATGGAGTTTCTATCAAATACTATCACAATGAAGGCTAAGGACTCAGTCTATTCCAAAGGATCTGAATCAGATACACAGTAATATAACTGATGCTCTCTCTGTGACAAACTTGGAAACAGAATTCTACTACTGTATCAGAAATGCATGTCTGCTAAGATACAGAAGAAAAGTCCAGCTGCTTTCCCTTAAGAGCCAAATAAGTGACTTTAATCATTCAAATTAAGTTATAACCAGAAAGAAGACAACTGATGCACAAAAGGCAAGAACAGCAAAACAATATAAACAAGCCAAAGGACACTCTGGTTTCCCCAAAATGGCAATGTAATTTTATATGACATATTTTGTATAAATAATTCTTGGAGTTTTTAAAAAGACTTTGTGCACAAGAAGGGTTTGGTAGAGATGACATGCTAAAACTGAAATGTTAAAAATGTTTTCAAGACCCTTTAGTTGAACTTATCCAAGATGTTGGGCCTAAAAGTCACAAAATTAGACCCAGACAAATACACACATATTTTTTTGTTTTACCTTGCTGCGTTGTGATCCTGTGACCTTAAGGAAGGGCAAGGACAAGAAGCAAAATAGCAATAAGAAAAAGAAGTCCAAAATTTTTTTTCTGCAGGTGACTGACCAAATAGATACACAAAATTGTCTTTTGAACAGATTAATACATTATTTGAACACAAGTTTCATAGCTACAGAAAAAAAAATCATGAGAAACAAATGAATAGGATCTTCTCTCAAAAGATAAAGTTGAATGTTGAAGAAGGAACCCATTAAAATTTAGGTAAGGAGCACTAATAAATCCCTTACTGATAAATTTGTTCATTCACCTCAATGACTTCCTATTTATAAATTTTCACATTTATAAGCACAAGACTTTTGATATATAACAAGCATGCATGGGCTAACTGACAAAAACTTATAAAAATAAATGTTACTTGTTTAGTCAATGATACGTCATACATTGTATTTCCAGGAAAAACAAAGCAAAACAAAAACAACAAAAAAGCACTGAAATTTGGATTCATACTTAGATATTTACCAAGAAACAGGAATTTATATATTGGGCACATTAGTCGAAACTCAACTGGACTAGAACTTCTGACTGACTGAAAAGAATGTGGTATTGGTATTCTTTCTGATTTCTGTATACAGCCAAACAGGGATTACATACTTAAATAATTCAGTGCTATCCCATGCAGCATCATGTAGAAAACATATGGAACATCCAATGTATAAAAAAAAAAAGAGAGTAAAAGTAAACGTGCTCCAAACCATTCCTCAAAAATCAAAACATCACAGGTAATTTTATATCAAATCAATCAGTATATTTAGAAATACATTTAAGAAATAATAAAAGCATGTATTTCATGCTTCTATGTTTTAGTAAATATATTAAATATAAGTATTAATTGATTTTAAAACAACTTCTAAATGACAGAATTATAACATAATAAAATACATTAAAACATTAAAAATATTAACAAGCTAATTCCCTCAGTGCCCCTCAGAACTGACAGATTTCTTGTAAACTCCATTTTATTAATGGAAAAAGAGACAGATCCCAGACCAAACACATGACAAGGAGTCATCTCTTTTAATCAACTCATGTATGTGTGTTTCCATATACAGTGATGATCATTAAGAGCTCAACATTAAACAACAATAAATAACAGATTTCCTATTCTTAACGTAAGAAAAAGCTTGGCAGTATTGATGAATGAAAGCTCACCTTTTACCCAGAAGGACTAATACATATGTGAACATAAAAATACTGTATAAATCACTGGTACTGAATGTAAATGACTACTGCAAAAAGCTGTATTATTTCAGTATTTTAACCACCCAAACTAAAGGTGGGACATGATACTTTACCAGATACAGCCTGTTATTATCAGACTTTCAAAATAAGTTACTATTCATAATATTTTTCTTCAACAACTAAAAAGTTAAAGTCAATCAGATAAACATGTAAGATCCGTTAAATTACTCTCTATATAATCTTATATTATGTTATACTATGGATGTTTTTGTTTTAGTACTATGGATCTGGTGACTCGTATCTGCCAATCCAGCTTCTGACATGCAGTTCACTGGCATAATAAGCTGCAGTAAGCCATGAACCAAGAAACATAAATGTCAGTTGGAAGCTATGAAATAATGTCTAATATGACAAGAAAAACAGAACAGAAGTATAATCTTACTTCAAAACTCTTCACTTCTTCTTCACCATCATCATCATCTTCATCATGGCAGCTCTGACACCATGTAGAAGGAAAACATTTACTGATAAGTTTGGGGGGGGGGGGTGCGCTAAGCCTTAGTTCACTTTACACATCATTTCTCTTGATATTCTTCATTAATTTTATTAAAACAAAAAAGATACAAAAGATAGCAAAAAAGTTACCTTTGCCATAATGTCAGCATAAGCCATATACAGGAAATCTTCTTCCAATTTGCTGGTTAATAGAGACAGGAAAGGGAAAATGAGAAAGATTAGAACCGTTATATTAGAATTGGATCTCACAAATACTTTTAAGCGCATTAAAAATCTTTTTAAAGGATTTCTATGCTCATAGTTAATTATAAAAGTCTTTTTGGAAAGTGAGGATTTGATTAACTAATACAAACTGAAAAGTAAAGCTAGCTACAAACACAGTGCCCAGAAATTCATAAACACCTTCCAATGAAGAGAACATAGTTAATTTTTCCATTATACCTAGAATATACTTGTATTTCACATTCAGAATATAACTGTCAATAGGGAACACAGACAGAAGAGAGAGGTATAGTATGTCCTGAACATAGCATCCATAACTGCGAAAAAGTGTACAGGGGCATCTATTTGTCTCTAGAAAACTTCTTGCATCTCATTAACAGTCATGTTAAAATCTCTTTACATACCACAGGCTAGAGAGGTTTCAGTGTAACTCAAACTCACTGTATGTACATATGCACATGTTTTGGCCTAGTCTATGCAATCTGACTTGATAAGAGACATGTATAACTTCAAATACAGGAATCTGAAAATCTGCACACACTCTGCAGTCTCTCACACCATCCCTACCATTTTTCAGTTAAGGCTGTTCGACTGAATAGCAGAATAAGTTGATGTAAAGGATCAACTCTTTTAAGGCTTTCATCTTCTTCCGGTAGTTCCTCCCCAGGTTTCTTTCGGGAAAAAAGATTTTAAAAGAATATTCAGTTATCTATACTGAAAAACATTTTACTCTGTGCAATTCATTAAACATTAAATACTCACATAAGTAATTTTGACTTGGACAAGGAGGAGGAAACAATTTCCAAGCAAAGTATGAAAAGTCTAAATCCTGACCGTGTTTATGACCATGAAGACTTACAAAGATGATATCATTTGCAAAGCTTTGGATTTCCTCTCCTCATAAAAATTAACCCTCTTCCCTAGATGCTGAAAATCACTTCAATCTTTTACTGCTGTTGCCCAGAATGAGTGGTAAACAGGTGCCATTATTTGCTATTACATTGTCAGTTCCTCTCTATGTTAACAAGCTTCACCAGCTAAAAATTAGAATCCTCTGTTCCAGGTCTTAAGCCAGGTATACTGAGAAACTCTGAGACACTTTGAGGGAGCAGAAATCCAAACTTGAAGCTCACCAATAGTTTTAGACAGAAGTAGCCATATCTACCAAAACCAGTAATGCTGGCAGGATCAGAACTTTAGAAGACAGCATATCAATAATATATAAAAAATATTACATATCATTCAATAATATATATACACACACAAAAATATTTTTTTTCATGTGGTTATTTTGGTTTCAGGTCAAGACAGCCCTAGTTATTTCACCCTAAAAGAAAAATGTAGTCCTAAATACTGTAACGGCAACCACTGAACCAGTGTTTTGAAAATAATCTATACAAAATCTGTCCTTTGACTTCTTGTCTTTTGCCAAAAGAGATTTCAGAAAGTAAGTTTTGCATATCAAGTTATTCACAAAATTGTTTCGTCCAGACATATTTTTCTACAAAGCTTCTGGCACCTCAAAGAAAATTGGTTGCATAAACTATGCCCACGCTTCCTCCTTGTTTTCACCTAGCAGTACACACTAAAATACAGATTAAAAAAATTCCATGCATTGATAAGACTTCACAAGCAAGAAGTTATAATAATGTCAGATGTTATCTGTTAGCAATAAGGAAGGGCTGTCCACATGACAGATACAAGGAAAACAGACTTTCTGCCTATTAAGAAAAAAATTGCATGCACTAGTGTCACATTCCTGTGGGAATGCTTATAGATGTCTATGTGTACTACACTTCAAATATGCCTGTGAAGTCCACCTTTTCCACTCAGCTGTACCAAAAATGAATGCTTGCAGCTGAGAATTTACTTTACTTGACATATATGCACAATGATTGTTTCACATCCTTGTCTATGATAGCCATCCAAGGTTCATTTCACAATATGTAACAAAATTTTCAGTATCAATAACAAGATCTGAACAATGCAAATTGTAACCCTAGTTATATCTCCAAGTACAAATACAGGCTGGCTGGAGAATGGATTGAGAGCAGCCCTGAGGAGAAGGACTTGGGGGTGTTGGTGGATGAGAAGCTCAACATGAGCTGGCAATGCATACTCACAGCCCAGAAAGCCAACTGTATCCTGGGCTGCATCAAAAGAAGCGTGGCCAGCAGGTCAAGGGAGTTGATTCTGCCCCTCTACTCAACTCTTGTGAGACCCCACCTGGAGTACTGTGTCCAGCTCTGGGGCCCCCCAGCAAACGAAGGACATGGACCTGTTGGAGTGAGTGCAGAGGAGGGCCACAAAGATGATCAGAAGGCTGGAGCACCTCTCCTATGAAGACAGGCCGAGAGAGTCAGGGTTGGTCAGCCAGGAAAAGAGAAGGCTCCAGGGAGACCTTATAACAGTCTTTCAGTACTTAAAGAGGGCCTGTGGGAAAGGTGGAGAGGGACTTTTTATCAGGGATTGTAGTGACAGGATGAGGGCTAACGGTTTTAAGCTGAATGAGGGTAGACTTAGGTTAGATGTTAGGAAGAAATTCTTTACTATGAGGGTGGTGAGACACTGGAACAGGTTGCCCAGAGAAGTTGTGGATGCCCCATCCCTGGAAGTGTTCAAAGCCAGGGTGGATGGGGCATTGAGTAACATAGTCTAGTGGAAGTTCTCCCTGCCCATGGCAGGGAGGTTGGAACTAGATAATCTTTAAGGTCCCTTCCAACTCTAACCATTCTATGATTCTGTGATGTCACCATTATTGAGGTCTTCCCCTGCTCTTTACTTCAATCTCATTTAGGATTCTGACCGTTCTCTTTAATTAAATGGCAGCATTCTATACTTGGTAATGTTATCAACCGGAATACCTCTCTGATGTTATCAAAACTGATGAAGCAAAAGGGCAGAAGTTGCGTTAATGTCTAATACAAGTTAATAGTTTTTACAGATTTAATTCAAATTAAATGGAGGATCAAATTCACCAATGACTGTGTTAAGTAGAAATCATTATTAAAGCATAGCGTGAACACTAGAAGCAAATGATTTTCTGACATTTCTGGGTAATAAGCATTCTTAATTTTCAATGTTTTGAGACATTTTCCCTACAGTTATTTAAGTGTAAAATAAAAGCTTTAACTGAACGTAACATAAGAGGATAAAACAAATACATTGCGTAAGTTTTAGTTGCCATTTACAAATGTTAAAGATTTAAGATTTAATTTTTATATAATCTAATTAGTAAACATCCATTAAACATATTGTTCTTATAAATTATTATGTCCAGTAATGCTAATCAACAAAACTAATCAATAATTTTATCACATAGGTTATATGAACACTTAAGCTTATTTAATTAAAGCAGAAGCATTTTAACTATTAATAAAGACAGTGTTGAATATCCTATGATTTTAATATCAAACATTAAAAATCTAGTTCTCTTAGAGGCTTGATCTGTTGAATCAGAATTAAGAATCAGCAGAATTAAGCTCCTCAAATAGAGGACTTGTGTATACTTTTTTCTTTTGCTATACAGAGGTGGAAGAAGTAGTGCCACTTTTGTAGAATAGACTTAAGGACAGAAGATTCAGGGAACAAAACTGCAAGTTTACTCCAGTCCTCTGCTTCAGGGGATGCAAGCACTCATCTGCTACATCCCAGAAAAACCCCTTACCACAGGTCTATAAATGGCCTGGATCTGGCAAAGTCAGGAAGGGGGTAGTTTTTACCGCATTTCTCCCTTTAAATTATTTTCACTTAGCAGAAAAGAGAGTTCAAGATTCTCACTGTTGACACAGAACATACTATGGCATACAACGTTTTAGTTTACTGATTACAGAGAGTTAAACAACAGGAAGTCTTGGTTATAGTTTCTGGGCCCTGGATTGTTCCAGTTTTCTATCATCTAATATGAGAACAGTTCCGAAACTGCAGACAATCCTTCAAGCATACATTAGAGAACCCAAGGTTCCTGCTTTCTCCCCTTCCAGATGAGCTCTGCTCCCACAGTCTGGGCTCCAATTCCATCTTGACAGTCCAATAAAATTTAAATTCCTTGCTACACCAGGGTACAGTTTCTCCTAGAGGGACAGAGAACCTTCACCAGCATCACAATCATATCTTTCATGACGTCCACACAACAGTCTGGGTCAGCTCCACAAACCTCAACAGGAGAACCTCAAACTCTCACCCCTCCAGGAGAGTGCTCTAAAGCAGCAAGAATTTGATAGACATTTATTTAAAAGGAAGACAGAGTTTTGTTTGCTCGTTTGAATGAAAGGTGTAATACATCTCTCCTTAAGAGAGCACTGGAGACACACTTATCTGTATGCTTGAGGAATTACAAGGGAATGTCTGTAGTCCTTTACTAAAGGATAATACAGCAGCCAATTCAGTCTGTTTCTGTCTTCTCCAAAACAGTTTTTCACATAAACTACCTGCGAGCAAGGAGTTCTTCATAAACTTAGCAAAGATATGGTTTCATAGAGAAGGTAAGGAGACAATCCTGTATGTCAGAGTGTAACCAAATGACCATGCTGGGTTATTTCTTCACACAGATATACACACACACAAGCAAAGAGCTGTTGTTCCACACTCCATATCTACACCCACACACTCTCAACTACTAAAACATAATTTTTTTGGCAACAAACCTGCACTATTCAAACCATTTGCAGTGTGTTGGGACACATGAAGATATCAGTTTAACAGTTTGTATATAAAGTATTTGCAAAAGTCTCCTGCTTTCTCACAATGCTTGATCATACAATAAGGATGCCACAAGAAACGAATTCTGCATGTGTGCAGGCAAAAATGAACTTCATAGCCTGCATGTGTTGAGTTCATTGCTGCTGATCTTCCTTTCACTATTTTGATCCTTATTTTCAAAATTGTTTGCAACTTGGGTAGTTGGTTTTAAGCATAAGCTTTAAACAGTAAAAGCAAATTATTGTTGTCTTCTAGTAGCAATTTTCCAGTTAGCTTCCTCTATTGCATAGAGCAGGCTCTTCTCACAATAAAAAGACTGATCTCAGACTGTGTTCTGTTGGCCCTGCCAGGGATTGAATAATTTCCTAGTACTAGTTCTTGCCCAGCCCTCGAAAGGACTACCTTTCTGAGAGACAACTGTAAGGGATGAGGACACAAGGCTTTACTGAAAAATCACTCTGGGGACTTACCAGGCTAAAGACACGGCTCTAACACTTTACTGCTGGGAAAAATCCTCACCTCCCTGACCAACTATACAAGAGGATTCTTCTGCATGACAGTCCCAGTGAACATCCTTTTCATGTCTGCTTCTGAGGGACTTATTAATCTAAGACTAGAATTCCTCCAGTTTCATATTCTAACCTTTCAACTTAAATGGCTTTAATGTGGGTTATGAAGTCTTCAGATACATAAAGGTTAACTGCAAAGAAAGAAGAGAATAGGCTGTTCTCCACAGGGCAGAAGATAAGAGGGGAATGACAGCAACTGGCATATAATTTAGACAAAAGTTTAAAAAGCTTTGTAAAAGGTTACTGAAGCCCTGAAGCAGACTGCTTGAGGGGATTCTGGAATCTCCATCAGTTGTACTTTTTAACACCTGTCAGAATGACTTGGTTATAGCTCATCCCTTTGGGTAGAGATAGCTTAGATGATATCTTATGTACCTCACAGACTTATTATTATACAAGATGAATGTTAATCCATAATACATTCCCATGACCCTTTGCACCCAGACGTACTGCTAAGTCTTCTATCAGTTTGTCTTCAAAATAGTGTTCTTCTGTTTCAATCCAAGATTTATCATAGCCTTGAAGAAAGAGATTGACGGCTCGATGCCTAAAAAGGGACATTTAAAACAAATGCTGTAAACTTTTACAGAGAAGATGTGGTCAATATGAATTTCATTTAGGTTGAAGAACTGTCCAGTCATTACAACTACCATTTAAAAGGAAAGCAAAATTTCTATGGTAAAACCTGCTGAAAGCACGTATTTTAAAAATTAAGATACATCAAAATGTTCTATTCAAAACTGAGTCCCATCAACTTGTAAAACTGATATTAAAATGCAGTAATAATGATTTTAGGAACAGATAATACATAGAACTTTAAAGAAATTTAAATACAGGTAAGAAATAAAATTACTTACTTTGCCACATTAGTGAGTTTTATTTTGAATATAAAATATTTTCATAATATTTTATTTTAAATATTAAGATAACAGCATTTACATAACACATTTGTATTGTGCTCAAGTAATTGCATTTTTTTAATGTTCAGGATTAGATTTCCATATCTAAAATAATAAACCATTTTTTCCAAATTCCATGAAATTAAATGGATGATGAGGCTAGGGGAAAGCAGGTAAGCCAATGATGATGTTTACTGTTTTTTGTTTTTTTCTTGAGGATTCAATGCAAAATGGACTGCACAACAACCAATTCTCCATGAAGAATTTTCTCAATCATCTTAATTTTTTTTAAACAACTGCCAGTCTCATACACTGAAAGGAAGAAGTATAATTAAAATATACAGGGAAGCTAGTTATGTGCAGGTGACCTACTTGTTAAAGTAAGAACGGCTACAGATGGAAATAACTTTGTTCTATTTTCAACTGTGACGGCAGCCTCATTTCAGGCTAGTATGATTCTCATGCCCTTGTGCTTCCTGGGACAAACTTTAAGATTCATCCTGCTAAGTATGGTAATAGTAATAATACACATACTTTTGGGAACAACTGAGAACATTATTAAGTTGAAAAGATTAGATACAAGTGTTCTGGAAATTATTTTTAGCAATTGCATGAAAAAAACCAGATGTCTACTTTTTCTGAATGCTCGTTCCTTCCAGCATCTCACGATTCTGAAACTTGCTTGACTACAGATCCCATTCTCTATTAAACAAGAAAGAAGAGGGAAAGGAGCTACAGAAAAAGGTGTGAAATGCCTAGAGTACATGCATATATTTCTTGTCTAATAGAATGCTCTTCCCAAAAGTGCACAATAGACAGACAAACAGATTGTTTCCTGCATATAGAGCATTTAGCATCTAACAATAAAGGTAACTCCATGTTTCCAGAGATATACCATGGCTTAGGAGGAAATTTATTTCCCAACATGGTATTAAAGTGACACCAATATGTCCACTTCGGCATTTATCTCCTACAAAAGGTGTCTACTTTTCAGAAAAGAAAACATACCAGGAGGAACAAGTGGAGTAACAGCAGGAGGAGAAAACCAGAAATCTAAAATTATACTTTTTGTTATTCTTTTCAGACGATGTAAGAAAGTAATTAGATGTATTAAAAGAAAGTAATATACAACGTACACTACCACACAGTTTATCAGTTACTGGTTTACATGTTCTTCTTCCTTTTGATCTCACCAAATAGCACTGTATGAACATAAATGCATTTGTGAAAGATAGAACAAATACAGCTCTTACCTTGGCAGATTATACAATGGTGCCATTCTAAAGCAGGCAACTACTGCTCTTTTCCTCTGTTTAGATAGCAGCTTATGCCACACTGCTTTTTTTGACCTCTGAGGATGCTCAACCTGTTAAATGAAATACATACGTAAATATAAACAATGTCCCTACTGTCCAGGCATAGCAATAACAATAAAAATGTGAGATAACAGATAAATCAAGTGGAAAGATAATAGAAGAATAACAGAGGGAAAAGAAGTTAGACAGAGTTCAAGTGATCAGTCAAATTGTAGAATCAGAATTTAGAAAATAAAAGCAAAAATTTGCCTTTCCTTCTATTATATACATATTCTTTTTTACGTCACGCTGCTTCTATCTTTTAGATTGAATATTGTCAGAATTGAGGCCATCTCTCAAGAAACCTTAAGTTCTAATACAAAGAATCTTCACTTTATCTTTTATATGTAACTCTTTACATACGTACAGGTAAATTGTACACCTCCACATTGCCTCAGACAATACTTTTAAAGGAACTCTTAAATACAATTAATCTTCTACTTGTAGTATTTACCATGACCAGCTACAATGGAAAGGAATTAACTTTAAAAATGAGAGACAGGCACAGAGATGTAGTTAGGACTAAATCCCTTTCATGAATCTGCAGAGCTAGAATGAACATAAGATACTTCAGAACACTTCAGCTGCGTTTCATAATATTACAGCTCTGCCTTCAGATACATTCTCTTTCTGCATCCTGGCTCTACAGTAGCATGAGATAAAACTGGGTGTGCTCCATCCTCATCTTCTGCTCTTTCAGTTTCTTTTGTTCCACCTTCCACCCTTGTTTCCCTCAGAAGAGAATGACTGCTGTGGTCCAGAAGAGCAACTGCATGCCATAGCATATAGCCTGACTGGGTAACTGGGAACTATGATTGCAAGCTGTGCTACAGATCACTCCTTTCCCATAGTCGATTCACAGTTTTTGTGATTAACTTCACAACTGCTCCATAAAGATTATATCATTTGATTTATCCTACACAACTCTTGTAGAGTTAAGAGGCCAGATGTCTTTTGTGGTGGGTTGTTTGTTTGTTTCTTTTATGGACAACTGGAATGATATCTCCTCTGTCTCCCAACATCATCAAAGGAGTCAATGTAAGTTAGCACCTCTACCCTGAAAGATTTGGTGATTCTCTCCTGTAACAGGATAAAGCATTTTATTTAAAATATCCAGTGATGATGATATTTATGTGGACTCAATATTCAATCCAAACACAGTTATCCAAGAGGACTTTTCTAGTTTAGTGGAATACCAAAAATTGTTCAGTTAAATGATAAACGTTTAATTGAACAGGCTAAAATACTGCCAAGCATTCAGTGAAATGGATAATTACACTTGTAAGTTTAAATGGTGACAGTCTAAAACAAGTTCCTTCCAAAAGATAAAATATAAGTGAAAAATACTTGTTAAGAGAAATGATAGAAAAGCTTTCACTGCGAACATATTTATAGTCACAAAACAAAGCCAGCGCTAGTAATTTAGAAGCCAGGCAAACCCAAACGTGAAAGTTAGGTAATTAGTAGTATCTTCACATCAACTATAAAACTCTCTATACTTTCCCAAAAGAAATAGCCTCGGCCTATGCAAGCAGATCTCTGAAAATAATAAAAACAAAGAAGTTAGCTGTGCATGGAGAGTAAATGCAAAAAACGAACTGATCTTTGCCGGTGCAGTAAGGGAAGCATCAGAGTATGTAAATATGGAGAACAGAGCATGTATGGAAAGCAAAGGATTACTCAAGACTATCATAAAAAGAGATCCAGTGCTCAGCTATTCATTATTTTTAAAGACATTGAATTACCCATTTCAGTAACAAAAACACCTGAGCACTTGTCTGCAGAAGATAAGTAAAGCTGTGGGGCCAAATCTTTAAAAAAACAGGTGCAACGTACCCAGAATAGAAGTAGCCACCATTTACTTCACTGTAAGTCATTGTTTAAGTCTGATCAGAAGGATTGATCTAAAATGTCGATCTAGTATTACAATGGGAATCCATCCTGTTCTGTACTACAGCTGGATTGTATACGCTGTGAGATTGATCATGTAACAGAACATGGAAAACACAAGGATCATACCTTGCGTTTCACTCCCTTGAACACTTGTGCAAACTACACAAGCTTAACCAATTTATATACATGATGGTATAGCTAAAATGCCAGAAATCAAGAGATTGTATATGCTGTTTGAACTCAAATACAAGAGTCTAATGCTGAGTGTATCAAATCATCTGACTGTCCTACTCCATACAGCTATAATGTGCAGCTTCTAACCAGATATTTATGTAGGCAGCTTGAAGTTTCTTGCTACTTTAATAATTCAAGAATCTCAACTGAGGAAAAATACCTTGGAAAAAATTTTTTTCCAATAATTGAGTTGTTTTTTACTGACATTTCATGGTCCATGGACAATTTAGTGATTAGTTCCTGCTAGCTGAAATCCACCGGAAGGAAGCTAAAACATAGGTATCACTTTCTTAGTCCTTTTCTAATTAAATGATTGTTGGAACTGCTGCAGACACACTGCGTGATCGATATGACCATGATATTGGATTACAAAACACAAGGCAAAACATGTAAAAAGTAGCTATCAAAAGAAAGAAAAAAGAATGTAACATTAAATAAAGCAGGTGAAAGTAGAAATGAAAGGCTGAATACTTTTGTTTAGAGTAAGAAGCAACAGGATTGAAAAAATGTGTCTAACCTGTTCCAGGTGAAATAGCACATTAGCTATATCAAGGACCCTTTCCACAGTCTTCTCTGGATCTGAGGAATCTTCAGTCCTGTTTGGTAAATCTTTGTAAAGTGCCATCTGCCACCTAATGGCGGGATCCTCAAGCTGCAGGAGAAAGACTTCATGTCACCAAGACAAAATCTTCCAAACACAGGGTCCGACAGTTTAGCACAGAAACTGTTTCAAAGGACAACAGAAGCACTTTATATGGCTAACCCACACCTTTAGATGGCTACCCCCTACAGCGTCCACTACATTGACTGGGAGAACAAAACTAAAGACTGATTTGTGCAATGCTTCTTGAGAGCTTCCAGAGGACTGAAAGTCTAATAATCATACAAAGAGCAAATGATCATGGACCAACAAATAGCACTGGCACCAGCAATGAACATATTATTAGAGGAAAAGTAGTGAGTATGAGGTAGACAGACATAACTTTGCACACTGACTTCCCAGTTATTAAACCAAACAACAATGAAATTATTGCTCTGCTAGTTGGGATTACTTAATTTTCAGTCATGGAAATTAGTTATATTTGTCTTATTTATGTCAAATTTTCTTAATTTTAGTTTTTTTCAATTGTTAGAAAATCCTAATTTTACTGCTAAAAAATGAAGTTAATTTATGAAACTGAATTCAAGATGCATTTGCTTATTAGCCAAAAATTATAAAACACTGCATGAAGCAAAATGTTTTTTCTTATTTTTCTCTTTACATTTAATTTTTTCCATTTCAGTTGTCTGTGATTCTCTGTTTTACCAATAGCAATCTCTTTTTTGGTTCATTTTGTTTCCCTAGTGCCGCTGCTAACCAACACTGATGCAACCCACTTTGCAACCTTTTTTTGTGCCAATGACACTGAAGAAAAATGCAATGCATAACCCATTTTACTGAGAGCTGTGGCCAGTGATCATTTCTGACTGTTCAATTTAGGTTTAAGTCACACTGGCCTGGATTCCTTGAGCATTTAGGAGCCTAAACCCTACAGATTTGAATAGGGCTTAAACTCAGCACTTACTTTTCCAAAATATCTTTGTGGATCCAGATTTCGATTTGTGCCTAAGATGAAACAATAATGCTACTTCACCTCCACAAAACATCTTAGGATACACAGTTTACTGAAGTTCCAGGAATGATTTTAGACTTACACAGTTGCTCAATAATAGCTTATTACAACCTAGAAAGCCACAATTGACAGGCATTTCTTCCACATTTCGGCTTTTCCATTTCTTAAAAACTGTCACATCCACAGTCTTTGTGTGAGCATTTGACTGGATCATCATGAATGGATAGTCCACAAAAGACTTTTTAATCACAGGTGGAGATGTCTTTTGATCTGAGGACTCCTCACATTCTATCAAGGTACAGCTTTTTTGTATAGATAGTTTTCTAAGGGTATGAGTAGTTGACATTTCAAGGTGTGAATTAGCATGGCTGGAAGAAGGTTTTGGTGACTTGAGCTTCATCCATGTCAAAATGAATGCAAGTTTCATCATCAATTTCTTGTAATAAAAGGCTCGGTACTGAGTAACAGCATGCAGGCATGCAAGGAAAGGAAAGACAGAAACAGGGTGAAGACAAATGTAGACAAAGGTAGACAAATGCATGAAATAGATGCCACAACATTAATAGGTAAAGATTCAGAAGGATGATTCTCAAACAGTGCAGTTTTCCAAAAAGAAATCAAGATAAATTACATTTTAGCTCTAACATAAATGACAGAACGTGTTGTCTGTGAGAAGCAGAAGTGGTTAACAGAAAACACCATTTGAAGAAACAATATTGCTACGGTTGGAAGAAAATCAGCCTTTCCAAAAAGTGGTATTTTTCATCTGTTTGGAAAGCCACCTTACACAAACACCATCTATATTGTTACACATTAATTCATAACATTAAATAAGAATGTAAATTTATAAGATCATTTGGCCCACATTCCTTTTATGTCTGATGCAATCAGACAAAAAGGGTAGTGTATGCATATAGCACAGTGGCATCATTTTTCTTAACAACAAACATCATACTTGACTGTATCGAATGTGTACTTCAGTCACAATAGTGACTGAATACTGATTACATCAGAGAATTACGGAATAAATTAAATTGCACTTTGTAAATAAGTACTGAATTTAAATTTATACATTATAATTTTAAATAATTAAGTTATATACTTAGGTTTAATGTGAACTCTAGAACGCATCAGTTCGAAATGATTCATGAAAAGATATATTTCAAGCCTCTGAGAACAAACTACTTAGCAAAAGGTAACAAATAATAATAAAGATAATAAATACAATAATAAATTGAAGTTTTGAAGTCCTAGAAATGCTGTATTTTGTCCATAGCCGAGTGACTACTTTTCACATACAGGTCAAAGCTAGTAAAGCAATATGTAGATAGCTATAAAATAAAGCTAGCTCCAATAGCTATTTGAGCTTTGTTAGCTACATATTATGTGGTTCCCTTTCAGAATGCCATCTTCCACTGGGAATTTGTTTTCCAATTAGGAAAATCCAAAGTCACTCGTGAAAAGTTTACAACTGGAAAATCTGTGTACTTTGGATTAGCCAAGATTATCTCCTTCTTAATTATCAAGGCACTGTGAAATTTCATCAATATAAGAAATTTAAAGGTACTTTTATTCTTATGTGTTACAGAGGAGGTGATATTTTGCTGAACAATAGCAAACTTTTAATTGAAGCAAAGGAAGTTTCTGAAGAGAAAGCACAGATCAAGGTATTAAGAAGTATTATTACTCCAAGGCAACAAAGCAGTAACAGACAGAAATCTCTTAATAGCAGTATGGAGAATGTAACCCTACAGAAACAAAATAGAAACTGAAGATGAAGTATTTAAAACAGGAGGACTAGTGCTAAAAAGCAGCATGAAGTGCCAGGCAAGACTTACAACTGTATGGCTCACAAAATGATAATATACACATACTGAAAATGTCAGAATAGAAATAACCTATCTTTATCATTAGGAAAACATTACTGAAGTTCACACTCAAAATCACAGCACATTTAAGGTTTGTATGTTCATGGCATGCACATTGCTCAAGTACTGTTGCGCATGAAGATCATCATAAATGCTCTTTTCTTCCTTGTACTTTACCTGTCTGGTTTCTTCTGCTTCTCAGTATATAACAATATTGGCTATTTAGGGATAAGTATTTCAAGCTTTTTTTAGGGTTTAACCAAATCTTTTGTTTTCAGTGGTAAACTTTTCTATGTGCAATCCCTATAATTTAAAGCTATTGGACTTTTATTTGTAATATTTTATGAAAAATGCTAATTGTTAGCTTTGCAAAATCACGTATCTTCTTGTAAGGTCCCAGAAACCCCAGCCTCGACATAATCTTGCTTGACATCACAGCGATATACAGAAAACATAAGATGGGAGAAAATTAATCTTCAGATATTATTCAAGAAGATCCCATTACAAAGTCATTTTTAAAAAGATAACATTTATTGCCATGCCATTCCAGTGGAATCTAGACTTCTGGATGATTCTTAAATACCCTTTCAGAAAAAAAAGCCAGACTTCCAACTCACATATTTATTTTCTGGTAACCATTTAATAAGCACAGGAAATACTAGTTAGTTTTTTCCTTGAGGTGAATAAAACCTGGGGCAGGGGGAAGAGGTAAAGGACAATCCTAAATAAAGCACCATCCATAGTTCTGGTTCCATCTCCCTTCAACAGAGAAGAAACGTATATCATTTTATTACACTTCCGTATTATGGCTTCTTCTTTGCCATTATTTGAAGCATTTATAAAACAGTTCAACTACACTGGGCCGGTTCAGGACTTTTTCCCCTAGGGCTATTCATCTGGCACTAATTGGAATTCGATGACAAAAATCTACACATTTTCCAAAATACTTTCTTTTCCCTGGGCTGAAAAACAGGAACAAAACTGAGCAAAATGGAGATTTTTTCACTTCACAGAGTATGCCAAAGTAGCAGCTTCCATTGCCTTTACACTTCAAACTGATACAAAGTAACTTTGAGCATTTTGCAGATTCTATTCCAAATAACATAAGGTAGAGTTTAAACAGTGATAGGTCTTGCTTCCATCTACCATTTCATATTAATGGTGTGCATAGGCAGGGATTTGAAGGGCCACATGTTGTATATAATGCATATATAAATGCATTAAAAAACGAACATTTAACAATTGACATGAACAACTTGAAAGAAGAGAAAAAGGAACTACAAGTTATACTAATGAACCAAGGCAGGTTGTCATTATATGGCACAAACAAATGAATTCAAAGGAAGAAAAGTGATGTTTAAAAACCGCATACAGATTACCTTGCCCTGGAGATGAAGATTACTGCGGATGATATCTCGTACTTCATCTTCAGTATCTTTCTGTCAACAAATCACAAATCATATAAATTTGGAATAGAAGGTAATTAAGAAAACATATTGTTCATATAAATGTCAACCTTGGGTTTAGTTCAGATGATGAATAAATGACAATGTGGAAGGCTGAGAAAAATTTCGGTGGAAATATATCTTTTTGTATCAGGCCAGAGCTAGTCATATCCAAGCTCACAGGAACAAGTTCTGGATGGCATCATTCATATTTGTCTACAGTAACACACTAAATGCAAGTCTGAATTAAAATTACTAGTATATACATGTATACATACTTTAATCAAAGCCTGATCAAATGAAATCAGTATCACAAACAAAGACATTTTTTTCTTATCCTGACAAGGTAACAGAGAACACAGCCTTCTCTGATTTGATTTCTGTTTCTTTTGGAGATCTTTTATCCTTTATAAAGATTCAGTTCAGCTGTCCAAAGGTCATATAACTTGCTAGAAAGTATAAAGTATCATAGCTTGAGAAAGGACCATATTCCAAACTACAATCACATTATTGCACTGTGAGTTTAGTCCTAGAAGAACCCCTTTTAATACTGTTTATCCCTACAGAAATTCTTGCATTCACGTGAGAGTGATCAAAAGGAATTAGTTATGATATTGGGCACAGAAGTTAGGAAACATCCAGTTCTTATTTGCATTTTCAAATTCAAGCTTCATAAAATATAACTGATCATTTAGAAAGTAAGTGTGTCCAAAGTGAAATGTTTTATGCCCTGAAAATGAGAACAATGTGTAGATTACTATCTACCATAGTCACCCGTTGTGCCTTTATATGACAGAATTATAGTCTTGATTATTTATGTCATGCTCTAAGAATGAGTATGGGGGAAAAAATTCAAAGAATTTCATTAGTAAAATATTTCTACCTTTTAGAAGTGCAAACAGAGCACCTACCATGCTGAATCGATTTTTGGCCAGTGCAATTAGCTCTTGGTCTCCAGGAGCACAAATATTTAGGCCAATGGGAAGTAATCTCTTCAGTGCTGCCACAATGAGAGAGGTCTGCATAGAGTACCGGTCACCTTTTCGCTTCATCTTCTTCCTCTCCTGGTCAGAAACCGCTGCCTGCAGCATAAAGCAACAATGAAAAAATCCAATATTAAATAAAAGAACTGCACTAGCAATTTTGTACTTGTATCTGGTTCGACAATTTCCTTACTACCTATACAGTTGCATCCCCATCCAATGGAACTGCCATTATATCATTGCCAATATTTTGCACCAATATCTTGAAAGTACACTGTGTTTCTCAAATGACTACCTTTTGATTCTCAATCTAGTGTTTTCACCAGATGTGGGGGGGGGAAAAAAAAAAAAAAAAAAAAAAGGAAAAAAGAGTCCTTCTCTTAAGTCTTCCTATCTCCTTCCCCTCTGCAAAGAGAAAAATATAAAAATCTTTACACTACCTTGGACATCTTAGATTTGGTGTCACTGATAAGGAAAGACATGTTGTTGATTTCATTTTGTACCACAAAGTTCTGCTCTTCCCTTTTGAAATTCTGGAAATATACAGAGGATCTCAGTTAAAAGCGCTTATAATATATGAGAAATCTATCTAAACAAACCTTTAATAAAAATATAAATTAACTGGAAATTCGTAAAATCCTCAAGATAAGACAAGGACAGAAAAAAATTAATGGACTATCAGTAATGGCCTTGAATTCCATCTTTACTTACATGGCATAGCACAGGGGGTTGTGTGTTTTGGGGTTTTTTCTATGTTAGAGAGAAAGAAATGTTTCTCTGGCTACCAAACAGCTATGATAAAAACCTCACTCCTCCTCTAATTCAATATACAAATATTGTCTGGGTTTTCCCTTAATAGTAAATCACCCATTCCATTTTTTTTCCCCATTATAAATCCCACTACATTCAGAAACGTAAGAAACTTTAAATAAAAGACTGAACTTATAAATATACAAGTAATTTGATAATCCAGTATCTATGTACTGTGCAACCAGTTTCTGTACACAGTGATGTTTATAATAAAACTTACAGCCAAATTCAAGCACAAATACACAAATAGTAAGGCATCTTGTTTCGCAAACTTGAGAGAATTGAAGTTATGGCAGAAAAGAAATTTAGTATGGACAACAGTCCACACAGAGATCCAATGCCTGAATATATTTAGTCTCTGTTGGTTTTTTTCTTCTTTTTGTTCCAGTATTCACATGAATCATGTTTTATTTTCATTTAAGCACTATCAATGATGGTGCCCGATTAGGTCTTAATGCAGACCCCTTCGTTCTTGCATATGAGCCAGAGGAATCAGACTTGAGAACCAAGGGTAAATTTTGTAGAATTGGAATTAAGAAGAAATTCTTAACTGGTAAAATTTATGAAATATGAAACACTATCATCTAGGAAAAAAATATTTTATTTGGAGAATTACTTGTAAGATACATTTGCTACTTCCTTGTTCTTAGAACACTTACTGACTTTCCTTCATTCAAGCCAGCTACAGATCTAGGCTTAATAATTGAATTATATACCTTTAACTTTTATTAAAACAGCCAACAGGATGCCGGGTTGCATCAACAAGGGCTTCACCAGCAGAGACACAGAAGTCATTATCCCACTCTATTCAGCTCTTGTCAGGCCACATCTGAATACTGTGTTCAGTTTTGGTCAGCACTATGCAAAAAAGGTGTGGACAGGCTGGAGAGGGTCCACAGAAGGGCCGCAAAGATGATCAAAGGACTGGGAAGCCTGCCATATGAGAAAAGGCTGAGAGAACTGGGTTCATTCAGCCTTGAGAAAAGACGACTTAAGGGACACCTTATCACCGTGTTCCAGTATTTAAATACTACAAGACTACAAGGCTACAGGCTACTAAAGGCTACAAGGAAGATGGAGACTCCCTTTTTACAAGGAGTCACATGGAAAAGATGAGGGGTAATGGGTACAAGTTACTCCTGGGGAGATTCCAACTGGAAACAAGAGAAAAAATATTCACAGTGAGAACAATCAATCAGCCATTGGAATAATCTCCCCAGGGAAGGTGGATTCCCCAGTATTGGACATTTCTAAAATTCAGCTGGACAGGGTGCTGTGTCATCTTGTCTAGGCCGTGATTTTGCCAAGAAGGGTTGGACTAGGTGATCCTTGAGGTCCCTTCCAACCTGGTATTCTATGATTCTATGATCAAATAAATACAAATCTACACTGCAACTCAAATTAAGTGACTGTAAATAGAGCTGCATATTTCCTTCAGGAAATCTTTGTTCCACTCATCCTGCTGAGGATCCTTCCATGTGATTTTTATTGTAACTCTGCCTAGAGGCTCAAGCAGATGGACCGTATAATTTAGGAAAATGGACTTTAATGAGAAAACTACTACTAATTTAGTGGCCATACATCCTGGTTATAAAAAGGCTTGGGTGTGAAAAATAACTAATAGGAAAAAAAAAAAAGGGGGTAAGGACACAGATCTCAATGATCTTAATATATATTAAAAAAAAAACAAAAACAAAACAAAAACCGGAACAAACAAACCAGAATTTATATCAAAAATATCTCAATCAGTGTTACTATGCTACAAAAGACCCATCAACTCCCCTGGCTACTCAGGCATTTCAAAAGTGTCAGAAAACTGGAAGTCATAAACACCTTTCCATCTGCAGTTTCACTTCTGTCATTAAATGTGTTTTCTCAAATACAATCACTAAATAATTGATCTGCCTACAAAGAAACCTAATTAAAACAAGTATTCACCAAGGAATTACTTACATGAGACTTTGACCAGTAAATGAAGACCTCAGCCACCATGCGGAACAATTCTTCTGCTTCAGGGTTGGGCTCTTTCAGCCATTTTGCCCTAAAATTTGGTAAAAGGTGGAAATGCAGATGATCCTCACTGGCTTTATGCTTTGAAATGAGTTTTCAACATTTTACAAGAATACAAGCCAACAAAACCAAACATGCATGCTTTTCATCCTTTCCGGTAGCACTGGCTTTTTGATGTCCTCTTTCAAAACCCTTAAAATCCTTTTATGTTAATCCTAAGTTTAATGCAACAGATTTGGATCAAACCTCTTGTTTGGTTCTCTTCTGAAAAAGACACCAGCTCCTCCTAAAAGTCACATAGCATCAGCTTGAGCAACTTCAAGTTTGGCAGGCTGAGTAAAAGCTACTTTAATTCAGTGCTAAGCATATCAAGGGATAAGAGATGGCATCAATAAACAGGAAGGTTTTATGAGATTCATTGACCTATTCCTCTCCACATACCTGTTATAGTCCACAAATCTAATCAACAAAGGGTAGAAGGCATAGAGGTCCCGTGCCAAAGTGGTGAACTCATCTAGGATGAGCAGTTCAGCCTCCGACATGTCACCTCTGCCTTCTGCTCTTAGATGCTCTTCGTCCGATACAACCACTGCTGCTTTTTTCTTTAGCTTATCCATCAGTGGCAGGAAGTGTGTCTTTAAGAGCTGTGGCTTCGCTTTGCTTATGATGGGCTGGGAAAACACTATTTAAGGCAATGAATATTATAATATACACCTAGCCACAAAATATAAACAAAAACTTTTACCTTTCCCCTCTTTCTTGGATCTTATTTCTAGGCTACAGAGTAAAATCCTGCCCCCATTGAAATCAGCAGAAGTCTTGCCAAGAATTAAATGTGGTCAGGATTTCACATAGTCAATTCACTTTGTCACTATGAGGGCAGAAATTACAACTTCACAGACTAAGCTTGCAAGATCATAAAACTTGAAATGCCTCTTTACTGGCATTCTGTCAATATATTGGTATTTGCCAATTTTATTGAGTAATGTAGAAGTTGTTTAATGGTATGTATGGGTGGACAGCTACATTGCACACAGAAGTTTTCTCAGCCACTGGCTCCTCTTTTGAACCTTTCTTTTTTAGCATGAGCAAAGCAGAACTGGAAAACATGCTCTAGCGATTTTCAAACCTCTTGGAACAGCCTGCCTATATTTCTTATGCACATTAGGACACTGGAAGGCTGTGTCTAGACAGAAATGGGACTGATTCAACCATCCATCAATCAGCCATTTGAGAGTTGTTAGCACAAGCTTTTTGCAAATCTACTCATAAAAATGAATATGTAAATTATCACTTCATCTGGGCCCATTAGTACAAAGCCATTTGTAGCATATCCATTAGATTACAAAGAATTTTAGGCAGTTACCACTTTATCCTTAGAGTGCATCTCATTACTAACCTCAAAAGACTAGGAATCCAGACTGCTACCATGAATGCAATTACTACTACAACAAGTATTGAGAAATTATAAGAAAGCCTAATTGAAAAACTGAATTCATAACACTGAAGTGACTTTTCCTTACAGATTATAACATTGAAAAATAAACTGTTTTTAAATAAATTTTAAGGTATTATCAGAATGAAGTTAATATAAGGATTACTAAAATGACATTTGCATTTCCACATTTCATTGTAACAGAAATGTTAGATATACAGCTCCAAAACAGTATTTTAAGGATCCAGCACTCATAGAACAGCAAGGAACTGTGTAATGCCTGCAAATGGAAACTTGTTATATAATGAAAAAGGGTTAAATAACTACAGTCTTTTAATTAAATATACCGCAAAATGCATATGTGCATATTCTGGGGAAAAAGACATAGTTTAGTGTACTTTTAATATTACTTATTAAGAGACTAAAACATACTGCTTACACTGCTCTTTCTTTATACTTAGTATTTTGGTTCATCAAGATCTGTATTGTTTAAAAACATAAAAATATGAGTGTTGTTCTCCAGCTTTAACAGCGTAAATACAGAGAAATTCAGAGTGCGTGTGTATATATATACATTCTGAATACACACACACACGCTTGCTTGTTTATTTATTTATTTATTTTTACATCTTACCTGCTAATCTCTTCATCCAGGCTCCTTCATCAATACCAAGGTTGTTATAGATGATTTTCAATATGTTACCCAACAGAGTGTTCATGTGCTCTGACGTCAAGGCTGTGCAACACATTTCAGCCTTGTCAGGGTTGTTTTCTGGCCCATGCTCCCACCAGTGTGACATGTAACTACATAGCATAGGCAGTATTACTTCCATGATATGTGGCATTTGTGTGTAACGAATGCCAGACTCCGCCAGTTCCACAATTTCTTCCATTAGCTTCACTAACGAAGGAATATTTGGGCAAACCTCTTCTACACTAGTAGGCAAATTGAGAACTATTGAAAAACAAAAAAATATCCAAAAATCAATAAACTAAGTCATAAAAGCAAAATAATTCTTTTAAATTGCTATTCCATATTTTGTTTTCTATTTACATTTATGCCCTTCTGATCCAAGGAAAAAAATCCAAACACATCAATAAAAACAGGTTACTTTCATACCATTGAGCAATAAACAGTTTACATATAAGCTTCAATAATAAAACTTTCTATAATAAAAATAATTCCTATATGGAAGCTTCAACAATGTAATTATTATGGAATGAATTCAGAGAAATCAGATGCAGTTTGCTGTATTTAAAATAAAGCTTAAATTTCAGAATTTCTTCCAACATAAGCTTTGCAGTTGAGGAAACAAACTGATACAATGAAACATCTCTTCACAACAGATCAGATGAGAGCTGGAATGTTAATAGAAGAAAAAAAAAAAATCATTGCCTGACATAATGAGTAGAGCAGATTCTGGGAAACTCACTTCTGGAAGTGAATTTCTGATTGTAAATGTTTACTTTTCAAGTTATTTGAATTAACAGTTCCTTCCTCTGAAAAGGCACTGCAGTTGCCTTTATTTTTGGAGGCAGTTTCTTTCATCTACAAATAAACAACTGTAAGCACAACTATTAGCTCTTGAATGTCTAACACCCTGATGTACACATACAATGAGATATACAGATTTCTATATATTGAAAATTTAGCTTGCAATTTGTGAATCCAAATGTTTGTACCAACATGGCCTAAGACTAGTCTTTTTCCAAAAACAGTCTCTTCTGCTATTTTACACAGCCATTGCAGAGTCTCCTTAAAGCCTAATGCAATCTTGGAAAGTTAATTCAAATTTCTGTTAAAAAAAAAAACCAAACAATGAAAATACAGCTGGTTGTCTTTCTAGATGTATTAAAATAGCTAGAATACATATAATAAGTAAGCATGGCTGTTGATACTTTCCAGATAAGATACTACAACTCTTTGAAGAATAAATCTGGTATGCTCCCTTTTTTAAAAATAAAGGTGAAGTTATAAAATGAATGCCATTATAAACTGGCATCTTATACACTGTCATCTATACATACCTGTGATATAACTCACACTCAGCATATATGGAGAGTTTGCACAGTTCTACTGCAACTTCTATTTATCATAGGAACAAGCAGTGAGTATGACCTTATTCAACAACCATGTTTTAGCGTAAGAAACATCAAGTGTTTCAGAATGGAACAAAAAGGTATATGCAAAATAAACATACATAATTTTACCAGAAAGTATCTGTACTGTCTTGTATTTCAAACAAAGAAAAAACAATTTACATCCTACTCTGCAGTATACTTACTTTTTAAGGGTATATATTATGTACTTAATACAGGCAAAGCTATTTTGCTTCAATTTCAAGTATGCATGTTTTAGGGACCCATATTGCATATGAAAACTGAGGAACTATGGTTACTGATTAGAATACATGATTTTATCATCAAAGATATAATACCTGAGATACTAAAAATGTGCAAAGTCCCTTGAATAAATTTATTCCAAAGTGGTATTTTGAGAATGGTATCTCAAAATGAAAACATCAGTATCTTTAGAAATGTAAAATAATCAGTTTTACCAGACTTAGCCCATTGATTTAGGAAAGAAATACAATAAAGAGATCACAAGAAAATTCTTGCACTATAAATGTATGCAAAAATACATGTATTAAGGCAGGCAGCATTTATAGTGAAATTCTGTTTTCATAACCAACATATGAGTTTCTGGAAATACCTGCTCTGTCTCTTGCATTCTTGGTATTGTAAATTGAGTAGATATTATGTTTGTTCAAATGAGTTTCCAAAAAAGCCACTGGAAAGGCACCTGAGAAAGCGGCCAAGCATTCTCCTAGTGCTGATCGTTGCCTGTGAATTAATAAACATTGTTAAGTATACACATCTTTGATGACTGACTACACCTCAGGGTAGTCGTATATCAGCTTTATCTTTATTCTAAGATGAGCTCATCTCAAAGAGATAAGCCACTACATTACTAGGATCCTCAACACAAGAACAGGTAATAGAAACTGAAGTCCAGTGACCCTCTGCTAACATACGAATGAAATGTTAAGACATAAAATGTCAAAGGTGGCCTGCTTAGCTGAGAGCAAATGAGGAACATGCAGGGAAAACCCAAAGTCAACATAACAATGCCTTCTGTTCTATTACTTTCCTCCCAGCTTTACTGACTTTATAATCTCTACTATTAAGAAAAAGCTAATGAATAGACCAACAGACCAAATATATAGCTAACATTTTATTTGAGTGATATAATTTCCTTTTTCTGAGAAACAGTAATAATAAAACATTAGCCTAGCATGAAAGTCAAGTTCTTTAGAGAATTGCTTCTACTGATCAATAACTCTGAAAGTTTTGCACAAAAACATTGCTCTAATATCTTCAAATATATGACAACATTTATTTGATAATAAAAATTCCTTAAGTGTGTCAAAATTGTAAAAAGCCTGTCTCTAGGAAGAAGTAAGTGATCCCCTGTCATTTCACTTGGGTCCTTGAGGGGACCTTTAAAACTATTCTTTCTGATTTCCAGTTCAGTTGATCAGAGCAGATTTTAGATACGTTTGAAATCCTGCTGAAGCTGACCCACACAGATGACAGAAATCCAAGAGTCCCATGAACTTCCAAGTAAAAAAAAAAAAAAAAAGTCCTCCAGACTGATCTTGTGATTTAACAACATTCATCTTCAGTCTATAGTTTATCTCATTTTATGAACTTATATTCTCTCTAGATCTAACTCATTAAACTTGATTTTGTTAAATCTAACTTCAATCTCTTTATTATTTATCCTGTTTGCTCCTTCTTCCTTTTTTCCCCTTCCATTAGGTTTTCTTAAGAAAAACATACATCCATCAGTTACACCTACAAAGAGCACACTACGTGCTTTTCACTTGCAATAATGGTTGTAGACAACCATACAAAAAATTATCACTTACACTGACATATTTCGTCTTAACTACAAACCCCACACCATTTATTTGCCAAATACGAAAACCAATTAATTTTACATCCCTTATGAAATTAATGAGACATAGTTTTCTACAGATGTGTATTTTGTTACTTAGAAACACTGGTCCCCACCTTTCTTCATAATGTTTCCTGTGATACTGCCACCAAGTAAGCAAGGTATGTTGTGTGGCTGGTCTGGAGTTATGCACAGGTTGATTTGCTAGACAGTGTACAGATAAATGAACTTCCTAGATTATTGCTGTCAATATCTGAAATGTACGAGTTCTGTTTAGCCTTCCCTCAGCACAGTGCTAGTCACTATAGGCAACTATTCAGTTTTAACAACTGAATTATCTAGGTACCTCTATTTTTTGGGTGAATATGGTTTACACAGACCAAATGTAACTTGGAGGGAGGTTAGCAGATACACAGAGGCACAAAAAAGCAATTATAAAGCCTCATTTCCCTGGGTAATTGATCTAGAAAAGTAGTGTTGTATAAGCAACAAATTATTAGGGTAATGAGAAAGTAATATACATCACAGTTAAACCATATTTAAGGAAAAATTATAATAATTGCTGAGCTGAATGACATATTTTTACAATTCCCCACTTGAACCTCAAATCAAGTGATATTTATTGTAAACTCAGATAATTTTATTTGTGATTTTTGTTTTAATCAAGAAATATATTTTGACAAGCATAGAATGCAACATTTTAAGCGTATAATAAATGCAGCTGCATTCCACTTAACATCTGAGCACCCTTTTTCTCTCAAGATATCTTTTCAACAATAATCTCTTTCTATATTCATTTCTAGACTGTATATTCATGAGTCTAAATATAAACACTAAATATAAATACTAAAAATAGAGGAACACTTTTTCTTCTTACCGCTCTACATAGATACTCTTGCTGGTTCCCAGAGCATATAAACTGGCCAATATTCTGTAACAGGAGACCTGAACATCTTCCACTAAAAAGAAGAAAATGAAAGGTATAAAGAGATTTTTCTTTGCAATACATTCCTGTAGAATTAAAACATGTCTTTTGAAAGTAACTGAATTAATAATATTAAGCTATGAAAGGCAGTCCACAGAAATCACCTTCTAAATACAAAAAGTCTCCTGAGCACTGAGTGCCATAGCTTTTACTCAAAACTTCCACTTACTTCAATACTGAGTTACCAGCTAAGACAGTAACATATTTCATTAGCGCACTAACTTTCTGAAATTAACGGCATACCAACTCTTTACGGATAACATCTAACTGCATAATCTGATAATGCGTTAATTTAATTAATCTTTTCTAGTTTGTCTGTAACACTTAAGAAAGTTTCACGGCAAATCAAATAAAGTGCTGAATGTGAAAAAAAATTATTAGGGAATAAATCAACTCACAAATGTAAAACACTACTGTATAAAATACATTACAAAAGAAAGGCAGTCCTGTTAAACAGATATTTAATTATTTTAATCACTGTAACAAGTGATAGGACAAGAGCAAATGACCTCAAGTTATGCCAGGGGAGGTTTAGATTGGATATTAGGAAAAATTTCTTCACTGAATGGGTTATCAAACATTGGAATAGGCTGCCCAGGGAAGTGGTGGAATCACCATCCCTGAAGGTATTTAAAAGACAGGCAGACGTGGTGCTGAGGGACATGGTTTAGTGGTGGCTTTGGCAGTGTTAGGTTTATGGTTGGACTCGATGATCCTAAAGGTCTCTTCCAACCTAGATGATTCTATGATTACATTTTTTAAAATTTAGACACAGATACCAGTTAATAGCATGTACTTAATTTATACTGCAGACTGAAAATGGATTAAAAAAATAGACAGCCCCTTAGTCCTTATGAATACTTCACCAAAGCAGGTTTTGAAATTATGAAATATTTCAGCCACAAAACTGTGAGAATAATCTTAACATGCTTTTCCAAGGTAATCTGCAGTGATAGTGTAACAACAGTGTAAGTACCATCAAGAAAGACAACACTCCCATTCTTTCTATATATTTTTTTTCTAGTCTCTCCCACAGAGCTAATATGTTCCACCAATGTGCAATGAAATGTTGGGAGTAAAATAGAACTAAGACTTAATGGGCTGGGAGAACCTACAAGATAGTGCATCAAAGCTAAATAGCCTGGCTTATTATACTGTGATTTTAGTTCAGATCATCTTGGAGTTGAGTATTTTTACATGATAAGAGTAACCTCAGGTACACTGACCCACCTTTATACATGATCACACCATAGCGTACTGTGTACATGTAGTAATATTCTTAGCAGCAGGTCAAGACACTTGTCATCAGAGTAGTAGAAATAAGATAATCTTATTCTTAAGAAGATGTAAAGCGAAGTTGTGTATAAGAAAAATTAGCCTTTCTAACTATGCTCTAGACAAAATAAGTAGGCACAATTTAAATTAATTATTCTTTCTCAGTTTATGAATTTTAAATTGGGTGTTTGACACCAGTGTGATATATGTAGAACAGCTGATTAAGAATACCAACTTAAGTAACAAAGTATCAAAGGCTAATTATTAAGCTCCAAAACATGGAATACCAGAGATCAAAAATTATACAAGGCATGAACATGTTGTGCCTGAAAAAGTGGTTTATTATGAACAAGTGATGTATGTGAACCCCACACTGGACTCTTCTGGATACTGTCAGACTCCTGAATTTTAAAGAAATAATTTTATGAGAAAAGTGAATGTTTACATCTCATCACATTAAAATCCATCAATACAACTCCAAATTTTCAAAACCCATTCTCTTAATGTTATTTTAAATAATACTTTTCCAGATTTTAAAAAAGAAAAAATGTCATTTAATATTCTTTTCTTCCAGGTCCCTCTGTCAGTTATTTCCATGACTGAGTTAGCTATACAGAGCAGAATTGCCTCCTTTAGTGCAGTCTGGAGAGCAGAATTCCTCTGGAGTTCCTAAAATATATAAAATTAAAGTTTTGTGTTGCAGAATGCAAAACTTTGTCTTGCAGAGACTGGGTTTGGGAAAATAAAGGACACTGAATCTGCCATAATCAGAATCTCTACAGAAATCTCATATGCAGAGTCTCATACACATTCCCTTCTCTGGTGCCTGAATTCTTCAGGAGCTCCTTCCACTTTTCCTTAGGATTTAAGATGCACTCACTCAAATTCCATGCTAACTGAAACTGAGTCAAGGTGCATATCTGACAGAGTAACATCATTCTCGTAGTATAACCTCATTTATAGACAGAGCAAAGACAAATTAACTTATACAAAGTAACTTTTCGCACAAGAAGAAAGTCACAGTACATCTATGATAAAGTTATAAACAAAATCGAGCCTTCTGACTGTCTAATCACAGCCACATCTGCTTTAATATTTACACAAAGTCCACTAAAACCTGCAGACTGTTCTAGGTCGATTACAGCAAATATTTGATTAAATCAATGACTATTTTGTCAGTGTGACATAGGATTTGTCCTTCTTTAATAGAACTGAGAGTCTAGTAATGTTTACTACATGACACTACAGATATTTTAGTGGCACAGCACTTTTAAGTTATACATACGTATCAAATCTTCCCCAAACTGGTGCTGTCCAATATGCTCAAATAATGAAGATAGCACTGGCAGGAGAGCAACTGTGGTATAATTAATGATTTGTGTAACTCCCTTTGGCTGGTTTCTGCTGTGTGTAAACTGGCCTTGCTTAAGATTTTCCATCGTTTTCTCCAGATCCTCAGCAGCATTGTCCAAAAATGCTCTCAATGCCATCTTAACAGATTCCAGACCAGTTTTCATCACAGTCCTGTATATAGCATGCAAAAAGAATGAAAAAGAATATTCTATTAGACAAGCGTGGAACAAAGCCTAGTCTTGGCTTACATGAAATAGATAATAAAGATCTGAAGAAAAATCTTTCATCTTTTGATATTGTAAAATCTTCTCATAGCAGAACAACCTACTGAAAAAACATTACATAGGTATCCTGTAGAACACAAGGATATCTTATCTAGTTTCCTGTTGGGAAAATAAAGTCTTTTTAAATTTATACATTAAGTGATTCATTTGCCTTCTTAGGGGAAAAAAAAACAAAACCCACCCAACAAAAAAGAAGAATGAGTAAGACTGCAATTTATGACTCTAGGAAGAGAAGAACTATCTCAAGCTAGAACTCAGAAAGTCTTCCCAACCACAACAGTCACATTTCTGCCTCCAGAGTACGGGCATCAGAAAGGAATGAGTGAAAACAATCAAATTTGCTTAAAATTAATTAAATAAATAAATGCACTGATTACTTAACTATAACACCATAATCAGTTATGTAATTATAAAATCCAGGAGAATTATTACCTTATTTAACTAGCTCAAGTACAGAGACCCTTTTTTAAAGGAAAGTATCTATTTAGGCATGTGTGAAATAAATCCAGGTGAAATTCTTTTGTAAATTGTATAACAGTCCAGGTTTTTTGTTTGTTTGTTTGTTTTACAGTGTTTCAATGGCAGTATTTTCAAACTTTCATGTAACCTCCATGAATCCCTTAATCCCCATCTGGAGCTATTTTTACATCTCTACCAAAAGCTGAATTGGTGACTTCCACCTGTATCTATATTCTATCTGTATGAGCACGGACAATTTATGACAAAAACTCAAGGTACTGCAACCTAAAGGATTACCATGCAACAGCTGAGCCATATTAATTGACCATCATCATGACTCTACCCCATAGCATCTGGAAAGTAAAATGTGTTCATTTAAGCCACTGTGAAGATACTGAGAAAAAGAGCTATCTGCATGTAATCCAGCCAATTCTTTGAGAGTAAATGCAAAGTGAAAAAAGTTATCTTAAATTACCATGGAGATAGTTTAAACTATGTTTTGTTTCACAACTGCAAAGATCTAAAACTCAACTATGAGCACAGACAGTTGACTGTACACTTAATGAAAAGCAACACATTACCCTGCAGTATTTCAAGGCTGTCTCATCCATAAATCTCACAATGGCTCAAACAGCTCAATTTAACTTAAAAATACCACTGAATTTGATATAAAAGGCTTTTTTTTGTTCAAATTAGAATCTGAATTAACTTTGCAACGAAGACATTCTAGGAGACAGATTTACTGCACTCCATGTGCATTTAACTCCTGGATTTTTTGATTGAACACTGTAAGCAAAAGAATAAAATATTTCTAATGTTATTGCGTTTTTGGGATGCTCACATGATTAAAACCAGATGAACTAATAGCCAGCAGTTCCTGGACACCATTGATCCAAATTGAAGTTGAAGGCGTAACCTACAAATACTGTCCTGCCAGCCTCTAGTAATTAACTAGTGATTACCTACTTTACAATCGGAATTCTTTTCAGTGCTATAACTTCTTGAAATTCTGTAGCCTTATACAGGTAGCCCAAATCTAACTGCACATTATTTTCTTAAATTATTATCTTTGTACTTTAGAAAATATATTTAGTATTACCTTGCATCCAAGGTCTGGCCCAGTATGTGAAGACAGTTGACTATTGATGTTGCATCATTTCCTAAACAGGGAGGAAAATTATCCACCAATTAAGCTGAGCATACTATATAGCATACCTACACTCTGCTAACTGTATCCCTGGAAGAGTAAATGACATAGCAGAAGAGCAATTGAACTTCTGCATAATTTTAACATTCAAGTTAAAAAACATGCAGTTTGTTGTCTTTGCCTTGTTTACACAAATGCAGTAACTAGAGGCAGTAAAGCATCTCTCATCAAATAGCTGAGGCAGTCAAGATGGAAGCACTTAAATGTGGGGTTAATTAGAGCTGCAGTGTATTGTCTGGTTTTCATTTAAGTTCCATAACTTTTGCTTTAATTGATTCAAGTTTATCTGAACATTTATTGTCCCACTCTCAGTAGCATAAAAGCTGTTAACTTTTGCAAGCTGCTATTGCAGGAAGAGAACATTTATATAAAATCAAAAAGTTTAGCTCCCTGCTGTTACCAATAGGCAGTAGCCATTTATAGCAGAATCAGGTGTGGCCCACATGAGTAACCGTCTCAGACATAATATGCATCTCCCATAATCAATTATTTTTTTCACACTTACTTATGTAAAAAGAGAACCTACATACAACATGCCTTGTACCCATATGTACATCCCAAGATGTTGCCATACACAAGCCACCTCTAAGTTCACTTTTTAATTTCAGGACAGATTTAGGCTACACAAATTTGACCTACAGCTTATTTAGTATATTTAATTTAATTTTATTTTTTTTTAAATCTAAATCTCTGCAAAAATGAAAATACCTTTTCTTGCTTCTCTATATATTTCAAGTTTCTCAATTAAAAAAAAAAAAACAAAGGAAGAAACAAATTGAATATTTAAGATAAGATAGATTTCTGAAAATACTGTCATCTGCATACAGTGTTTTACACTTTCTCACTGGTGGTTATTTCACTTGAAAATACAGACAAACATACAACTAAAATTAGTAGCTGTTTCACTGAAACAGAGATTTAAAGAGATAAATTGCTAATATTGAGAGGTTTATTGCAGTACTGAGAATGTTGTTCTATGCTATCAAATTAGGAGGGATTGCTGTGGTGTTCATCCACAGTAGATTAAACAAACCTGAACCACAGCTTCTGCGGCTGCCTCTAGCCAGGCAGCCTCACCCTCTTCGCACTGGCACTGGTGGACATGCAACGATATAGCGAGCACATGAAAAAGCTGAGGTAGCCTAAAAAAATCCTACCAAAAAAACGTACCCCAAAAGATTAAGTTTTTTGTCAGCTTCTATTTTTTTTCCCCTTATTATTTTACTGCTGTAGTGATATGAACGCCAGGTGCTGATGAAGAAGAGAGTGCAGGACTGTGCTAATAACAGCAGGGACGGAGGGAAGTACTCCAAGCAACTCGGACTTAGACTGTGGACTAGACTGTCATGAAATAGTATCTTAACATTCGCCATGCAGGTGCGTATACACTGCATGCTACAGTGCATAGAAATGCACAGTCCAGTTCCCTGAAAATTTACATTGGCAATCTATACCATGTTGGCACATTTCAACAGCCATATATTTATCAGTAATCAGGTACTTCGTATGCTGCAACCAGATGGAAGGGTCAGAAATACATCTAGTTATTCTGAAAACCAGACAAGTAATTTCCTATGAAAGACAGGTTTAGGTTCAGTGGAAATGCTGTGTTTTGCTTTTGTTCAATGTCATTAATTTAATTGTTTTCACTGTGTTTCTACAACAAAAACCCACAAAAAAAAAAAAAGTATTTTTTAATATTTTACCTTAAAATACCAGTTAAAGCTCAAAAAAAAATTGTTTTAAATGGAACATTTCAAGAATCAGTTTGCTTCCAAACTGAGG
>VFFE01007111.1:1077166-1218308 GCA_008921705.1 Burhinus oedicnemus | reverse complement strand
AGGATGACCATGAGACAGCAATGTGCCCTGGTGGCCAAGAAGGCCAATGGCATCCCGGGGTGCATCAAGAAGAGTGTGGCAAGCAGGTCAAGGGAGCTTGTCCTCCCCCTTTACTCTGCCCTGGTGAGGCCGCATCTGGAGTACTGTGTCCAGCTCTGGGCTCCCCAGTTCAAGAAGGACAGGGAACTGCTGGAGAGGGTGCAGCAGAGGGCTACAAAGATGATTAGGGGGCTGGAACAACTTTCTTATGAGGAAAGGCTGAGGGACTTGGGTCTTTTTAGTCTGGAGAAGAGAAGACTCAGAGGGGATCTCATCAATGCTTATAAATACTTAAAGGAAGGGTGCCAGGAGGATGGGACCAGTGTTTTTGCAGTGGTGCCCAGTGATAGGACAAGAGACAATGGGCACAAACTTGACTGTAGGAAGTTGCATCTAAACATGAGGAGGAACTTCTTTCCTTTGAGGGTGGCAGAGCACTGGAACAGGCTGCCCAGAGAGGTGGTGGAGCCTCCGACTCTGGAGACATTCCAAACCCGCCTGGACGCCATCCTGTGCAACCTGCTGTAGGTGTCCCTGCTCTGGCAGGGGGGTTGGACTAGATCTCCAGAGGTCCCTTCCAACCCCTGTGATTCTGTAATTCTGTCTGGTTCTGGGCTCCCCAGTACAACAGAAACATGGACATACTGGAGAAAAAGTCCAGAGAAGGGCCACATAGATGATTAAGGAACAAGAGGATCTTTCAAATGAGGAGAGATTAAAGGAGCTGGGACTCTAGCCTGGAGAAGAGAAGGCTCAGGGAGGATCTCATCAATGTGTATAAATATCTGAAGGAAGGGTGTAAAGCAGATGGAGCCAGCCTCTTCAGTTGTGCCCTGTGACAGGACTAGAGGCAATGGGCACAAACTGCAGCACAGTAGATTCCTTCTGACCATTCGGAAACACTTTTTTACTGTGAGGGTGACTTAGCACCAGCACAGGTTGCCCAGAGAGACTGCGGAGCCTCCACCCTTGGACATATTCAAAAGCCTGCTGGACATGCTCCTGGGCAACCTGCTCCAGGTGATACTGTCTGAGAAGTGAAATTGGACTAGATGACCTCCAGAAGGCCCTTCCAACCTCAGCCATTCTGTGATTCCGTGATGGAGACATCAGCATGGTTTTAAAACAAGGAAAGAAATAAGGAAAGTGACACTGACAGATATATAGCTGCGTTAATTCCAATAACTATTGCTTGCACTTATCTGCCTGAAGATTGTAAGAGAAAAATCTTCAGAATTAGACTAAGGCAGTAAACAGAAAATGTAGGGAGGCTATGAATAACACGAGTAGTTGCATATCATGGAGCAAGGAAATAATGAGAGTAAGAATATAGTCCTGTAATTTTTTCACATCTAGACATCATCCTAAAGTATTTTCAAGCTATTTTTATTACTACTGTTTTTAATTAATAAAATAATGAATTTAACACAGAAAAGTGCAACTAACAACAATAATCATGTTCACTAACAAATACTTTCTCACTTCAACTACTTACTACGTTGACAAAGAATAAGCAAAGATATACTGTACTTTGGCAAAAAACTTGATTTCTTGTTCATATGGGAAGTGCTCTCCTTTGCCTCTGCTGCCACCATCTGCAGAGAGAAGAAAATTAAGCTCCCTGTCACATATCCCAATTACAGTCTACTCTGGATTTTTCTTAGAAAGTGTACACTATAAACAAAAAATACTGGTCATCTTTAGACCATCTTTAAGATACCACAAACAGTATACACACTAGTTAAAGTGGCATTTTATGATTCCCTCATGAGAAGGAAAGTTACAGCAAATAAAACATGTAAAGAATAATTGTCCAAATCTTCATAAAAGTGTAGACTTCTCGTGGTCCAAAGAGATATGGATATCTTTGTGAGATGAAAATCTGGTCCTGTGTTTGTATTTTTCTAGTTATTGGTGACAATTTGGAAGCCTGAACTCAGATTCTAATGGAACACCTTTCTCCAATTGCTCCCAGGAGAAAGAGAATTACCAAATTTTTACTACTTATTTGCAGACTTTGTCTAAAGAACAAAATTGATAGTTAGAACTACGCAACTGAATTTAAAATTGCTTCACTTCCGCCACTACTATTAAAATCAAATACTTTTTACAGACATAATCTGGTACAGCTCCCAGACTATTTTTCCTTTATTTATTACCTTATTTTTACTAATCAATACTAACAGTATTTGTTCTACCAGTGTTTCTAGTGTTTCGGTATTTATTCATTATCATCTTGCAGTTATGCCAAATCTATATAATTAAGTAGAATGAAGCCATGATAATCATGTATTAGCAGGAGAAATAACCCAATGAGTTATCATGGCCAGACTTTTGCTACTGTAAGTAACTATGGCATATAATAAATTTGATAATTTCCACTTTAAAACTAGATAGACTTTTGGATGAGCATTGATTTATTCAATCTCCCTGCTGTTCCTGCCATTAATACTGTCGATCACAGCATCTATGACTAGATAGGAGGCACAGTATATGTTGCGTGGCATTGTAACTCCCATGGTCACACAGAAGCTGCATCTGGCCAGGTTTTCTGGCTTTTACTGCTCATGTAAGAAGCTGACTCAGGTCACCAAACTGTTATTTTTTTTTATCTTTAACAAAAGCAGATCCAGCTAAATCCTTTCCTTCATAGCACTGTTGATGAAACACATGCTGGGTATTCGTGAAAAAACATTCCCATTGTGGGAGTTTGTTAAAAAGCTTTCTCTACTCAACTTCCTCCTCCAGAGAAACTTTCAGAATGGTACAAATGACCGGTTTAATTTGCTCTGTGAAAAAGGGATTACATGTGAATAGTAAATATTAATGTGCACATGCGCAAGATTATGAATTTGTGCATAAATACAAGGGGGAAGCTAGTTTTCTTTTTCAAAGAATTAAAGTCGTCATAAATTCTGCCTGAACACTTTTCATCTGATGAATGAATATGGGAACTGGAATGAATATGTGACCTACACAACTTTCCAAAAATTCATCATCTTCATCAACAATAGAAAAGTTGAGGGAAAACTCCTAGTCCAAGAATATGTCATTTTTTTTAAAGTTTTCTAGTTGTTTTTATAATATCAAACATCTTAGTTAATAATTCTTAAGAAAATGCACAAGGATTACTATACCAAACTCCAGAATGTACTGATGGGCTTCATCCACGTATCTTATAAGTTGCTGAAGGAAACTGTAGGCAAAGCGTTTCTCAATGGAAGGTGTGTCTAATTCCAGGTCCTTAAGTCCTCTGCAAAAAGAAGCAAGTCAATTTTCACACATGCAGGAGGACTCAAAGCACTCCCTTACCTCTCCATGTAGTCTGATGCCATTTTCTCTAGTAATGCTTATTAACATAAGAATCGTTCTGTGTTTGAAGTAAACAGTACTCTCACGCTTATTTAGGTTTTGAGCAATTTGTTAAGATACAACTCGTATTTCCCAAGTAGAAGGCTACAGAAAAATGAGACTAGTCAACCAGATTAATCCAGTATCATTGTAATTTCTTTCCCTTACTTGTAAGGCATTACTGGAAGACTAGGGAAGATGCGGGCCCACTCAGGAAGGAAACTGGAGACCTGGTCACCCGGGACATGGGGAAGGCTGAGGTACTCAACAACTTTTTTGCCTCAGTCTTCACTGGTAAAGGCTCTAACCACACTGCCCAAGTTGCAGAAGGCAAAGGCAGGGACTGGGAGATTGAGGAATCACCTACTGTAGGAGAAGACCAGGTCCAAGACCACCCAAGGAACCTGAAGGTGCACAAGTCCATGGGATCTGATGAGATTCATCCGCAGGCCCCAACAACACCAAGCTGCATGGAGCAGTTGACACGCTGGAGGGAAGGGATGCCATCCAGAGGGACCTGGACAGGCTTCAGAGGTGGGCCTGTGGCAACATCATGAAGTTCAACAAGGCCAAGTGCAAGGTCCTGCACGTGGGTCGGGGCAATCCCATGCACAAATATAGGCTGGGCGGACAGTGGAACGAGAGCAGCCCTGAGGAGAGAGCCTTGGGGGTGTTGGTAGATGAGAAGCTCAACATGAGCTGGCAATCTGCGCTCACAGCCCAGAAGGCCAACCGTATCCTGGGCTGCATTAAAAGAAGCGTGGCCAGCAAGTCAAAGGAGGTGATTCTGCCCCTCTACTCCGCTCTTGTGAGACTCCACCTGGAATACTGTCTCCAGCTCTGGAGTCCCCAATGTAAGAAGGACATGGACCTGTTCGAGCAGGTCCAGAGGAGGGCCACGAAGATGATCAGAGGATTAGAGCACCTCTGCTATGAGGACAGGCTGAGAGAGTTGGGGTTGTTCAGCCTGGAGAAGAGAAGGCTCCGGGGAGACCTTATAGCAGCCTTCCAGTATCTGAAGGGGGCCTCCCTCTGGAGAGGGACTTTTTACAAGGGCATGTAGTGATAGTACAAGGGGTAATGGCTTCAAACTGGAAGAGGGGAGATTTAGATTAGATCTCAGGACGAAATTCTTTACTGTGAGGGTGGTGAGGCACTGGAACAGGTTTCCCAGGGAAGCTGTGGAGGCCCCATCCCTGGAAGTGTTCAAGGCCAGGTTGGACGAGGCTTTGAGCAATCTGGTCTAGTAGGAGGTGTCCTTGCCCATGGCAGGGGAGTTGGAACCAGATGACCTTTAAGGTCCCTTCCAACCTAAACCATTCTATGGTTCTATGATTTCCCTCCAGAGACTGATTCTTGGATGAGGGAGTTTTGAAAATCCCAAAATACTTTGATTTAAGTAATCAAATCAGAAGTAAATCTAGTCTCCCTCATCATGACTTTTCCCCAAAAGTCTGTTTGTAAGGGAAGAACTTTGAATAGCTATGTAGCCTTTGTGAAAAATCAGGAGAAAACAAAAACAAAGTGATAGAATTGCAGTTTACCTTTTCCAGTATGTTCCATCATAGTTACTAGTCTGATATGAAAAGCATATCTTCTTTCAATAAGTGTTAATCTGCAGAGAGTGGTTCCATGATGTGGGCTGATGTCTGCTAGCAACAAGCTGACAATGACATAGAATCATAGAATGGTTTCGGTTGGAAGTGACCTTAAAGATCATCCAGTTCCAAACCCACTGCCACAGGCAGGGAGAACTTCCACTAGGCCAGGTTACTCAATGTCCCACCCACCCTGGCCTTCAACACTTCCAGGGATGGAGCATAAGCCTCAGTGGAACTACACAAACTAATGATGGAACGTGAAGGGCAGGAGGATCGAGGAAGAGCAAAGGGGAGAAAAGACAAAAAGGGGTATAAAAGGGGCCAGTCACATGTAAACTGTGGCCTGTCAATACAGTTGTCTGACTGAGCCCTGTACCTCATCACTACAGTCTGTCCTATGTTCTTACTAAATCCTTTCTTAACTATCTCTCTGTGTAATCTCATTCACTATCCCATGTGTATGTGTGTGCTGCAAGGAGTAAGTGCCAGCTACTGGCAAGACCAGCATGAGTGGATATACTAGGCAAGCAACTGGAGTCAGACTTGGGATGTAGGTGCCCCTAGGCCTGCGGTGCCAGCAAGAGGAGTGAACAAGGCTCTCAGCATCAGTAGTGGAGAGGGCATAGCTTTTGGCAACGTCTCTACAGGTCCTAGAGACCTTGAGCCCAGAGTGACAGCTACTGCAGGGGACTGGTTTGAGTGGATTTGGTGCTAGCAATTGGAGTCAGACAGTGGGGGAGGTAAGGCACCCCTAGTCTGTGGTACCTGCAACTGGAGCAAGTGGGAGTCCCAGCTGGCAGCCACTGAGGTGGGAAAGCTGTGTGTCCAAAAAAACAGCCAATGGTGGGGGAGCAGTGTCAGTAAGGCAAGTGAGGGGCTCAGCGCCAGCAGCTGGAGTGGGACTGTGGGTCACAGGCCATATATGCCTGAGTGCCATGTGCTTGGCAGGGGGCAAGTACTTGTATCTTTCCCTAAACTCGGTGTGCATGAGGGGGCACTAGACTAGAATAGCCACTGTCAAATAAAAAACTGGAAAGAAATGTGTGCATGGCATATGTAGCTGAAAGTCAAGTGGTAAGCAGACCAAAGAAAAACATGAATCAAGCGCTTGTTTGTTTAGACAGCACAGTGGTCACAGGAGCAGCAGGTACATTGAGTTTAACTTCATAGAAAGACCTGCATTTGACTAGCACAGGAGGATGTAGACGCAGCAGGAACTATTTACTAGATGATGGGTGTGTCCAAGTCAACAATTATCTTATCATCCCTCTTAGCCTTCCACTCCTCCAAAAACCACTTGTGTTTAAATTAGACAGAAGTAAAAAGGATTAGTCAAAAAGGAACATGTAACCTTGAATACAGCTCAGGAGTCTTTTGTCATTTTGACAGGATATGAGAAAAGAAACCTTTGCTGACTGACATCCTTCTTTGTACAACCTACTTGACTGAAGGGAAGTAAATTGAATTGTGCCAGCTACCCTGATTTTACCTAGAATTATTAGATTAGATTAGCTGTGGGACTTTATAAATGGGCTGAATTTCATATGTGATATAAAAGAAAGGAAGTAGGCAAATTTTAAGTAGATGTGCAAGGCTAATTAATTCACAATAATTACATAAATCCATCTCTGTGACTGTTTCATTCACTTACTAATGTTCAAGTCCTACAAATCTCAGATATGCTTTCAGCCTTTCCTAGTGACTCACGCTTCCTCAGCCACGCAGATGAAGCAGGCAAGCCTCCAATTTAATTAAAATTTTATTCACACTGCATTTAGTAGGTAAATATGTCATATAAAAACCAACAGGAATCATACTTGTTATTCTGCAGAGATTAGCATGTATACATACTGAATTATGAATGTTCTGTTGTTTACTACATTTATTCACCATTATTACATTTACATTGTGGATTGTTTAAAAAAAAAAAAACTTTTTAAAAACATCACGTTTCACTTTTAAATATTTTAATAACACTACAAATGAACTCAGTTGAAAGAAATGAGTAGTAGATTTTAGAAATAAAACTGTCATCAAAGCAATTGTCTAGAAATTCCTATAGAGAGGTGCATGTGCCGGACCTATAATTAAGACTTAATAATTCTATCACTTGTAGAACATTAACTAGTTTACTAACAGTTGGATTTATGGAGACACACCAGAAAGAAAAAGCATGCTGCAATGTTGAGAGGTGAGGAAGAAGACGCAAAGAGATTCTGGAGAACTCTGCTTGCAGCTTCCAAAAACCCTGCTAGTAACCCCATAATCCATTTCTTCCTTAAAATGTTCTATATGAAGAAGGACCTTACCCTTACTCTCAGGTACTGAAACCTAAAAATGACCATAGACTTTTCTTTTAACAAAACAAACAAACAAACAAAAAAAAGGGCTACCAAGGGGTATTAGAAACCTTCTGTGACACTAATACTGAACAGAGAATTACCTGGAGACAACATATCCGTTAATCTGTAGAAATTTCAGAATATCCTGTGCTTTTTCTCTGTCCTTGGCTTTTTCTTTGGCTGTGAGTGTATCATAAGGAACAAGAAGAGGATGGTTGCCTCCTCCTACTATAGAACATCAAGAGAATTAAAAAGCAGTTAGAGAGTTATCTGTTGACATGACACGTCCCAGTATATAAAAGCACTGTCATAACAATACATAGCATGTTACAGTAAAATCTAGTCTGAAATAACAACAATGCACTTTTTTGTTTCTTTACACAAACCTAAAAAATAATCAGATAGAAACTTTAGACATGGCTGCAAACATAGTTCTAACATAATCAATTGCTGCAAGTACCAGGTAAATATGTTGAACCTACTGCAAAAACTCTGAAAGAACAACAACAACAAAAAAAAGCTTAACTGTTATGAACGTGTATTATCATTACAACTTCATTTAATGAAACTGAAAATATTTTAATAACACATCATTTCATAAGAAAACCAAGATAAAAACAAATATATAAACATACACACAGTCCTGTTTTTAAACATTCTGATGACAGCAAAAAGAGCTCACAGAGTTTAGTAAGATATATGCATATCTAAAAATATGTGAAAGTGATACAGTTCTACTTTATAGTAATAAATTAAAGACAGAAAATTAGGGTACATTATTCAAATGTGGTTCAGACAACTGTCCAATCTGATCAAAAGAATGCTACAAAAACAGAGAGGTAAACAGAATAAGCTGAATTTGTATTGCTTATAAATAGCTGAGGTATTGATACCTTTCTGAAGGTAGATAGTTAATTTGGCAGGAAAATAGAGTTTACATTAATAGATATTAATGTAACTATCTGCATAAAAAGCAACATTCTTAGGATTGCACCTTCTAAAATCACCATCATATAGCAGAACACAATAAATTCCTGTGATAATTGCTATGAAACCCCAGGAAATTGTAAGGGTAATGATCGGACTTATCTCAGAAAAAATACTACAGCAAGTCTCTAGTAATAATATTTCAAAAAAGGCAACAAATTCCCTCTAGAAAATATTGGAGTCATATCCTTAGGTGATTTTGCAAGCCACGTATTGTAAAATTTTCCATTAGTCCTGCCTGAATCCATTTAAGTACATGCAAAATGGTAACCTAGTAGCCAAGTCTGATGTTGGGTTTTGTTGTTTGGTTTGGGTTTTTTTAGGACGTACAGTCTTTAACATTGGGATGACTGGGGTTTATTCTATCATAACAAACATGATCTAATTCCACCTTATTACAGCTGAAGACGGACAAGCAAAAATGCAGATAAGTATAGTAAGTATACATGTCCTATCTATGGAAGTCATTAAGACTATAATAAATCATTCAGTTACAATTAATACACATAAAGTGTTCAGTGGAGGGGACTCACATTTGCAGTTTTCAGGTGGCTAACATACTTGTGTGCGCGAAAAACCTTAAATGAAAAATAGGAGCATCCTGTATCTGAAGTCCACATTACTGTTCTGCTCTTTACACATGTATAAAAAATATTTCAGGACTAGCATATGTATCTATTTGAGGAAAAATCCTACGCTCCTGAGGGCCAAGTTTTGCACATCCGATGAATACATCTACTTTTCACACAAGGAGACTCTCCATCAGAAGCCTCTCCTTCATTCACTATAGCCGCCTCTAGCCTTCTCAGTACTATGCTCTTTTGCACAACACTACAAATACGGTACAGTGTTCTCATCGAAGTGCTGCTCAGTGGCAAAAATCTGCTTTCAAATTTGCCAAATACAGTAGATCCATTTAAATATCTAGTTTTCCTGGAGCCTACGGTTTCCCAGACTTAGCCCATCCTGTGGCTACTTATCCTGAAGGAAGTTTTAAAAAGAAAGGGTATAAAAATTAAAATAAGAGTTGTATTAAGGGGAAATATAATTAAAGGTATGGATATTCATAGTGATTTATCAAGGTCACTTCCAGGTGAAACTTTACTTTTTCACAAAAACTTAACTACTGTACCTTTGCTGGAAGCTTACAACTAATAAAAAAGCAAGCATATAATTAAAAAAAAAAAAAGTGAATACAATTAGTCTTGACACAGATATGACAAAACCCTAGCTTCAGTCCTTTGCAAATGAGAACTCGCTGTTTTTCCAAATACTGTTTCCACTGTGTGCAAATATAATGTTACCTGCAGAAAAAAAATTATCTTTAACACAAATAAAGAAATTATTTTAACACAGAGGGAAACCAGTAAGTTACAACATACATGACAAAATTTGTCATTTAGGTAAGCAGAGATCATGGAGCACATGCAATTTTTATGTGGAATGAAGAATCTGCTCTAGGTTTACCCACATGTCAATTCAATACGGTACATGCAGTTCTTAGTAAATACCCTTTTAGATTTACCTGTAATAAAACAAGTAATTCAAATTAAATCAGAGCCCACTGGGTAATAGTCTGAAAGATTAATGCTAGAAGAAAAATGTATGAATGTAGATTAAATTTAATTAGAAGCTTTGACTTCTCGACTTCTCTTCCTTTGATATATTTGAATTGGTAAACCACATCAACAGGAACTGTTCCACTCAGTACTATGAAAATTTCCAGGCACTAAAATAACAAAATATTTAAATAACAATAGCTACTTTGTTGTTTCTTCTTTGTCAATTTAAATTTGCTGTTACTTTTTTTTTTTCAATCTGTTTTCTCAAATACATGACCTAAGATAATCATAGAGAACTTAAAGTACTGTAAATATCTATATATAAATATATATATTACCTTTTGCTTCAAGCTCCATTTTCTTTTTCTTTGCCCATATGTTATGGTAGTTTTCAGCCATCATCTCAGCCATAGCCTTAGGAAAATGGAAAGCTTAGTGATATGTGTTGCAATGGTTAACCCCCAAGAAGGACAATTTTCTGGTTGATATTAAATAACCAGTTTTGTTCTCTGGGAGGTTCAATACAATTACACTGTAATGGTTCACTGAAAACAAGAGTTTTTATTGAAAAATTATGATATAGAATTTGGGTAGGATGGGTTTATGTATAGGAATTAGGAACCTGGTGATGAAGAGAAAACTGTTAATTCAAAAAAGGAGGAACCACAAAGAGGAGTATAGTCTGGAAAGAATACTGAGGTGTTAGACAGGGACTTGATTCTTAAAACAATGCCAGCAAGAACCCTCCTGAAGGTCCTGGTAAGGGAAACAACTGCAAGCCAGAGGACCGAATCAAGACTGCTTCTGCTGGCTGTGGCAGACTGACTATATAGCCTGGTCAAGGCGGATACTCATTTGTGTGAGCACGCTGTTAAAAGCACCAACCACTTTACCAGGGACTCCACAGATACAGACAGTTTTTTTATTCAGCATTAAATTCTCCTCCGGTGTGCGCAACAGATAAGTAAATTCTTCCTATAAAACAAACTCTTTCTGACTGGTAAACTAGAAGCTAGATCCCAAACTAAGCAAAACACAGACAAGCTCCCCAGTCTCCAAGTAGTAGGAACTACTATTCCAACATGAAACAACTTTTTAAACCCGCGTCTCCTGTCCTCCTGATTGTATACAGTGCACACAGTGGTGGTAATCTTCTGCAGATTTCACTTTTCACTTCTTTCATGGACCTACAGAAACATTCTTCTCAGCTTCAATGACAGTTTTGAGTAACCACTATTTCTGAATACCAACTTCTTTATTTGGGAGAATACTCATTCAATCATGCACACTCTGGTCCTGGTGTTTTGATAATCCAGATTAGGACCCTGGAAGAATGTAGGGTAGTCTGGGTTTTCTTTCCTTGGAAAGCAGGGTGCTATAAAGACGGCCCCAGAGCAAGACCTAGCTACTCATGGAGCCAGGATGTGACCAGATCACCACTTAAGACCAAAATGAGACATATTTCCCAGACTTAGAGTTTTAGACAGGGTCATGATCCCTGCTAGCACAGGATATGCACAGGATGATGCAAACATTAAATAGCACCACTTCTTATGTACTGGTTAAAAAAGTAACAATCAACTTGGTTCAAAACAACTAACTTTTCCCAGCAACTTAAAACAAGGTTTAAGAATCTAAGCCTGAACTTTAAAGATATTAAACATTAAAAAGTTAAAAATTACATACAGTTCATTTTTAAAACTCAGATCTCATTAATACTTAACATGTTTAGATATTTCCTGAATTACAGTATCAGGACAATTAATACCTGAAACTGCATTTTAATCTAATTTGCTTAGCTTTTAAATAACAAATTTTGAAGCTGGTTCAAAGAAGACCTCTCTTTATAACTAAGGACAAATGAATCATAAAGACAACCAACTCTGCTTTATAGCTGAGGGCTATAAAGGAAATAAAATTAATGACAAATGTAGAGGGTATAGCACAGAAGAGTAAACAAGGGAGTAACAGACATTCTAATCCCATTTCTCTCCTGTTTTGTGACAGGCTGGTTACTTTTCTCTGGGTTTTATTTACTGCATCATAACACTATGATGATGTTCACATCAAGAATTGTCTCATGAGCATCAAACAAAGTCTGCACAGTCTTTTGACTATGCTGAATCTATACAAATGTTAAATGATGTAATTATAATGAAGCTGTTCCATCAGTTTAAGATAAGAGTTTAATGACAGAAGTAGTATTATTCAATTATCAATTTTATTAACTCTGGAATGAGCAGCAATCTACTGAATGTTTTAACTCATGTATGATAGTTAATTGGCAGCAAATTCTTATTATTGTAAACCTAGTCAGCAATCTACAATGGTTAGAAATATAAAACTTAAAATTACAAGATAGGAATCAAGAAGGGGAAATCCAGTGTGAGAATTTGATCAGACGCACAGTACAGTATATACTGTACAGTTAGCCAATTACTTTACTACTGCTGCTTGTTTCATTGCATCATGACAGAGCTCAGTATGGGCAAACTTAACCCTGTGTTTCAGGAGTTTTTTGTAGCCAGTCGTGAACGCCATGTTGCCATCACTATACTGGTACAAACACTCATGCTATCTAATTTAAAACTATGTGTTGTATGTCGACGTAATATTGTAACCATACTCACAGTAAATTAGTAGACCATAAAAAACAGCACCATACTCCATCAAACACCATGAAAAAAACCCTAACTTTCTAAAGACAGAAACATCATTGGTTTATTAACTAAAAAAATATTGTTCCAAATAACAGCAATCTACTTAAAAGTCTGGTAAAATCCTACCCCCAACTTCTTCATTCTCTATTCTCATTATATTTGATGTAACAATGGTTCCAGATTCTTATTTCTTCAGTTTAGAAAAAAGAGCAATGAGAAAATGTTTTGGGAAGATGGTGGAGAAATGAATGACAAACAGAAAAAAGCTGATGCTGCAAGCTCTTCTAAACAGGATTCTCTTCAAAACGACAGGTGTTCACAAAGAGAGCTGGGAAAATCAATCCAAGACTAAAATAAACTTTGAAGCTTTGCAACATGAACCATGTTTTTTAAAGTAAAAGAGGACAAAAGAGCAATGATCAAAAAGATCAAAAAAAGCCAAATAAAAATATATCAAAGCAAGTAACATAAGGCACCAAATTTGTTTAAAATAAACTAGCAGAAAAGAAAAAAATAAATTGTAAAAAAAGGGTAGGCATATTAAGTGTTTCTGACTTACATGTAAGTCTCTGGAGAGGGTGACGTTGCTCATGTCAATTGCTCGAGGCGTGTAACCATGGGCTGTATCTACAGAGATCTGAATGACAAATGTGCAAAACAGTGGAGTTATACAGGCATTTGATATGAAGAAGTTAACAAGATACTGAAAGTAATGAAAGAATTTAACGAAAAAGTCACTTGTGTATCTCTAGACAGCAAAAGGATACAATGTAGCCCAACTGAAAATACATCAAGGGTGGTAAACTTAAGTGAGATTTAGGCAAAGGTCTACGTATTTTGTTCCCAAAGACAGACAGACATCAGACACAAATCCTCCTCATTCAAATGCAAACTTCACTTGAACTCATTGTGGGTAATGCTGTACTAAAGTTATGATTAAACCTCTGCATTTTCTAGAGATTCCCCCCCCCCCCCCCCAGGCGAAATGTAGTTTAAGGTAAATTCAGGCAAAAATCAAACTTTGAAATTTGGTTTTTCAACCCTATTTCTACATACAGGAATAGAATCTACTAAATTCATATCTTTTTCCTTCTATCCCTCCTCCACACTCAGAAAATACCATTTTGTCATTCTTTCTCTCTACTGCCTAAAATTGTTACAGGTGTGCTTGTTACATTGACACAAATGTTCAAAGAAGGATAAACAATGACAGAGATTCTCTGGATGGCAAGTCACTGATGCAAGAAATGTGGCTAGAAAAGGGGTGTTGCTGGGCTTTCCTCTATGGATTCTGCCGTAACAGATAAACTCGTGTCCCCCACAGTTATATCTTCCTTTAGAAAGAACAGTGTCTAGCATTTTGTTCCTATGTCTGATATTATTTTCATATGCATATATATGAGCATGTACAAGGCCTAGAAGTTCAAAGGTGTCCTTTCAAAAGACAGGTATTTTTAATAGGGAATAACACAAAGGACATACAAGCAGCACATAGTCAATAAATACTGATAAAGTATTGTTTTCTAAAGCAAATGATGCAAGCATTGTTACATTAACATGAAGATACCAATTAAATACACTGAACACAGGAAAATGCTATTTTGTGTGTGTATGTGTGTGTGATGACAGCATGATAGTGTTCCAAAATACAGAAATATTTTAGGCTTCAGAAACTCTTCTAGGAAAGTTATGTAATTTCATTATAGTAAGGGGAGACTGTAACTTAGCCTCAAAAGATGTTTTCATATGTTGATATACTTTGAATCCCAATTATAAAGCTCTTCATTCTAATGAACTCCTTAGCTTAAAGTATATATGAATACCTGTCAGTATAGTCTTTGGGGCTGGTATTCTAAACACCCAAAAGTTGGGAAATTTAGAAGTCAAATTTTGGAAGACAATTATAGCTGCAAACTATAATGTGTAGTTTAGCCCAAGTGCTAAATCAAATCACTTGATATACACTTTTCTAGTGTCTATAGAGAGTGGAGAGGCAGGTTCAGCTGCTCACTTTTCACAGGCATATCGCCACTCACACGTGTAAATAGCACAGAGTGGAGTGGAGAAAAGAGGGAAAGATTTTTCCCTTCCATTTCATTTCCCCCATTGGTTTGGCTCCACGCGCGTCTGTGTGAATAAGAGTGAAAGAGATTTTCTCCCCTCCTCATTTTAATTGCAAAGTATACGGAGCTCTACAAGAATATAGTGTTAGTATTTCTCCATTTTATCCTTATAGCATTTTGATTTAAGAAGGCTATTCTAAAGGAAAAAAACAATCTTTAACATTTTCAGAATTTTGGCTCTCTATAGATGTAAACTTTATGCTGCATTAACATTGATGTTTGTATTAGTTTTCCTTAAAAAAAAATAAATTCATACATCTAGCTTTATTTATTTCTTTACATGCTTAAAGGCATCCATAGCCACCAAAATAAAAAAAAAAAAAGCAGACTAGAATCATATTAATACTCACTATTAACATGTAATCACCTACTGATGTAAATAATTCCCCTAAATAATGCGGTTAACTTTAAATCAAGTGAACAAATACATTGCTATTTCAGTTTTGTTCAGGTTTTTTGAAAATGTTTATTAAGATATTACTTTGGAACAGGGAAAGAAAGTTCCAGCTTCAGTGAACAGAAATCCAAACCAATCTTCAGAGTTGTACATTTGCTTGTGAAAAATGCTTTCACATATTTTTATGCTACAGGTTTATTTCATCACTTGTAAAATCAAAGATTGGAGAGCAGATTTTGCATGCCTTTTTTAAAAAAAGTTTTTAATAAAATGGCTCACTTGACTGGTTTGAGATATGCGGCGTGTCCGATTATACAGTGCCATGGAATCTCCCTCCCGTGTTCTTTCAATTCGCCATCCCCATGCCAGCATAGTTTTTAGTGATTCTTTGATTGGCCACCGATAAATTTCTTTCTCCTAGAAGAATGCAAATGCAGTAACTGCGTTGTTTATTATGTAGCTGTACAGAGCAAAAAATAACTAGTAGGCTTTTGCCTGGTTATAATGTATTGAACGTACTGAAATCAGTCCTTATGGCCCAGGGATACTGCAAAGAAGCAAATAAATCATATAAGATACTAAAAAAAAAAATCATCATTTCCGAGTTGGGCAGAAGAATTCTGGCCCTGCAGGAAGCTGATGATCACAGGAATAACCGTGTAAATGGCATGCTCAGATATGAACTCAATGGTGGAGCAGCAATTATTAGGAGTAATGCAGTGTTTTGTCTGCTACATGAAACAAAAAACCATAATCACAGAATCATAAAAAAAGTTTATGTTGGAATGGACCTCTGGACATCATCTGGCTCAACTTTCTGTTGAGGTCAGATAAGCTAACTTAATTGGGCTACCAACATTTATCAAGATAAAGTCGTTGAGGGCTTGTCACGTCATGCCTTGAATATTTGCAGTGCAGGTGATTTCACCACTTCTCTGGACAACCTATTCCAATGTTTAAGTTAAGAAGGATTTCCAGGAAGCATTTCTGCTGAAGCAACTTAGACCCATTGCCTCTTGTTCTGTCACTGTGAAGAGAATACTTCCATCTTCTATATAATTAGCATTTAGGTACTGGGAAATCGAGACTATATCCCCATCAGCTTTCTCTTCTTTAAGCTGAACAAACTCAGTTCCTTCAGCCTTGTGTCATTTAAAAAGTTCTCCAGCCTTCTAATTGTCTTCATGGCCCTCTGATAGACACCAGACAAAGCCTAAATCTAAGTCTTCACTAAGCAAGCAGGCATTCCTGTATGACCTTAGTGTAAAAATACACGGGCAATATGACACTTCAGTTTCACCATAAGTTATGCCATGTAAATTCAGCCATGAGAGAAAATAAGTTGAGTGGCCTATTTATGGTACAATAAAACCCTTCTCTTTTTAAGATTTTGAGGAAGGCAACAGTCACATATTAGCTGATGTACTCTAACTAAATTTTTAAAAAGGGATGTAAACACAAGGTGTTATTTTCACAGTGAATGAAGCAGTCTTTCAATCACCCTGGATCAAGTATGAACAAATTCCTTACCTTTTCAGATAGTAACTTATACTGCTTCATTAATGGTTGCACTTTTGCAGATTCAGAATATGTTTCACCATATGTCCATCCATTGGCAAACTGAAAACAATAATAATGAGAGGAAAAAATGGGGAAAAGCAAAAAATTACGAAAAATCCTATTCTTATTGGTACAAGGAACTGAAGAAAGCTTCTGCAGAGCTGTTCTCTTAAAATTTCCTTTCTACTATTTTCTCAACATTTTCTCAATCAACATTTATATTATTACACATAATGAAATGAATTACATAGCATGTCATCTTTTTGAAAATTAATGATTACACAAAGCTAACATTTCAATATATTTTTATTTTAAATATTTATATAGAGTAGAATACTATGCTACAGTTGAGGAACTGTTTTTAATACTGGACACAGAAAGTACACAAAGGAATAAAAACCTTAAAGAGCAATTTTGGTTAAAAAATTGAAATTTCAAGTCAATAAAACTCTTAAAGAATTAGCAAGTATATTTACTCAAAAGTCAACAATAAAAATAACGAAATGATGAAACAGTATTTTGAAATACTCATGTGCACTTACAGAACTTTCTCCCAAAATGCATTTCAAGAAAATATAGGTTTATACCTTACCTACGTACCAACTTGCAGCATTATGAAACACAATATTCAGAGTAAAATATTTTGAAGATGAAATGAACTCAAATAAAAATTCTGATTTTGCTTAAACAGGAATATAGATTTTACCTTTTCCATTGACCACTTGTCATGAGAGTGTTCTGCATATTTGTTAATGAAATATTCTAGCTTTTCAGGGATTGTAATGCTGAAAGTGAAGAGGAAAATAGCCATTATACCACACATGCTAAAATGTGAATGCTTTTGTTTTGAAGAAAACTTTCAGATAAATAGTTAGTAGTGCATATATCCATTCAAAGCATCTTACTGTGCTCTGTTTCCTCACATACAGCTTGCTCCAAGCCCCCAGTTAAATCAAGGAAGAAAATCTGAGTTATTTAATGTGCACTGAATGAGAACCACAGCTGTTGTAGGAATTTTACTTCTTCGACACACATATAAAGGGAAAAATCAATAATGATACCAAGCATCCATGCTTATTGTCACACATTTCTATACTAATATTCATTTTCTTAAGATTAAAGATGTAACTGTGACCCATAGTTTCAGAAATATGGTGGTAATTTATTGCACACGTCCATTATAAGCTAAGTGTGCTAACAGTCCTCTTTGAAAGACATCATCTACTTTATATATTCCTATAAATTTTATTATATGCTTGAGGCACTATAACTTCTGACAACTCAAAAGTTATATACTCAAGGCTTTATTTTCCAACACCCCAGTGAATATGAAAATATTAAAATCCTTATTAAAAATAGAAAAAAACCACAAATAAATACACTAGCCCTTCAACAGGCGTACAAGACAGTGCAGAAGTTAAGGTTTCTTAAGCAGTAAAGGAAAAGCAGCTATCCTTAACTGTCAAACAAGCACTACAGCCAGAATCCTCTACCAAAAATAATTTCTCAAATATCAGTATTTTTCTGCATCTGCATTCCTACAAATGCAAGGGAACAAGTACTTCTCGATCACTTATGAAATACCAAAATCTTCCCTCCTAAGACAAAGAATTTTGGCAGCAAAAGCATTACAGTGCCACCTACTGCAAAGTAGAAGACGCTGGTTTTTAACCTTCAGTCATAGGGTGAGAAAAAGCAGAAATGTAAAACAAAATTATGTCAGAGTAACAGTTTGCAAGAGCCTAACCACACACAAAGTCAAGAAAATAATCATCGAGCACGATCATCAGTTTTTTTATTGTTTGGAAGTGTGTATTTCAAGGGGAACTTCTACTAATCGTATAATACTTGAAATAATTTCAGAAATGCAATAAATTGACAAGTACAATATGATCATATTATCTGTAGGTTCACATAAATAGGTCTAGGACTAGTAAGCAAGATGATGCAGGATTTGCATGTTAAAAGAATATAGGATAGGTTGGAAGTGACACTGATAAAAGTAGTGCTTTCTTTCTCTTGAATCATCACAGAACTGTTGACTCCTATGGCAATGAGGTGACTGATGATTTAGGTAATGTTAAGTAACATTTTCTGAGTTTTCAAACTATATTCTGGCTATCTACAATTTTCCTCTGAAATGATACCAGGTAAAGTCATCTTTGATTACTTAAATGATAGTTTAATATCCTTACTAATTTTTTTAAATCTTCATATATCTTAAATACAGCTTAGATAAATTAATTTGAACAGTCACTGATGTGTTTTCTATATTTCAGTCTAGATTATGGCTTTTACTACCATATTTCGATGTGCATACATATACAAGCATGCTGTAACAAAGGTATCGATCTACTGATGGCATTCTGTGTTCTGAATGTTAATACAGACATAAAGCTCACAAAGGCAATTGAAGTGAAAGTCTTACAAGTGGCATTTCTCAAGATATAGTCCATAACCATGCTGCTGGAAGACTATTCTATACAAAGGACAATGGAGCACTGGCTGTAGTCAAAAAGCAGGGCACAAAAATCCCATGTGTTTTGAGAGAGCATAGTCAGAGTCTGACTGCCTAGAGAGAACGATGATCTTTCTGCCCAGTTCCCCATTATTCATAGTAAAAAGAGGTTATATGAATGCATGATCACCATCATTTTCTGTAGGTACACTGTCATTCACAGACACTGGAATTAGTGTCTTGGCACATGTTACTAGTGACAGGGACGATGTAGACTAGTCTATTTTTTCCACTCCTAAAAACCCACTGGTTTGTTCACAGCAGACGTACAAAGGAAAGTGGACAGTTCTATGTTCAGGCTGAAAATGTATTAAAAATGTTATAGGTTGACCAATAAATTAGTTACGTAACTGGTTATTTATCGCTTTATATGATTTAAAGTAAATACAACAAATAAAAAATAAAAATAAAAATATGAAGTTAAGGTCACCATTTTATCCACAAGATAAGTGTTCAGAAGAGAATAAAAGCTTTAAGTTCACATCAGACCCGACATCAGACTCCATCCCTCTTTTACACATTCATGATAAAAAAACCTAGCTGCAACAAAATAGTTCCTTACTTTGATGTGTCAACAGGTTGAGGATTAAAGTTCCCATCTGAATCCATTGAAGCCTGTTTTTCCATCATATTGACATAATTGGATTCCATATAATCTGGAGGTAAGGCCCCTGCAACTGCACTCAAACAAGGCAAAGCCAATTTGAACAGCTCTTGTTCATACTTCTGCAGAACACACAGGGGACAGAAAGTGAGTAGTGAATGGAAGCTATCAACGTCACTGCTGAAACTGATACGGCTATATGTGAAACCAAGCAGCCACAGGATGGCTTTCTTATTCAGTGTGAAATTGAATTTTTGTTCAGGAAAAAAAAAAAAAAAAGGAAACTGTCCAAAGCATATTATACACTATAGATAAAGCTAGGATCAAGTCTTGCTCTTGGTGAAGTAAATGGTTAAAGTATTGACTTCACTGGGGGCAACACCAGGCATTTTTCAGATGTCTGGGAGGAGAACATAGCACAGGAATATGCACAGCATTTCTAAATGAAATTAATGAAATTTTAAGCAGGCTAGTTAAAAATACTCACAGAATGAACAGTAATTACAGATCAAGGTGTATTATTAAACTTTTGTCCAACACAGAATTGAGTCAAGGGTGAGAAAACAACTACTAAGCAAAGGACTATGCTCTTGGTTTAAGGAAGGATAGTGTGTGAGGTAGAAAAGTGCAGCTTTCAGTCACCTGCAGATGCTTGAATTTGCTTTTAGGGCTCTGAAGTGTAGTTCACTGGTACAGATACACCTCAAGATTGCTTCATTAGGTATACATTTTTTTTAATGAACAGACAAAGTGGTATAACTACGTTAAAGCAGAAGCTATAAGAGGAAAATTTAAATTTACTAAAGCCTGTATTTTTCCCTTTGAAGTGGATAATGCAGTGTTGATAAAAGCTGGGTAAAAATGACAGATTAAAGAAAAAAAGGTTACACAGTAAGGCTTTTAAAGTAGTAGATGGATATTAAAATGAATTACCTTTTGAGACAAAGCATCAAAAATACCCCAGAACAACTTTCTGGATAAATGAAGTTCTTCTTCTGAGGCAGCACCAAAGTTACCCCATCCACCTGGCAAACAATAATACTTCCAGCATCTTTCATAATGATTTGTCAGCAACTAAAACAGAACATATTTTGAAAGCAAATAAAATGTAACTGTTGATACTGTTCCATTCTGGCACTCGACCATTACACAGACACTGCCAGAAAAATTTCTAACTTTTATCAAGAAGCCATGTTGTGTATCTATTCTTTAAATCATTGGTGGATATACACACAGAATGAGCAGCTCTTTCTTTTAACATTAGTGGCATATGCAAAAAGCATGTGACAGAGGATAATTTTCCCCAACACCACAAGAACTCTGACAGCTCAGCTGAAAACAAGAATTCTCTTTCACCTGGGTGCTGCTATTCCAAACACTGCTGCTAGGTGGGTAAGATAGTAGAACCATGATTTCATCTAGTTCTCAATTATTATTTACATGTTTGGGAGGTATTCAACAGTAACTCCCAGTGTGACTCATCTCTTCTGTAAGTTGTAAAGCCTGCTATCAGTCTACCCTCCTACCCTCTACTACGATTGGCCGAGGAGCTTTATCCTCCCTCTCTTTCATTAAATACATATTTCAGTGTTTAAGTGGTTACAAGATTCCAATTATCAGGGACTCAAATGGTGCAAGGACCTGCTACTGGGTATTTGCCAAACTGAAACATAAATTTTGTGGTTAATGTGTCCTCTATGTCCCCGAGTCACAGAAAAGAAGAGGAAAAATTAGTCGTACATCTGTCAGTAAAGGCAGTCCCAAGCAATAAATTTCTGACAACAGCAAACTATGAAAGCCTAGTCGTACTCAGGGGCAGATTCTCCTAAGGTACAGAATGAGCTTCCTAAAAAATTTAGCTGGAATTTTAATTCAGAGTTTATTTTAACAGTTCCTTAGGGAAAAAGAAAATTGTTTCAGCATCACTTTGCAAAGCATGTTGGCAAAATTTTACTAGTCACAGTCAGTAAGAGCTGATCGAATTCCCTTTTTTCTAGTCAGAACAGGTGCCAAGATGGAAAAATGCAGATATTCATAACGTAAACATGCAGAAATAAAGACAGGCATAAAAAAAAAAAAGTCCTGATGTGTAGAAGTGAGGACTTTGATAACGAAAAATATAAGCTCAATACTGTGTTATGCTTTTCATGGATCAGAAAAAAACCTCTTTATAATGCATTTGTATATCTTCAGATTTAAAAAATCTGTTATTATCTATTTACTACTTAAATTGTCAGATGATTAAAGAAAAAAGGGAGAGAAGAACTTACATGCATATATAACGTAAAAAGACAGAAGTTTTATCATTCATGTAGAACAACAGGGGTCTCAGAAATACGGACTCTAAGAGTTCAAGATGTATTTGAAAATATTTTTTTCAAAATAAATTCTATTACACAATGGCCAGACTTCAGGTTTGCTTTTGGACAACATGGGAGTGCTAATATATGGGTATATATTTTTAAATCTAGCCAAGAGTAAAGGCAGGTTTACTCTTAGAGAAGTTCCTGATGAAGCACTGAATAAGATTTAAGAGGAAATAAAAACAAGGCAGCCCTATTCAAGAAAGTCCACACCAAATTATACAGGAAAAGCGTAAGAGATTTGAATTCATTGCTGCCTAAACTGAGGTAATTTTTAATTGTAGAAACCAGCAAAAGTATTCACACTAGATAGCACTCTATTCTGATTTAGCCTTCATCACTTCCTCCTCTCTTCCTATTCAAAATTACATTTTCAGATGCATGATTAACTTGTAGCTGTCTCTTTAGACTACTACAACCCGTTTACTAGCACAAGCCCATAAGGAATATGCACAATACTTTCAAATGAAAAACACATTAGTAGATGTAAGTAGGAGTCCCTTGTTAAATCACTGAAAATCAGTTTACCATCAGTGAAACCTTTGAAAACTTCTAGTTCTATCTTCAGATAAAGAGTTCATTTTCCTCAGAAGCTCCTATTACTTGTTTAGATGTCAATGGACAAAATCATTTGCCCATGCTAACACCATGGTTCTCTTCATATCTATATTCTCCAGAAGCCTGACTTGCCAAAAGGATCTAATTATTATTTCCTTCCTGTTCAGTTCAGCAACATGGGAAAGTCACTGCAGTCATGACTCTCAGGATCAAAAAACTTGCTGTCCTAGATGAACAGATCTCAGGGAGCTGGGGTTGTTCTTTCCCTGCCAAAAAAATTGAAGAACCATAGCCACACAGGGAGTGCCAAGTTACTATTTGGATTTTGCAGCACATAAAATGTCATAATGGATTAGAAAGGTCCCCTTCAGGGCAGTATGCTAAATTAGCAACTGCTTTTCTCGCACATAGGCACTGAAGAATGGCTGCTCCAGCACCTTTGGTTTGATTGAGCACTTCCTGGGGGACACAACCAAATTATGAAGTCCTTGGCAGGGGAAAGGCCATACAGCAGGTCCTGGCTTTGAGACTAATGATTTAAATTCCTCATTTGAGGTCAGAGACCATAATCTGGCTAGTAGAAACATGAACAATTCTGAGGAGTATTTTGGCAAAGAAATCAGATGTAAAATGCAATTAAACCTGATATGTGGCTTTTAAAGCATAAAGAAATGCTAAATAAGAAAAGATTAAATATCTTCTTCAAAGTTGTGGTGGGAAAGCATTAAAAAGGACTGCTGAAAAACAGCAGTAGGTAACGTGGGAAACGATACGTTTCTTAGAACTACCAATGAAATCTGAGGAATCTTTAACGAATGTGTCATCTCAGAAAGGAAAAACCACATTTTTCTTGTACATTAGGAATCAGAATCAAAAGATGTGGAAAAAACTTTGGGGGCTGAAAACAAAATAGAAGACTATTAAAAAGCACGTATTGCTTAGACTTCCAAGCACAACCCACAGAAAAAGAGCCTGTTTTCCAAGAGCAGGGAAAACCAACACTGAGGGCACAAGTAAGGGTATATACAGAGCATCAATTGCCATCTTCCTTTGTGCACTGGATTCTGTCCCCCGTCCCCAAGGGTTTTTCTATTCTGTTACCATATGGGCTTAAAAAAAAAAAAAAGGAGATAATTAAAGGAGAAGCAAACATTAGACACAGACTTCGTAATTCCATATGGACGGATCTAAATTAGACTGAATTCCTGCAGAAGCAGCAATTTATCTTTAAGAACTATGGTTTTAGATTATTGCAGAGTAGAGATAAGGTAACAAAGAAGACAGAATATTCTCCAAGCAAGTATTTTCTTTTGTATTTTGTTACAAGGAATGCTGTTGAATATTAAAATATACTTCTACCTTGAGAGGCATCTTTGCATGTTCATTTAATAGAGGAACATCAAATACTAATCTTCTCAGCAAATGCTGCATCATGGAAGGCCGCAACTGCCTAAAAGAAGACAAACCATTTCAAAAGGGTGTACACCAGCATAGTTTCATGTAAATAATTGATAAATACATTAAAGGAACCTGTGAGTTCTATGCCATTAAAATTCTTTGTATTCATAAAGTAACAGGATTTTGCTTGTGGCACTAAAAAAATGTCTCCAAAAGAAAGCAAACAAGTGCATGCCAAAGAAAACCTTCAGAACAAACTGCAAATCAAATGCTTTAAAGAAGCAGAGAAAATATGTGATCTATACACAGAGAAAATCAGGAAAAAAAAATACTGAGTTTTGATATTCTGTATTATGATAACCATGCCCGTGACAAAAGGCTATAACATTAATTTCTTGTAATATATCTCAATGGCTTTTAAAAATATCCTATAAACTAACAAAGACATAAGAGGACTAACTTTAGATGTACTAAACAAAACACACAGCAGTGGGCACCAACTGCAAGGACAGAAGAAAGAGGTGTAGCATCTATGTTAGAATGGCATGGACATTAAACCCTTCCAGATAAATAGCAAACACTGGTCTATTTCATTGGTTTATATCAAGGTAATATATATATTAAGTGGTCAATGTGATATATTTGATAAAGAAATGCTATATAGTACTTTTTTACAGTACTATAACATAAATGTCTGTCATTTCTGAACACATTTCCACATTATGCAAAAAAAATTATGGTGAAATATTATAAAAATGGTGATTTGAAAGCCTAAATGTTGCTAACTTTAATTAGAACTTGAATTCCTAAGTCCCTAGTCAACTTCTGATAAGTGAGCATGTAGGATCATGAAAAAAAATATCAGGTAATCAACTGGTTTTGAGACTGCAGACACACAGACAAAATTTGTCCCATAGCTATCAATAATGAGGTATAACAATACTAGTCATTGATTAGGATTTCAAATGTTACACAACATAAATAAACATCTCCATAGAACTGTATAACCTACTGATCACAAACCATACTGCCAATATGTACAACAGTATTTAAATGGCACTTAAGCACATGCACAATTCCACATTTCCAGAGCTTTGCCTTTTCGCAGTATATCCTCTTAGTTAATCACCAAAGTTTTAATTTTAAAAACTCCATAATAGCAAAATAACTGAGGACTGCACATGAGTGATTAATAAAGTCATAAACTGAATACAGTGAATTTCAAAATATCACAATCACCTGCCAGAAAAAAAAAAAATATCTTAATTATGCTACTGGTGACATAGTTCTGCATTCCTGTATTATAAATATCATAGGTTACTTTATCAATTGGGATTCCTGCATATCCAGGAGTATTTTCTTACCCACAGATAGACAGCAAACACTCTTCAATAGAATCTCGCTGAGCTTTGGTAAGAGAGCATCCCTTTGAGAGTCTGTACACAGTATGTAATAAGGAATCAATGAGGGAAGCATGGTGCTCTGTGCCAGCAAAAAGAGGAGCACATCTGGTCAACAGAGGCAAGACTGCTGTGCAAAGGTATCGATTCAGAGCCAAAGCCATATCCGTAGCACTTAAAGCAGCCTACGAATTAAATGGGACAGAAATTAGATTTGTCTCATCAATGTTCTTTCAAATGAAAAGAACTTGTTTATTTTTCTTTTGCAGTACTTATAAAGAGGGAAATTTCCAAAACACACAAATGAGGATTTGATATGTATACTGGAAGCAGGATGTCTAACTTCTTTTCCTGCTTCTGAAGTCTCACAGATGGCTTTTGTTTTGTTTTGTATTTAGTGAATGAAAACATAAACACTAAAGGTAGCCACTCAAAAACAAAACAATTTTCAAGACTATATTAAAGAATGTCATAGTTGCTTAACAGAACACTCCAAAATCAGGTAATACCAGTCAAGTCTGCATTTACAAAACTCAGTATGTTTCAGTGTTATGACCAAGGCCAAGTTCCCAGTGAGGAAAAAATTCTCACGTGCTCTTTCTTAAATAACATCATAATTATTTTCAGAAAAATGTTGACATGAAAGGTCAAATAGGGAAATCAAAGTCCATGTCTTAGCCCTCAGATAAGCTCTCTAAATCTATCTTTCTGGACCAAGCCAGCAAAGAAAAATTAGATGGAAATAAGATTCTCAGAAAAAAAGGCAGCAATTTTGAGGAGGAACTAAAACAAAAATTTAGTGATTTCCTAAATAACAATGTAGGTGTCCCTAACAAATGCATGGAGATGAACACTTTATATCTCTGGAAAGAGGCTCTCAGTTACATGTTTCGCTGGCAACTTATGTGACTTTGATTCCATATCACGAGCTCAGAAAGTCTCCTGGGAAATGGCATTGCATCTCTTATGGTATGGGTATCAATGGGGGGTCTTTATAAAGTGAGCATCATTCTGGAGAATGCTTCTTCACTGTTCTTCAAGTATTCTCAAAGCTCAGCAGCAACAGGCAGCTCATCCAGCATTTGAGAAATGCAGAAGGCAACATGAAGAAATAAAAAATGTTTTTTTGAGGGATGAAAAATACTGCATTGTTCAGTAAGATAATGGAACCAAATTAACAACAGACTTAAACCGTTACCGTATCTAAAGAAGCAGCAGCACGAAGATCTGGCAGAAAGCCAACTTCAAGAAGGTGTAGAAGAAAATCCTGGTCCTCAATTCCATAGACCCTGTCAAGGAACAAAACCATGGCTGCCTTGTGATCTGGGCAAAACCCCGCAGACATGTCAGGTTCCACCACAGTACCATCTAAAAGGAAGAAATAAGACTTCAATGACAAGGATCATCCTTCACCAGCAGACTAGGCAGTCATGCTACTACATGTCAGAGGTTTTGAGTCTGTTAATACCTAAGCATCTTCCCCATGGTTTTGTTATACAAAGGCAACATATTTGTAGTTAACTGAAAAAGAATCCATAAGTCAAATTCTACCCTGATAGACGTCAAAGTCCATACATGCTTTTCTGTTCATGCTTTGTGTATTAAAGATTCCTATCAGTTGATATCCTAATATGGTAAGTACCTAAAACATACTAACTCATCTACAGAACTACCTAGTTCTTAGAAGCAGCAGACAGAAAGGAAAAAATACAACAATTCTACATCAAACACCCCAGGAATGCAGCACTGGTGAGCATATCTGTAATGTATGACAATGAATTAAGACTGTGCTAAAAAGTCCTCTGTATCTGAAAACTTCTGAAATATCTGAAAGGAATTCATTGAAATATTTTCAAATTTTTATACTTTCGTTTTCAAAACAAAATAAACAATTCTGTATTTATGAGCTGTACTCTAAGCTACTGAGATATCACCTATAGATCTATCACCGTTTGGACTATAACTAAATAATGGTGTAACAGTGTGATTGATCTCTTTATCTCTTCTGCTGTCACCTATTGGGCATTCTTGTGATATAAGTCCCTAGACAATCCATGTTGCAATTACGAAGCTCTCTCTCCAGATACCCAAAAAAAGCAGATGTAATTCCTTTCCCTTTTATATTGATGCTCACATAGCTTGCACTACTGCAATCAATTCTATATTGGCAGAAAACACAAAGAAATGCATTTGCATATGTATGTCACACCTATAACTTCACCATAGTTGCTGAAGAACAACTCTGGTGTTTCTGCTAGAAACAATTGATAGGGTTAGAACAGCAAAAACTAAGGATTACGTTATCAAGAAAAGAGACTGTAATTTTTAAAAATATTTTAGAAAAATAGGAACTATGCATTTTAAAATTTCTTTTTAAAGTTATAGTAGGTTTTCATTATTCAATTTAAATGAATGAGATTTACAACACCGAATTGTTGCCTATAGCATGCAGAAAAATTTTTGACACGTTTGGAATACACATGATTTTTCTTCTAATTCACAAAATGAATAGTTTAATTTCTATAACATTTTCAAATGCTGAGAGAAGTATGAATATTAAAATGTCATTAAATTACAAAACATAAGAATGGGATGGGAGAAAACGAGGCAGAATAACCACCTTACCTTTAGCTATGGTTGGCATGTGGAAAGGAATACTAATTACTCCCACCAAATCTTCCAGTGGAATCAAAGACCGTAGAATTGATCTGATTCTAATGGCTTCCCCTTTACCAGCATGGATTAGCTAAGGACAAGACAAATAAAAAAATTAACAAGGTCTTCTTTTTATCTTCTGTATGTGTTCATGTTATGGAAACTTCCTGAACCACAGATACACAAGAATGACAGCTCTTAAAATCACATTATAATTAATAATGTAAATTTCACACAATCTGTATTTATTTGCTGTATTTTGGATGCGAATGTGCAGAGTCTAGAAATCTAGATGTTTGGTTATCAGATAAGACTAAGCCCATTTTCAGAATGGAATGTTAGGTAAAATACTTGAACAAAGCATTAAAATGTAGCACACGGGATGGAGGGAGAGCATAAGCAGATTTTCAGATTAAAAACCCTAGTTTTTCTGTCTTTGCCAAATAACATTGCTTTCAGGTATCCCACTTGTTTTGGTTTTGTTTTAAAAAAAAGCAGCGAGACAGGGAGAAAACAAGACAGTGTTTTTATTCAAAACAGATATACATACACTGACCTTATTATACGGATATCTCTCCTTTCTCAAGTTACCGATCTCTGCACAAATCTGACACTGATCTATACTAATCTATATGAATTAGGGCACTTTTCAGGGTGAAATGAGAAACTGCATAACTAAGTAGAATTTCTGAAGAACAGGAAGGTATTTTGAATTGTAAACAACAAATATTTTTGAACAGTTTCAAGCTCTTAGTTCCTAAGTGGTAAGGGCTTGGTTTTTATGGTCTGAGTGTCTAATTCTTTGTATCTAATGCCTGAAATAGTGACATCTTACCTTTGAGAAGGTTTGTCAGTGTGAAGAAAGATTATGAGATATTGATGTGTATGTCCAGGGACAATAGTTATTCCTATGTTTTAAAAGAATGCGCTATAATATTTACTCTTTTATATGCAATTTAAACAGTTTATTTAAATAAGTGTATGAAGACCATGGTTTAAAAAAATAATAATGATTAAAAAAATAAATCACTCTGCACCATCACAATAAACAGGGAAACCTGAGGAGTTTGATTGTGAAAATGGACAATCAAACAATATTACTGACAGAATGTTGTTGAAGACCAACCACAGGGAACAGTGGTAAGAAAAGCAATGGACTAACTCCTTTAAAAAGAAAAGCTAAAGCTTCTGAATAGCTTACAGAAATTCCTTGCAAATTAGCAGGTGAACACATCATGTATATTAAGATACTATGTAGCCATACCACTGCTTTAATACCCAATAATGTGTTACTGTGAAAAAGCCGAACAGCAAACCACTGAAAAATCTGTAAAACAACTATGCCTTTACTTTCCAGTGCATGAAGACACTAAAACTTACATGCATTTCAGGGGCACAACGTCCTAAGAGATCAATCAAAGCAGCATAAAAGGTCATGATTGCATTTCCCATGTGAATAGTGTCATCTTCTTGTTCTTCCATTTCACTGTAATTAGTTAAATGTTAAAGCAATGAAAAGATGAAAAAAATACAAGAAAGTTTTTACATCAGCAATAAATAAAAGAAAATCTGCTCGTAGGTGTAACGACTTACACATACTGTCTTCCTGTTAACTAGCGGACTTCTAGCAGACTAACACAAAATGGAATTTGTCCATAAAAGACTGTAGTGACATCTGTATTGTTACCATTTATCTGTCTCATTTTGCATCAGAGGATTGATTCTTAACTGACTGACAAAGAACAAGTAGTATTCTAAAGAGGATTTAATATTTAGAGAGAGTTACTTAAATTAACAGTGCAGAGGAAGCACTACTGGGCAGAAGACAAATCTCTACCCTCCACAGAATACAAGGAAGAATCCAGCTGATAATTCACATGTTAAAACAAACAAGTCATTTCATGACTAAGATTATAAAATGAATAAACAAAAATGATGGCAATGTAAACAATTCCATTCACCTACAGGATTTTACTAGATCCATTACTTGGGGAAGGCCCATCTCTTGTTGGATCTTCTGATATTTGTATTGCTTCCTCCATGGCAGCAAGTAATCCATTGCCTCCTTCTCCTCTTAGAGCTGGACCAAAACATTCAGGTCGACGGATAAGCAGTCTGACTACAACATTAGCATTCTCCTCCACACTCTCTCCTATCACACAGAACAAATATCAAGATTTAAGATTATATCAAAAAGACTTCTGACATATAATCAGTAAAAGGTACACAACAGTGCAGAATGCATGCATCAGTAGATGCTTTTAACTACAAAACAGTTTAAATATCATGACAAAGTTACATAAACACACATACTCCTCTATTATTGTAATAAAAGCTATGAAATAACACATGTGATTTAATTCAAAATTAAATAGAGCCAAAGAAGTAACTATGTAATAAAGGATGTTTAAAGCATCACTGAAGCTACTGATTTGTAGTAAAGACTCACAGTCAAGTGAGAGAGTTAATGCAGGGACCAATACAGCTGCTAAACACTAAAACTGGACTATCTAAATCTTCATCAAAAGATGGAGGTTTGGCTCTATGTCTAGCATGAGTTTTATCATAAAAAGATTTAGGACTCTGCTCTATTTCCAAAGGAGATGTGGGCATTTCAAAAATGGATCTAAAAATGGAGCATAGGCTTGTAGAACCCTATATGACTTGTGAAACGGGCATCTAAATTACTGTCTATCTTGCATAATTTTACTCTTTCTGCAAATTGTCCTTTAAATTTATGGTAACTTATCAAGTTGGTTTGTATTACTACTTTAAATGACAAACTTATTTGAACATTAGAGGAAGTTATAAAATTTATAGGCTTCTACTCTACCATTGCAAAAAACAGCAAAACGAAGAAAATCCAAATATCGCTCTCCTTCAACTGGATTCCATCCAATGTCTGGGTAGCCTTTAGAAATCAACAAAGGACAACTCTGCAGTCCACATCCAGCCAAGTAGCGAACCACCTAAAAACAAGGTAAGATGAAAAAAACATTAATTGTGGAAAAGAAGACAAGTGTAGTTTCAAAGGGAAGCATCCTTCAATGTTGTCTTGGATATGGCGTCCATGTTCCCAACAAAACCATATCATATTTTGCACAAATCAGAAGAGCAGCCTCTTTTTTAGTTCACTTTCCCAGTCTTTGCCTACTTCTTCCATGAACTGCAAGACCTTACTTTTCTCAATTCCATCTTTCCTCTCTCTAAATCACTGCTTTGCCCTTTATATGTCATTTCTCTTTCAACCCCAAGCATTACAAATTTGTCGGTTTTGTAATATTCCCCAACTACACACTCCATATTTGTAAACATGTCTCTTAATGTAACTCACAAGTCTACTCTTAATTTTACTTTTCCTTTTCACTTGCCTTTTTTCTTCCTTTCTTTTTAAACACACAGTGGTAACACTTCCTATAATTCAGATCTATAGTCTCAGTAGGAGTTGTCCCTCTCCTTTCTGAATTGTAAGCATAGCTTTTAACCAGTTCAGACAGCTTCTGTTTTGCTGATGATTTATAAGAACGATAAGTCTGAAAATGTCCTTTTAAACACATATGGTCCATCTTCCTATGCCAAGAAAGGATCATCTACACTTATATTACTCCTGACAGATGCTTTCCTATGAAGATTATAGCATCTCCAGAATTGGAGGTCTTCAAGAACACATTGGACAATGCATTTCACTGTCTTACTTTCCATTAGAAAGTTTTTTAATGCCTATCTTGAATCTGTCTTTCCATTATTTAAGCCACTTTTCTAATCCACCACTGACATAGTAACCATTATTCTATTTCTTCTTGCAGCAGCAATTTACATATTCTACACAATTGTCACATGCTCTCTTGATTTTTTTATTCTTTAGTCTAATTAATTCCAATTCATTCAATCTCTGCTGAAGCAGGTTTAAATGTTAGGAAGAAATTCAGATAGATATACACAGATATCTCTATGAAAATTTGTCGAACATTCTAACAAGTTGTCACAAGGCTTCTAGTTAACTCCTGTCGCATTACCCCACCACTGCATGTCACCATCAAGACAGAACAACAAAGAAAGATTTTAGCAATAAAGCTTTGTTGGGTATGAACTCCACTATTGCCCTTGAGGCAATTCCTTTTGGCTACACTTGTGTATGTAATAACCACAAACTCAGTTCAACTATCCAGACCACCAGCAGAAAGACCAAACAATCAGATCCCGATAGTCTTCCTCTGAAAGGTACCTAGAACTCCCATACAATTCTTATAATCCTGGATTTTGGTTACTCTGGGGAACAGGAATCTTCTCCTCTCTACAGGCAAAAAAAATGCTTGATAAAGAAGCTACCAACCTTCTCCAGATCAGGCTCCCTTAAAGCTAGTGCAAGTTCATTGTTATCCATCACAGAGGCTGCTGCAACATCTAAAGGAGTTGATCCTCGCATAGAAGGAGAGGCTGTTAAAATAATATTTAGTTTCAACACCAACTTAATAAAACCCAGTAAATTAATAGGAAATGCATTAACAATTTTTTTTAATAAAATACATTTTGTTATTAGTTAGCACATCATTATAAGCATACCATTTATACCACTCAGTTTATAATAAATCATCATGCACTGACATGAAACTTAACACCGATATGAAATCAAAATACGATTTAGATGTTCAAGCTAGAAACAACTTTTCTTACACATTCCTATTCTCATCACTCACTTTGTTTTAAGATCTCATTCTTTCTAATTTTCCTAACTGACACAACTTCATTTTTAGGAAAAGGTAGCAGGGATTTTATATCTAAACCACTGACATTTAAACAAATGTATTGAAATGGAAAATATAGAACCACAGAATAAAATCATAGTATATCTCAAGTTGGAAGGGACCCATAAGGATCATCGAGTGCAACTCATTGCTCTTTGCAGGAATACCTAACACTAAACCATATGACCATATGACATCGTCCAGACACTCCTTGAACTCTTGGTGCTGTGATCAATTTCCTAAAATATGGAGCGCTTCACGAATTTGTGTGTCATCCTTGCACAGTGGCCATGCTAATCTTCCTTGTATCGTTACAATTTTAGCATTTGTGCTGCCAAAGAGAGCACAATTAGATGTCTGTTGGAAATCTCCTGTCCCTTTCCAACAACTCCAAATTAGCAGACCTGCTCAGATGACAGTAGCCTGTTGGTGGCTCACTCCATCAGATTAACCATTATGCAGAAAGTGAAAACTCAGAGTTTGATCAATTGCTGCCACAAGATCAGCATTTGTAAAACCAGGAGATCAAGCAATTAAGGTACTATGGCTAAAACATTATAGGCTCACAGTGAATGCTCTGAAGACCAAGGCACTCATAGCTAAAACATCTTTAAGCTTAAAATATAAGATTATATGTTACCTATTTCTTAAAAACTGGCAGCCATTATAGCATTAGGAAAAGCTAAGCTTTTCATATTAATGCTTCAAATGCATATGATCTGTGCACTTTCTCTCCAAAAAGATTTTTAGTTTATGCTCTTGTCCTATACCTGTACGTTAAATAAGGAATTTGTGATCACTCAAAAAAATTATTGATGATTCTAAACAATTATATCTTCTTAATTACAAGTACTAAATTAAATAAAGGATAAATATATCTTCTCTGTAACACTTCCGCCTAAGAAAAGAAAGGCTAACCTTTTAAGAAAATTTCAAGGTTCATTTCTGGGCATCTATACACACACACCCAAGCAAATGAGCTCTGTATTTCTCCCACTGCCGTAGGTATACTGAACAGCCTACAGAAATAAGGCCTAATTAAATGTTGCCAATACTGCATCAAAATCTGGATTTTGTCCTGTTCCTCAAAATGTGCAACTAAACACTGACTCTGCTCTTAATGTCCAGGCACATACGAAAAAGCATATACTAAATTACCTCAACTTAATGCTAATGTCAGGGGTTTGTTTGGAGTTAGCAATATGGTTAATGAAGCTGTTTTTGCACTGATTAAAGGAAAACTTCAACACAAACAGAGGGCACAAACAGAGGGATGCAGAAAAACACACATGGTTTTATATATATATATATATATATATATATATGTAAAAATCAGCAGAAAGTTTTAAGATTTTGGTTTTGGTTTAGAATCTCAAAAGCCACACATTTATTACTTACCAAGGCCAACACTGCTGTTTTCCAATAAATAGCTAAGATGATCAAACATAGCTTTTTGATTCTGTCTGCTGATGCGGCAAAAATAACATAGAAAACGACAGCAGTTTGCCACCATCTTTGGGAAAGTGATTTCCTAAGAAGCAAATAAAAACTGAAGCTCAAACTCTAAGACAGGCATAAAACTTGAAAAAGATCATTTCTGTAACAGCCTTTTAACCCACTAATAGTTATGCATCATATTCATTGCACCTCAGTGAAGTTAACTGCTTAAGTTTCATCCTGGAATCAACAGGGCTTTCTCAGCAAGTAAATAACTCCTTAAGCACCAAAGATCAAGGTATAATCTTGAAAAACAAGAGCTGGATTCACCTGTAAATTCTAGATTCAAACATGAAAGAATGTGAATGCTCAGATTCACAGAGCAACACTGCATTGGTTTTTAGTTAGTTTCTAAAAAGATCTCCCCTTTAAAACCCAGTAAGTATATAAAGTGCTATTTGCAGTTTTTTCTTTAAAGCATCTGAAATTATAATGCTAATTATATCTTCCTCTACAATGGAAGAATAGATTCTGCTAAAAACTTAATCAACAATTGTGCTAATGGAAATTAGTAAGAGGTTATAGTCTCAGTACCTCCGGTGACGGCTCAGCGCCTTACAGGATAAAGCTTTGAACAGCTATATTCTAAACTCTGTCTTCTAACAGTGAATTGCTTTACCTTGGATTCTCCTCCACCAAGCACATTTACCATCACTTCCATGACAGTTTCATGCATGCCTAAAGCTCTCATGAGATTTGGATGTTGGTAAAATACTTTATTATTCATGATGTCTCTACAGGAAAACAAAATAAAGAATTGGATTAAAATGTTATGGACCAATAGTTTACCTATTATGTTATTCGCAAAGCTGATTTACTGTGCAATTCTTCACCACCTGAGATGAAAAAATACCTCAGGGACTTCTCAGGTTGAGTCTCAATCTCTCCTGATTGTCTGTTTTCATACGCACATTGTGGAAGTACCTGACCTTTCTTTTCCCGTATTATATTATTGCCATAATCACCATTTGGTTACACCAGAGTATGATGCTTTTCTATTTTCATTAGAAATTCCATTCCAGATCTAAAAATATTTTCTGACATGAGCATGATCAAAACTACTATATTAGCTGAAATTTTAAATCCAACTAACCAATATTTTTGACAAAGCATTCTTTTCAGACGTTTGACATCTGCCATAAAAACAAAGAAAAAACAACTGTAGGGAAAAGGGAATGTATGTCCAGCTATCCTCTAATCATCAGAAAAAGCAGCTGCCTAAATATTAACCTTAGTTCATGAGTTAGTGCTCAAAAGAACTCTTCTCTCCTACATACTTGAGCAGAACAGATTTACGTAATTTAAAATCAGTCCTGAAGAATATAATGTTAATATTTTATGCAGATGTGTTACATCCAATAAAAATGTCTGGTTTTAAAAGCAATTAGTTTTGTAAAAACAGTAATTAATCTTGAAATCACACATAAATAAAAGTGAAAGCATTCAGGTCATGGGAGAAAAGGACTAGCAAGTCACTACAGAAAATACTGTTGACAACTATTCAAATTTCACTGTACATTTTATAGCGGTCTTTTTTTTTCTGACCTAAAACTCCTGCAATTAGACAAGGAAAATTTCAGCCTTATAAAAGATGAGACATGAAGAGGACTGTTCTATCACTCTAAAAGCTGCAAATCCGCAACTATCAGTCATGCAACAGAATGTATGCAGTACGCCTGATGTAGGCGGGGTTATCAGAATTTTTGACTGCCAGTAACTCCCAGAATGATTAGCGGATCTTTTTCCCCCAAAGCCTACAACTGGACTTCGTATCAGAGATGACAGAGGATAGGCCCTGCCTCCAAAAGCTATCTATACCAACTCTCCTTTCTGCACTAATGCTTCATGCTGTAGAAAAAGACCTTGATGGTATCAATCTCCCATGTCATTCTAAACTCTGATTTGTCTACAGAAGCTTTCTTTTACAGAAATAATATGGTACAGAAAGTCCAAACATCACCTCAGGGGCTGGTCAGCAATATTACACTACTTTGGAAAGTACATCCACTTTCAGTGTTCTGTTTAACTGTGGACTGCATTTTAAGATGTCACACTTAAGAAAAAAAAAAAGTCTTAACAGCATTTCTGAGGAAACTGAGTTTTTAAGCAGGAATGGGTGACATTTCCATTTCTCAGCTGGAATAAAGGAATACTTTCCACTTGCAGCAAAAAGCTTGGCATTTCTAAATAGGTGCTGGAGCCTGGGTTAGGCTGTAAGAGGTACAAATTGCACAGCTGGGTAACCTACAAGGTAAACAAGACTATGATAGAGGCTACCAAGAAGGGTGATAGAAACAGGCAGTGAGAACACTAGCTTAACAGAAAGGGTTCTTTCTTACACCAGGCTTTCATATATCACCAAAAACTTTCTTAAAATTAAATCAGATTCACAAAATCTTAGCTTTTCACTCATAGCAGAAAATGTTGAGGAAAAAAATGTAAAAGAACAAAGAAAGCAGAACATGAAAACTCCTCTGAGATTGTTTTTTTCCCAGGCACAACAATGCCTGAATCTAGTAATCACTCACTCATTTCAGACTTTGTTAGCTTAAGTGAAATGTAACAACTCAAATTTGAAGTACAAAGGTAGATTTAGAAATACCAGCATTTTGTGTCTCTTGACTGGTGACAGAGTTTCCCCTTTGCCAAACCCTTATCATGAGTACATTGAACATTACAATAACCAGGGAACATTGATGAGACCTGCTGGCAAGCTAAGATGTAGGCATTGTTCATAATGACACCACAAAACTACGTATAGACATTATTTGGATATTTGAGGTTTTCAGTAAGCTCAACAAAAGAAAAAGGTATTTTGCACAACAAAAGCTTCTCTTCTCCTTGCATTCCTGGCATTTCTTAGATAATGCTATCTTTAGTTGTCATTGCTTTTGATGATTTGGGATTTCTTGATCCCAAATGATTCGGGATTGATTGATCACAGCTGATGTTTAATCTCACCAGATATATCTCAGATGGTAACATTTCTTTGAAAAAAATGAGAGAAAAAACCCAAACTCTTTGCTAGCAGAGATGACCATGTTTTCTCTACTGTTTTCTCCAATTGTACTCTTTATTAGGCTATATTTCACTATTATTAATCATATAATTACGAAAAATAAGGCTGAGTGAACTACTTCATTGTTCAAATAGTACCAACTACATTCAGTGCAATAAAAAGATGGCATATGTACAAACACAGGTAGACACAACTCCATTAGCTGACTGCTGGGGGGAATTGTTTGTGTCGACAGCTAGCAGTTACCGCATTCATATAAAATGGACAGGATTCTTCACAGCCATACCGTTTAAAATATGGTAACAAGATATATTTTGTAATATCGTAAACCATTACATACATGTTTTCAACCTTTCTCACAAGAAGTCTTACTGATGTCACTTGCTTCTCTCCAAAAATGATGCATATAATGCTGCAAAGGATGTATCTTACAACTGAAGATACTACACAACTGGTACCAGTGTTTGCATTTACACCTATATAGACTTTTCACATTCAAACTTCATGTATAACTTTGACCATAACCATACAGCAAATTACAACAAATATTTGTAAATAGATGTTACACGGCAGTTATTTACCCTAATCCACGAATCATAAGTTTCTCTTCCTCCTTCCCCATTCTGACACTAAGCAAGGAGCGGATTTGGCCGAGGGATGCCAGAAGATTGATTGTGTCTTCCACAGACACACTATTTATGGTGTAAGTCTTTGGTAGGGCTCGAACCAGGCCGCCAATACCATCATATTGGCGGTGTAGCAATACAAACATGGCCCTCACTAACTCCGGGTCTTCTATCACTGATTCCTGGGCCCAGCGTACCATTGTGTCTGAAATCAACTGCTGAAGAGTAGCTGTGAAGAAAATACATAAATCACAAAATTACCATTAATTGTTCATCTCTCTACCAGTAGTCCCTCAGAACCCACTATGCAACATGAATTGGAATGAATTAAATTCTTAAGGAACATCTTTTTCTTGGTATTTCTTTAGCAGACTATCAAAGGAAAATAGAATCACACAAGAGAAGCAGAAACATCTCAAAAGCAAAAGCCTATATTTAAAGTTAAAATACAGAAAATAAATCTGATAACATAAAAAATTATGAAGACATACAAGATGCTCACAAAGTCACCAGGTTTATTTCTACATATTGCTTTCAAGATTTTCCAGGAATTCAGGTCTAAGGGCTTTTCCTACATATTATGAACTAAGACTGGAAAAATATCCTGGTAGCAAATGTCAATGCTGTATTACGTATTTATATGTCTAAGCTCCATATCCATTCAAAACTTCATAATGTACAAAACGGAATAATTTAACTTAGTCCTTTGCCAAAACCAAAGGCCCTTCAAAAGGAATAGAAATGAAGAGACTCCAATCAAACAAATGGCAAATCATCATTTGCATATTTTTAATTCAGTGTCTAATGAAGCAAGAAACCCGTATCTGGTATTCTCACTGACAATCTTTATTAGTTTGGATATATAAATATTTTTATATTTGGGAAAGTCATATGTTAAAATAGACAAGCTATATAATGTTAGTTAAGATTTGAGACTGCTGTTTAGAAAAATTACTCATGAACTAACAGTCAAGGCAAAGTATTTGATAAAGACAATTGAATAATGTTCTTTTTCCCATCTCGGGGAACTTCCATTCAGGTTTGCAAGACTTTGTCAGATCAGTTCAGGATTCTCTTGAGATATCCTGATAGTTATACACTAGAGAATTTCACTTTTAGTACTTACCTAACTAAACAATTTATTTCCATGTCAAGTGGATAACAGCTAAAGTTTGACAAGGGTAATTTGAAAATCCCTCCTGAAGTTCAGTAAATGCCTAATAAATATCCTGGTGATGAAGAAGGTGGCTGATGCAGACCGAACATCAGAAATATTTTCAGATTAGAAATCTATGTGTTAAGAAAGTAATGTGATTTTGGAATAAACCAGATGCAATTTCAGGCTAAGCTCAAACAAACAAACAAAGTACTTAAAGAAAGATATTGAAGGGACAAGAGTTTACAGAAAATAGAATGTTTAACAAAGAAGAGAATTTGTGCTAAGATGTGCTAATACAGGGTAAAGGAAAAAAAGAGCGTTAATACTGTATTTTATTGTTGTTGTCCAAATGCTGTACTATAGGTGTTTCCATTGTCCCATAGCATAGCATTTTTTAGAATGAAAACACTTTAAAAATAAGTAAAAGGATGAAATGTGTTTGGGCTGATATTTCAAAAGGACCGAAATAAATAATAACAAGAGGGGACACAATCGTAACTTTCCTTTGGTTTTTTTGTGAAGAATCACATGAGCAGGTTGTCATTTGGCTCCTGTTTTGATAACTGCAATACTGCATGTACAAAACAGAATAATTTAACTTAGTCCTTTGCCAAAACCTTCAAAAGAAGGGCTGGCTGTTATCTTGCTTGCAATGAAGAACCCAAGCAGCCCAGACACCACAATAATGAGTTGTGTGGGTGCTTATTTGCTTTGAAGGGTTGTCTGGAATTAGTTTAACACAATACTGTCTTTCTACTTAACATGACAGAGATAATTAGATTTTGTGGAGCTTTAAGCTTACTACAAGAAAAAAAATTAGGAAACTGTAGGATTGATCACCACATTCTGCGTAGACCTAGCCTCTAATTATCACTGCCTGATAACTGAAATAACAGCTATAAACTGCAACTGTCCTTTTAGAAGGATAAAAATATTTCTACTTATAGAACACTAAGCTAACTCTAATAACTGGCAGCTAAGAAGCCATCTCATTATAAGTATTCTAAGGAAATCTTCTCATCCCATAACTTTAGGCACTAACATTAAGCAACCAAGTTAAAAGGCCAGCCTCCCTAGGAATTCTGTGTAGTCAATGATGGAAACCAAGCCTTTACCAAAGTCAGAACACCTAAACTGCATGCCCAGAAATTCATTCCTGCTAGGGGAGCAGTCTAAAAAATTAGGACACCTGAAAGTGCCACCCACCATAATAAAGGAAAAAAAAAAAATCATAAAAATAAAATCAACATTAACAAGTAAGAAATAAATAAAATTCCATAGTCAGGTGGCACCCAGCACAGAACTTGGATGCCACTGGCAATAATCCTTATCAAGATGGAAAGGCAGAAAGTGTCAGAAAAATGACAGAACAACAGTCACGATCAGCAAATCTTGAATTTTAGGTTGGGGAGGAGGCTTCTCCTAAGTACCGCTTTGCAAATTACGGTCTAATAGCACAGTCTTCTTTAATGTGGTAACCTTCATGAAAATACTGATTTGAAGCTGCTGCAGCTGATTTTATGAGCAAGTTCTCTTAATCAGGACCTTGCTACAATTATTAAGTCTGCACTAATACTACAAAAAGCAAGATACATTCTGGAAAAATTATGACTTGTAAAAGGATCAACGGCAAAAAGCCAGTAGAAGAAATTTTCCACTACGTCCCATTGGGAAACAAATCTGCCTATCATAAAATTTCCATCTGAGGTTGTTTTGAGCCAGAGCTACAAACTTTAAGGTGCACAGATGTTTCACCAAAAATCAACTTTGTTTTGGCTGAAAATATGTGAAGAACTTCCTTCCCTGCTTCTTTTGTCATTTGGAATTAGGATAGATTAAATTGATTTAATTTTGCTTACAGGAAGTCTTAGCCTCATCATCAACTGGCTTCTCAGCTTGCTTCTTCTTCAGATGTGTAACTTTTTCCATAAGGTATAGGAGGCGACCCCTAATGGTTAAATCACTATTTCCATCCAAGGTTCCATCTTCATCTAATTCAATTCCTGAAACAAAAAATACACACCAAATAGTAAAAGAATAAAATTAAACAAGTTACAGACATGTTATATATCTTGTATGTACAAACATAATCAAATTGAACTATGTTGTTCTGCTCTGTTAGAACTACAAAACAGTTCAATATGGGATATGCTTAACTAGCAGTTTGGAACAAGTATAGAGCACGTGTATGTGCAAGGCAGGAAACTCCAGATAAGAATCATGTAATCTTATTTATTTATTGTATAAATTGTGTGTTATTATATATAAAATATATAGTAAATACATTTCTGTGGCCAACTTCCCCAGTATGCATGTTTCCATGCTAACGTTTATGCCTGTGTTTCATATGTAGCTCAGAAGTGTAGATGGAGTCCCTACTGACACAGTATGGTTCAACTGGTATTAGCACAGACAAAAGATTTTTAGGTAAAACATATCATGGAAGTGAAAGAACTAAAGTTACAATAAATATAATTTCTAGTGACCAGTCAGAAGAAAGTAGCCATGTTCATAATACAGTGGCTGTTTTATGACATTCCTATAACAAGCTATAAAAATGTAAAAAATGTATGTGAGGCTTTACAAAATCACAGAACAGCTGAGGTTTGAATAAGCCTTTAGAGATTGTCTAGTCCAGCCTCCCTGCTCAAAGCAGGTTCAACTAGAGCAGGCTGCTCAGGACCACGTCCAGTCAGGTTCTGAATATCTCCTAAGGTGGAGACTCCACAACCTCTCTGGGAAACCTGTTCCTGAGTTCCATCATCCCTACAGTAAAAAAAAAAAAAAATAAAAATTTGTGCCCATTGTCTCTTGTGCTGTCACTAGGCACCACTGAGGAAGTCTTGCTCAGCCTTCTTTACTCCCCCTGCCCATCAGGTATTTATACACATTGAAACAATACCCCCCATGAGCTTTTTCTTCAAATTAAACAACCCCAGCCCTCTCAGTCTCTCTTCATACAAAAGATGCTCCAAGAATTTAATCATCTTTGACGACCCCTCCATGGACTCACTCCAGTGTGTCCATGCCTCTATCGTACTAGGGAGCCCAGCTGTTGGCTTTCTTTGCCACAAACGCCCTTGCTGCTCATGCTCACCTTGTCATCCACCATGATGCCCAGGTCCTTTTCTGCAAAGCTACTTTCCCGTTTGGTCCCTAGCCTGTCCTTGCTGCATGAGGATATTCCTCCCCAGGTGCAGGATTTGCACTTCCCATCACTCAACTTCACAGGATTCCCATCAGCTCATTTCTCTCATGTTTTCAACTTTATTCATTCATGCATACATTGTAAAGGAATTAAAAATCTTGACCTATGCCTAACACTCACACTAAAATAAGCTCAAAGTAAAAAGGCTATTCAACTATTTTTTCTGGGTTTTTTAGTTTCTAATATAAGTTCTAAAGTTAAGGGTTTTGTGGGGAGTTCTTTGGCAATCTTGAATTTTATAGAATGTTTCTTCACGACATTACATCATTCTTCTCAGTTTATTGCATCTGGTTTAATTGTCTGATTTTTTGCATTAAGCACAGTTCCATTTCCATTAAAAGTTACTTGGTTATATTTTGTCCTAAGAGAGTAATTGATGCTAAACTAAATGAGGATCATCAGTAACTTCATCCTTTATACTAAATCATATTTCAAAATGGTTTGGATGACAGTCTCTTCAACCAAACGAACTAACAGTAAAGACACCAAAATGTCTTATCAATTAGAACACAGAGATGCTCTGAAATTACTCAAATGAAATGTCTGTTTTGTCATAGTTTTGCTGTCCCCTGAGCTCTAGTTGTTCCTTTCTGATTAGAAAACTGTCAATATAATTGCCTCTCAACCATTTCACAAGATGAGAATCCCCAAATGGTAGCTGGCTAATCAACCATACATAGGACTCAGGATGTGTAATTGTATTTTGCAATAGCCATATTTTGAATACACAAGAGTAATTCTGCTCTACTGTAATGCATCCCCCAACCCACAAAATTAATTTTCTACTTGTAGATTATGCAAATTACTATTTCCCCATAAAGCAAAGAAAAATAATGACAAAACTAGATCAAATCATTTGAACAGAGGAGAACGATGATAAAAGGCTAAAGAAAAATAGAAAAATCAAAGAGAAAGATAAAGCTTCTACTCCTTTCAAATGTTATTTATAAGTTTTTTATTTCATCTTTGTTTTCTGTCAACTGACAGTTTACTTTGAATTTTCCTTTTTTATTCTTTTTTCATTTAAAATAAAAATATTCCATTTGAAGTGTCATAATCCACCTTCATCAACTTTGTGAATGATACAAATTGGGGGGAGCAGAAAACACACTCAAGGGCAGGAAGCTCAACAGCATAGAGGAATAGGCTGACAGGATACCTGAATTTCAACAAGGACAAATGCAACGTTTTGCAACTTGGACAGATCAATCCCATATGACAATACAGGCTGGGCATGAACTGGTTAAAAAAACATCTTTGCAAAAAGAACTTTGGGGGCTCTGTTGTACAGCAAGCTAGACACCAGTCAGCAGTGCACTCTAACAGCAAGGAGAGCTAAAAATATCCTGTATTAGCAGAAACATAATCACTATCTCAAGGCAAGTGTTTATTCCCCAGCACTCGGCACTCATGAGATGGCATTTGGAATACTATACGTAGCTTTGCATTACCCAATACAAGAAAAACATTGAAAAGCTGGAGAGCATCCAACAATGGCCCATCAAGATGACTGGTGGCTGGACCACGTCTATAAGTTGCAGAAGAGAAGCTTTATGGTGGACCTAATAGCAGTCCACCAAAATCTACAGGGAGGTTAGCAAGAAAATGCAGCCATGCTCTTTTCTGGGGTGAACAAGATTCAATTGTCACACTAAAACAGGCAGGGTTCCAAACTGACATAAAGAAAAAAGCAAAAAATCACCATTAGGACATTCAAGCCCTACGTCACATTGCCCAAAGGCATTGTGGAATCTCTGTGCTTAGAAGCTTTCAAGACTCAAGTGCAAAAAAATCACTGAGCAACCAGGTCTGAGTTCAGCGTTTACTCTGCTTTGAGTAGGAGGCTGCACCTTCCATGATATTTGATACCTTAATAAATCTGTGATTATTTTAGTAACAGAAATATCTTTTGAGATGGACCAATCTAATCAAATTGTCTTGTGATATGCAATGATATCAACTGTGCTTGCTCAACCAAGAAAGAAAATTCATGTTATGAAGTCAGATATTGATGGCATGTTTTTATTTATTTGGATATTTTAAGGTAGTGAATTACAGAATTAAACCTGATATTTCCAGTTAAACTGGGATGAATAAAGAATGCAATTCAGGAGGAAAAGTGCAGAGATCCTCCTGTCCAAAGCTTCTTCCTTGACCAGAGTATTAGTTTAAAAAATATTATCACACATCCCTGCATTGGCTTCTTCTAGCTAATGGGACATGATGTGTCTTGTCTGCTCATGCTGTCTGCTAAGTGTTTCTTTTACTTATTTTTTTAAAATAGGGTAGTGAAGTAAAATGATGGGATGAGCATTCTCCAAACAGGAAAACAACAGTCCTCAATGCAAAATGTAAGTAAGCATGCATTCTGAACGAAATACTCTACAACTGAATTCACAGTATTCATGGATATGAGCTTTACATTTAAAATATACATTTTTGGCGCTCCATTTTTATATTGGTATATTCAAATTTAAATTGTTACTATATTTCACATTTTAATATGACATAGAATTTAATTGTTTTTTATTAACTAAAGTGAAGAAATCAAAACCACAGAAATTTAACTGCTGCTTTTGATTATTAGTCTATTTCAATAGATAATAAACTTCCGTATCTTCATTCATGTCTGAGAAGAATCAGCCACTAGTATTATGTTATATTGTGGTTAACATGGCCATAGTCAACTTGATACAGCAAAGATGACCTATACCAACCTATGCAAGGGAGTGCAAGGGAGAGGGAATAGGGCAGAGAAAACCCTTGAATAACAAGCGAGCTACAGCGTTATCCAATACATTAAGCCCAAAGAAATTCCCACTGAGTTCTGTGGGTGAAAAATACCCCTTTTCCCTCATAAGGCAAAACATATTGCATTCCTTTCCAGTTTGCCCAGATATGAGGATATTTCCTTGGTTTTGACTACAAGCTGAGTATCTTTATTTTACAATATATATAATTTATATAGCGTAATCTATAGACTATTTAGTTGGTGTTTCTTATGTAAAATTATTTAGAAACATTGCTTCTAAAGCTAATATAATTAAAAAAGCAAAAATATTCAGTAACAAGACTTACCACAGTGTGTCATTAGGTCTTCGTGGAAATCCAAGAGTTGATCCCGAATTTCTTCAGGGCAAGGACAATCATTTTTATCATCTTTAAAGTTCAGCAGCATGTTAATCTTAAAGAATACAAAGGAAATGCAGATGACACTGATCTCCAAAAAAAACCAAACCTTTGAAATCAAACACAACTCTGCCACACATACAGCATAACAAAGAATAACTTGTGCATTTTGTAAGCTGTACCTGCTCCTGAGGTGGGGATCGAAATTCTTTTGTTTTTCTAGCTGTCAGGGCAGCAGACATATTCAAGGCCTGCATCACTTCATTGTATCGGAAGCGTTGATTCTCTTGAAGCTTGGCCACAAAATCATCTGAAAATGCTACAATGGCTTCTATTCGGTGTCGTACTTGGCAATCACACAGGTACTGGAGTAGATGACACATCTGAGAAAACAGTATTGTAAGAGAAGGAAGAGCTGGCAACCTAAGAGATATCTTCTGTAGATTATGCAAATAAGGATAGATTCCTTACAGCAGCAGTTACTTTCAAATAAAGTGACTGAAATCTTTAATGCTGTCATTTACTACATGTGAAGTAATCCTACACCAGTAAAATCTGGGATCTGCAAGAGATTTATGTGCCTCAGACAAACAGAAGTCTTACATTTTATATAAGTTATAAGAGAACGGATCTACTCTCCTTGCTTCTAGGGAATTTCTTTTCTGTCTGTATCCATAAAAATGAAGAATTCCCTGTTAATGTCATTAAGAAAATAATTCTGTTTAATGAAACAATAGTTGTTTGATCCATGGGGAAAAAGTTTATAACATCAGGAAGATACTAAACCTTGTTGTTTCCTGTAAAGAAATTACTTCTCTATTTAACTAACATGCTGTATTCCTTGAAAGAGAAATTACCAAGTGAAGAAAAAAGGATATGTGAAAAAATGGGAACAACCACTACCACAGCAGTAATGTTACCTGTAATTTAACAGGTTCTGGAAGTTTCATCTGAAGGAGTCCTTCCTTTGGCACTTGCTCCCCTCTGGTTTCTTCCTCTCCTTCTTCTGACTTGAGCTCATCTGAACCCAGCTCCTTCTCTGAGAAGTCAATTTCATCCTCCTGGTTCATTGCTTCTTTGAAAACCCGGGGTTCAATCAACTGCAAGATGTGTTTCAGATCCCCATTGTGGAAGATTCCCATAATTAGGAGGGTATAAAAGAGTTTGATGAGCGGGACAAACAGAAATTCTGTAGAACCTCCAACTGGATCTCTGACGTGGAGGCTGCCCTCCTGAACAGCTTCAGTCAGCATCTCTATAGTTTTGGCCTTTAAGATTTCCAGAGGGAATTCAGGACTGAACTGAAAGCATTCACTGCTAATGCCTACAAAACTTGGAGAGGAGAACTGCATTCTTGGCCTTAATGAAGTGCTAAGTCCTATACCAGGGAGGCCATGTTTTTTGTTTTCATCAGGAAACAAAGTAATACTCTTGGTCTCATCTGTCATTGGAACTATAAATTCATTATTCATCATTAACCTGGCAGTTGCATAGGTATTGAGATGGATGTCAATGAGTAAGTCATAATATCCTGCACGTAGTAATCCTGGCATATATTTATTCTCAATAGCATACAGAAGCTGAGATTCATCCACATGGCTACACATAGCATGGGCCACTCGGTTGTTGCCTAAAGCACAGACAGCTGAATATAATCGGAGGGTATGGTAATGAAATTTCAGCAATTCTTCTTGTTCTGTCAGCTCTAAAATATCAATTGTTCTGCAGAGAAAAAAACAATACAGTAAATTCTGTATCAGTGCAAAAACTTACTTAAGTGAAGGAACTAAAAATTCTCCCTAAGGATAACATAGGCACAGTATCAGATCTATAGATGGACTTTTTCCACATTTCAGTTTTCATGTGAGAAACACTGTCAACCTAAGAATCAAGGACTAATAACAAAGTTCAATCAGGATTTTATTCAAGTAACTCCTAAAGTACAACTTCAATTACTTTCAGTGGAGAAAGATTAAAATTATTTACTTAACACAGAATAATTCTCCGTACTTCACTGGATAACTGAAAATGAAGGTTTTAAAACTAGTATAAGTTGAGATATTTATATCATTTGTTGGTTTTAGATCTGGAGTTGCAAAATGGCAACAGACTAAGCAGTTCATTTGTAGAGGGTTCAGGGGCGGGGTTGTTTGTTTAAAATTCCTCCCTAATTTTTTAGTGATTTTATTTTCAGTTTTGGCACTAGCAAAATGCTGAGACATTTGGGTAACCAGCAAAACAAAGTTAAATTTATTCAACTGTTTATACTAAATTTAGGAAATCTAAAGTAATGAAACAATTAAATTGGCCACAAATCTTAAAAAATCTCTACAAAACCAGATCTTTGTCTATCTTACAGGTTATCTTTAATAATTTATAAACAGAGTTCCTTCCATTTTCATTCAAAATGTACATATGCTATTAAAGAGTTTGGAGAGTACCTAGGAGAGGTTGGAACACAACAAAAGGAAACAGATTTTAAAATACTGAAAAATAAGATTAATTTTTAATATTAGCTAAATCAAAACACACTGCCTTTATTTACATGTGTTATAAATACAGAGAAGACCTTGGGCTTTTCTTACAGAAATTTTATTACATGTCTAGCTTCATAATCCCAGCCTAGCTCTGATATACTTCAATACACAAACATCAACCTGTTTTCTTCAGGAATATGAAGGGCCATGAACTGCAAAGGATTCAGGCACTGTATCATCCAGCCTTGACGTTCACTGATCCGAGAGACATCAACCTTCAAGAAGTGGTTTGGCACTCTGCTCCAAAGCACATGAGTCAGAAATTGGACATGGAGACGCGGAGGACATTGAGAGACTGGGTTTTTGTGTTCACTTTTGAATAAGCCAGCAGATAATGGCATTACATTCTGGAAAATTCCAACAGAAGAAACAATTGGTTTTATCATCTTTACCAAACAATGAATATATATTTTTTGAGAAATATATTCAACATATAGTACATTGAAGTATAGTGCACAAGAAATTAACATTTTCAGTACTTTTTAAAACCAGCTGGGAACTGTTTGCAGATTAGCAGCAAGAGAGCATTGCCCATAACAAATTTTTTAAAATATCTAAATATGAAATAGAAACTTGAATTGAATGTGCGGTCACTTCCTTGGACCAGAAATCTGAAATCCACTCTTCTTTTACCTCTTCTGATTTCTTAGACATCCACATATTCAAAGCAAGGGAGTAAATTCCAGCTGAGTTTACCTGAGTGTACTGTTTGAATGTACTTTAAAACTATTTTAAAACCCTAACCTAATCTGCAGATACACCAGTCATCCATGCTCTGTTTGTAGAATAAGAGATTTGCCTTACTGACCCCACTGATTTCATTTCATCATGAAGGATGAGATTCAGAAAATTCAACATGACTTTGCAATATCCTCTGCCAATTCTAATCAGTTATAACCCTTCTCATACAATGTATTGTATTTTAAATACATGAAGTATTTAAAATTGAGTTACATGAAGTATTTAAAATTGAGTTAAGAATAAAAATGGCAATAGTGCAAACACTTGGAATCACAGAAATGTGCCCAACACCAAGAATACCTTGCAGGCAACAAATGGCCAAAATAAATAACTAAATAAATTATTTGATATGATTTATTAGTCCTAAACCTACACAAAACCAAGCATTATTTACCTTTATTCTTCCCAATTCAAACTGGAAAACATTGGGGCTTGTAGCTTGAGCAAATACAGCAGGAAATAACTTTGTACTCGGTTCAACCTAAATCAAAGATGGACAAATATATAAACACTGAGGACAGCAAAACACTATTACTTATTAAACCCTCCTCAATATCTGTATTGACAGTCAGTAAGTGCAAGCCTTTGAATAAAACCCTAGAAAATCCAAATAGGAGGGAAAAATCACTGTCATAACAGCCACAATTACTTTTTCTTCCAATCTTGTAAAAAAGTTTCTAATAAGACACAGTCTGATGATTTGGTTTTCCCCCTTCCCACTGGAAGACATCATAAAAAATTACTCACCTGATAGTACGTTCCTAGTTCCTTGCCATTAGCTGTGAAGGTCAGCAGGCCACTGGCAGCATCAACCAAGCAACCAATCTCCAGACCATTATTATTACGTCCTTGTCCAGGGCTCATGCTCTCTCCTGCGCACACCATATAGCAGTTGCTGCGTTTTATACTGAATGTCAAAAGACAAATTTATTTATGGATGGTGTGTAAGCTTTATGTAGTGGACTAAGAACAACTTTGTATGGCTGCAAACAACAGGGCCTTGTGGCTGAAAATAGTGGATCCCACCATAGAATCATAGAATCGGTTAGGTTGGAAAAGACCTTTAAGATCATCTAGTCCAACCACTGACCCTACTCTACCACGTCTGCCACTAAACCATGTCTCTAAGCACCACATCTACACGACTTTTAAACACATCCAGGGATGGTGACTCGACCACCTCCCTGGGCAGCCTGTGCCAATGTTTGATAACTCTTTCAGTGAAAAAGTTTTTTCTGATGTCCAGCCTAAACCTCCCCTGGCGCAACTTGAACCCGTTTCCTCTTGTCCTATCGCTAGTTACTTGGGAGAAGAGACCAGCTCCCATCTCACTACAACCTCCTTCCACGTAGTTGTAGAGAGCAGTAAGGCCTCCCCTCAGCCTTCTCTTCTCCAGACTAAACAATCCCAATTCCTTCAGCCGCTCCTCGTAAGACATGTTCTTCAGACCCCTCACCAGCTTTGTTGCCCTTCTCTGGACATGCTCCAGCACCTCAATGTCCCTCCTATACTGTGGCGCCCAAAACTGCACGCTCAAGCTGCAGCCTCACCAGTGCTGACTACAGGGGCACAATCACTTCCCTATTCCTTCTGGCCACACTATTCTTGATACAGGCCAAGATGCCATTGGCCTTCTTGGCTACCTGGGCACACTGCTGGCTCACATTCAGCCAGCTGTCCACCAGGACCCCCAGATCCTTTTCTGCCAGGCAGCTTTCCAGCCACTCCTCCCCAAGCCTGTAGCGTTGCCTGGGGTTGTTGTGACCCAAGTGCAAGACCCGGCACTTGGCCTTGTCAGACCTCATGCAGTTGGCTTCAGCCCATCGATCCAGTCTGTCCAGGTCTCTCTGCAGAGCCTTCCTACCCTCAAGCAGATCAACACTCTCACTTAATTTGGTGTCATCTGCAAACTGCAAACTATAACCCATGCCAAAATTCAATGAAATCTAGACTTCACAATTGAAAAAATAAAAACTGAAGATGACAAATATGAAAAAGCACAAATCTTCTGTAAAATTCCAAGAGACAAAACTGACTTTGCAAGTTAAGTAATTTTAAATCATTTAGTGTTAACCATAACACAAAGTTTCCAGCATGGATCACAACTAAAGTGCTCAGAGGAGCTGTTGTACTGATTTTGGCCTGCTCAAAATCAGAAAGTTCCAAAAATACTACAAGATATTTAGCGCTATTTTGTACCAGTTCAGAAGTCAGTATTTACAGGACCATGGTCTGAAACTACATAGAAAAACTGCACTACTTTACTTTTCAGTGCCTATTGATTTGATTAGATCATTAGTCCACTGTTTCTTCAAAAGCAAGAGGAGAAAATAAGTAAAGTTACACTTTTTCCTACTACTTTTTTGTTAGCTTGTTTTTACATCAACCCAATTACATTAAATGGTGTGGATTTATACATTATAAATTGTTAGTTGTTTTTATGGGTATAAAACACATATCTTTTTAAGAAAATTGTAACCAACCTCTCATGAACCTTCCCTTTTTCATCTCCTAGCGTAACTGTGACAGTACGCACTCTGTCCAAGTCAAAGCTTGTGTCATACTGGTGAAAATCAGATGTAATCCAGCCCACCCAGACATTAGCAGGTTCTTGACCCGGAAATATTCTCACTGAATAATAGTACTGTCAATAAAAAAAAAAATAACATCAGTAAATGTTTGTATTTGGTTTCCAGTGTATCAGTTTGATTCAGAATTAATTTTTTGCTCTAAAATCTGAAAATATGTCATCTCTTCAAAAGTAGCACAGGCTTGTTCAAGTGCAATTCATAAGCAAAGCAACAAAAGAATATAAACACAAATCAAAATACAGCCAACAAAATATGTATGTTAAAACAAGAAATGGAAAACACTAAAGATGCGGCTTATATGGTTGCGTTGTGGGCTTCTGCATCATAGCATTGTAGGCTATTTTTGTACTGCAGCTACAATTTTTATATGGTAAGTAACTCAGTTTCTAGTATCTAAGATCTTTCAGAAAGAGGAGAATACATCCAAATGAGAAGTATTTTTTCCTTCTAACACTGAAGACTGAGTGCTTATGGAGCTGATCTTGTCAGAGAAAGATGCACAAAACCTGCACAAAACTTTCACTGGGAATTCCATGAAATAAATGATGAGTAAAATCAGCATAGATATTTTCAAATGGTCCTGAACATTGACCTTAGTTTAATGGACTTTTTCCTATTTATTCCATTGTTCTAGCACTATTCACTCTTCCTCTTTTATGTTTGGTGCTATAGGCAGTAGTTTCAAAAATAGATTCAATTCATTTATGACTTTCCATGTGGAAATTGTTTTAGACTGACAATCGAGTCAAAACAAAAGGAACATAGCAGTCTCGACTTCAGCAGTACAGGACTACCACAGACATTTTGCCTGAAAATTAGTTTCTGAAACTCTTACAAGCAAAAACATGTAGTTATTAAAAAAAAAAAAAAAAAAAAAGGCAAAAAGCAAACAGCTAAAATACCAATCCTATGTTACGATACCGTGGAAGTTTGCATCAAATAATCATAGTCATCCCTATCATCTGCTAGCACATCCTCAGTAAGCCGTGCAGAGTGACTCGTGCTATAATCCGGCTTTGTCCTCCTGAGCATAAATCTGTAACACAATAAATTAAATCAAAATCTATATGCAAAGCTCAATATATACACACATTGATACATTATCCCTAAATACATTATATTTATCATACTAACCCTAAATACACAGTAATTATTACATTATTAGTACATAACCCTAGTTAGTTTATTACTTCCTTGTAGAATAAAACAAAATAAGTTCTTCAGAAAAGAGAAATAGACAGGATCATTTTTAAAAGCACTTAAAATGAATTCTGAGCTTAAACTATATATTCAAAAACCACATGAAAACAAACTTGTAACAAAAATTATCAGGCTGTTAAACACCAATGTCACTCTGGAAGAATGTGGAACCTTAAATTACTTTCATGCATTTAAAAATACCATCTATATGCCCTGATTTATTCTGCAATTGAAATATTTAACAAGCCAATTTTGGTAAAGAAGAGCAGATGGAAAGCTGCAGTAATATTGTCTGGGTAACGACCCAGTGTTCGCATCTCCACAGCATCATCAAGTTAGGTGTTCTGCTCCTGATACCATAAGAAAAATTAGGGAGAATGAACATGTCAGCTAGAGAATATTCTTATGGTTATTTGGTTCATTGAATGGGATAAGATGTTAATATACATTTCTAGACAAAGATTATCTAACACCTTCAGCTTTTTGGAAGCCATGTGAAAAAACATTCTGTGTCACTTTGAAGACCTCCTAGTTCTCTGTCAGAATGGATCTCCACGGTTTTAGAATGCACTTCACATAATGATCACAAAAGCCTTCACAATAAACCAAATGAGAGGTTTCTAACAGCTTGAAAAACGTTTTCAGTTTTCTGCTTAATTTTAATTGATTACACCATAACTGATGATGTAATTTAATCACATGAAGGTTAACTGTCCCACCTACTATGTTATATCCAAATTTAGGGCAGAATTAGGGGAAAAAATCTCTGCAGACCTGACTGGCATTTTCTTCTGCTATTCAAGAAAAAAAAAAAATAAAAAAAAGAAGATAAAAGGAAAAAAAAATTAAAAAAAGCAAGCCAAATGTGCTACTAACCTTTGTTTAAGACGTGAAGGCTTTTCTTGAACATAATCTTTATGGTTGTTTAACTCTGGTTTTGTGGCATCTTTTTCTCTTTCTGTCCGGTCGGGAACTAGATGACCATGAGCAGTTTTCATTAGAACCTCAAAATCAGAATCAGCATCATAATCCTCCAAGTCATTCTTCGGGCCAAAAAGACCAGAGCCTGGCAACCCTCCTGCAGCTGATCTGGAGAACACCTCAGCACATTCGATGGGCATGCTTAATCGAAAAAACATGACGTCTGTTTTACTGTTCTGTGAACCAAAGGACTTCTGTGTGACCTTCAGGCAGGGGCAGCTGTCTATGGTGCCATCAATTCTCATCACCTATCAAATGTAAAGATGTAGTTGTTTTGAAGCTGATGCTTTTTCCCCCTTGTAAATATTCAACTTCTATTTCTAGAATAAGCATCCATGACTTGCAAAACTTGCAGCAGTATGCTGTCAATGATCAAATGTATTGTAATCATGTGCTGCCATTTTAATGGAAAATAATTATTGTAAGGACTGGAGGTTTTTGTTGTTCCATTGTTAAATAAAAAAACCCCCACTCACAAAGGAATAACCTTTCTCATCATAACTCTCTCCAACATAAATCCAACCCTGCCCAGAACAACCCAAACCGACTAATATAAATCATACATGAACATATGCAAGAACACAAATTATTTCCTAAATGCTAAAGTGTGATACACATCAGCTGAAAAAGAGTTCTTATTTCACCGATTTCAGAATGATTTCATGGTAGACTTACAAGGCATGAATTCAGTTCCATCAAGATGCACAACTGATTGGGACATAAGTGTTGACACAATTGGCTAATAAGTATTTATTAAAACCAAAACCAACTAGTTATGGAAAAATCACTTCACGAAGTGTGTGCACAAGAACACATGGTATCTGTTACATAAAAATGCCCAATTTCTGGAATTTGTTTACAAACATAGCTCTCACTGCAGGAGGAGCTCTTAGTGAGGACATGTTGAATTTGTCTCTGAGAATCTCATGTTTACACACATGCCAGATTTCACAGATAAAGAAATCCTATCGACCAAATAATTACATTATTTGCAGCTCCACTGAATGTAAGAAATTTGTAACAGGTGCAAAGTTCATCCAGAATTGGGTCAACATATCACATTAAAAATCTTGTCTAGAAGTGCAAAAGTATAAACACAATTCAAACATATTCACAAAAGTGTCTAGAAACATTTTAATAGGATCACAAACCTCAATATGCTCATGATTTTGTGGCACGGGTAGAAACTGAGGGAGCCTTTTACTCAGCCAAATGGTGATGTCTCTGTTTGTATTAACAGCAAAGGGTTCATACCCTTCCTGTAAGCCACAGATAGTGAAATATTTTAGAGTGCTGACATCTTTTCCAAAATTCATTCTTCCCACTTGAGATGGCCCCAGGCTGCACACAGGTAGAAATCCTAAAATAAGATGAAAGAACACATGGGTTGTACATCATGAACATCTCTTGCATAACCCAATTAAAAATCACTTGGGGGTGGGGGGAGGAAATCCAAAACCCAAACAGTATAAATGTACGCAGTCATCGACAGCACATCACCTCTTGCATGTCACCAAATACTTTATCTCAAATATCATTCTGAAAAAAAAAGCTCTCTAAAAGACATGGATCTCTTCATGCAACACTCAATTTACTTCACAGAAATCTAAGAGTACTTCAAGGAGTCTGACAATCAGCTCTTGGTTAATCTCTCTGCTAAGCTGGTAGAGTGTTGCCAATTTTACTCCAAGTCTCACTATTTTTGATATTCTTCCTAAAATTCCATTAGTCATGGTATTTTGCAAGAACCTCAAAAATTACTTTAGAAGTAATATAGTGCTCCTGCATGCAGCTATAGTAGTGAAAAAAATTACAAACAGGCACCAAGTGCATGCTGTAGATTTTAAAAAATACTAAAATGAATTAATTAAATTTCATAACACTTTCTGGCTCTCAACAATAACTGGCAATATGATACTGTAGCTTCATGAAACTTACAGTAGTTTGTGTTTGGTTTTGGGCTGAGTTTTTTCTTTTTACTTTTGAATCAGCTTCACTTTTGTATGCATCTGCTCTTACTGTTTCACTAGCACAGGGAGCTCACTTGTGACTCCTTTGCACTTTTAAAAAAAAAAAATAAATTGTTTTTTTTTTCCTCAGGATCAGCATTACAGTCTAAAAACCTAAACAAGTCTCTTATTTCTTCTGTTCCTTTTCATCCTGATTTTGAATTTCCACAGCCACAAACTGCTTTTTAGATTCGTTTGACCTAGGTATTAACAAAATGCTTTCTTTTGTATCAACAAGAAACATGAGTCTCTGTTCAGTGATTCTGGTTCAGGTATTGAAGGGTATAAGAACAAAATACAACTAGTTCCTCGCTTTTCTTCAGGCTGCCCAGATTGGGAAGAAAAAAGAAAAAAAGAAAAAAAAAAAAAAAAGCAGAATATCTGTTCATAGTACATTTTTTAGAGATGAAAGCAAACTCCAGAGCACCATCTACAGGAACGACTGCTCACCAGATACAAGATCAGCCATTAGTACCACCTTTTGAAGATTTTATTACAGATACACAAGACTGATTATCATGTGTATTAGGCATGATAAATTTAAGGGCATACACTATTAGTCATAAGTTCAAGTCCAGATTTTTATCTTCACAGCAAGGCTCTTAAATCACAAGGAATCAGCTTCTCAGGTAACAGATGATTTAGACAACATGACTTATGTCCATTCTGCTAGTGCAAATCCAATGACAGACAATAATAAAGAGTATTTTTCAGCACTAAATGAAACAAAATCATATTATACAACACATAACTAGGAAAGTTCTATTTGCATATACAGATATATGCTGTGGTAAAGCCCAGCAGTTTTAGTAGGGAGAATTTACTAGGCTCCCTGTTGAGTTAAAAGGAATCCATAAGCTCTTGCAAAAGTTTTTAAGCAAAGCGAAAAATCAAAATTCTATTTTCAATAACCTTACAAATCTCAGCTCATCACTCAAGAGCAGTAACAACCTTCTCTGGACATCAAGTTTTTGTTTGAGAATGGGTTTTCACAGAAACTGTTGTGACAGCGTGAATCTTCACACTATTAACCAAAAATGACATAAGACTTGCTGTAAACCACATAGGTACATGCAGCCTAAAGCATGTGCTTTGTCTGTCTGAATCACCTCATCATTTAATTTCCAGTTCTTATTGATCTAAAACATTTTCAGACATTTCCAGGATGTATGGCATGCACATTTAGAATCTTATGAAGAGTTTTGCTTTCCACATCTCAAAACGGATATAATAGATCTAAAAATGGCCAACATGAATGAAACTGCTTTCTTATCAGCAACAATTAAAGAAATCAGGATACTGCAGCCTCCAAAAAAAAAAATATTAAGGGGGTATGATACATACCCCCATTATGAGTGGCATAGAGAAGATGAATAGTAAATGATTTTTCAATGTCTTTCATAACAAAAATGATGATCAAAGAAACTGTTTGGTAGCAAGCTGCAGAATAAAGGGAGGAACTTCCTTATACACCTCACAGTAATGTTGTGGAATTCTCTGTCACAAAGCATCATGGATGCTAAAAGCTCACATTGATTCAAAAACTGTTTAGAGACCTTCATGTGGGAAAGAAAAAAAACAAAAACAAAAACAAAAAAACACCACCCAAACAAAAAAAACATCAGGGCTATTCAACACAAAGATACCATGTTTGCCTCAGAAAGCTCCCGAATCAGAAATCACTGGAGGCTGAGTGACTGCTGAGTGACTGTATCACTATCTGCTTATCCTGTTCTGACATGTATCCACAGGCATTTGCTATCCACTGCTGTTGAAAACAAAACAGTGACCTAACTAGACTTTTGGTAGAAACACTGTTATATTTTCATAGAAAAAAAGAGGAACAAAAGCATAAAATAAGCGGTCAAAGACAAGGAGGTGTAAACCAATCAGTTGTGAACACGCCATATCTGTATTTATTTATTTGTATATATGAACAATTGTTTTATGTTTCTGCACAGGTCAAATATTTCATGAAAGGAAGTAGCAAGGGCTATCTCCAGCATCTTGAGAATTAACGCATAGTCAGTTCCTCTTTATTACAGCCCTTAAATCAAACAGGAAATAATTGTTTTACGAAACACAAAAAAGCAATAGCAGCTGATGTTATCAGCAGAATTCAGTAAGCATACATTATAGAAAAAGCTGATTAGATAATTGGATGCAGCCCAAAATCCAAGAAAAGATGATCAACTCTGTTCATGAAGACTGAGGTGTATACATGACACACAACTAAATCAAACAGGAATATTTAAAATATGTAAAATACTTTAAAATATTACCAATATTTAGCCTTCCTAAACAGAATGCACATAAACTGTTAATTCTTCTACCTATGCATTTTCACTGGGCTCAGAAAAGAAGGTCTCACAGATAGATTCATTCTTAAACATGAAGCAAATATTTTACACACATATACATAAAATGCAAATGAGTATTTGCAAGATTCCCTGAAAGAAAACAAAGAAACCCAGAACAAAATTCCTACAAGGGTGAAACTCTCGCTGATGTTTTTACTCAATCTAGTATTTTCCCTCAACCCTGTAACTGTAGCCAATATGGAATCAAGATGACCATCTCTCTTACCAATACAAATTTCATTGATGCCAGAATAGTACTGTACTTGTAGCTAACTCCTGCAAGTAATCATAACTATACAATAACTGTTGCTCCATATGAATGGAATATAAATACCAGTGCCAGTCCTAACCATGGAAGCACTGCTTCTGTCTCTGGTGAAATTCTGCACTGATTTGTCAATGGTATAGCTGTCAGTAAGGTGTTTCAGGGCTTTTCTGTATCTGGTAAAGATACAGCATCTCATCTTATAGGGAGTGTGCTGGCAAGGCAGTTACATGACTTAGTATGGAATAAAAATTAACTTTCAGTACCCTCCTCTAAATGGGTATTCAGCTATTTTAGATGTGATACTCCACAGATCCTGTGTAGCCCTTGCATGCTGGAGGTGCATAAAAAGATGACTTACCCCTGACCTGGCTCTTAATCTCCAGGTGCATAACTGAGCTGTGGAACAAAACTTTTCTTTTACTGTAGGAAACAGCAAATCAAGTAGAAAGACTTTACCACTACCACCAGAAAAGTAACCCTCTAGCATTGTCTGTCACATGTGGCAAAAGCATAGGACAGCAACGTTTTTTATAATGTTCCCTACTTTTGACAATACAAGATGAACCCGCTGACCCAATTTGTCAAACACTTACTACAAACAGCTCATGCCCACAGAGATCATGAGCTAACAAAACAAAATTTGGTTTGTACAGTGTACTTGTTCGTATCTACACTGTGAAATATCTTTTACACAAATGCATAATAATATGCAATTATATTTAACAATTTTACTACCTATATGGTATCTTTCAAACAAAATATTCTGCCGTAATCCCAGGGAGCTCCACTTGTTGGCAGTACAACCTAAGACACAGCACATGAGCCTTATTAGTAAGCTGGCAGAGTGTCATATTCCCTTTTCACTGTTCTTAAGTAAATGAAAACTACAGGACTGATTTATACTCAGACTGCATCCTTCAAAGCAGGACACTTGGCTCTGACCAGAAATCCTAGCTTTTTTCTAAAGTGAAAGGTCTCTTTCTGCAGCAGCACATAGCATGCACACGATTCCCTAATAGAAGTGACCTGCAGAAAGGTCTCGATGCTCTTCAGCAAGAGCCATTAACAAAACCAAACTAAAGCCAGCCTACAAAAAAAAATGAAAGCTCTATAAAAGTCGTATTTGAGTATTTTATATGTGTGTTTGTATATACAGACACATACACATAGATGCCCTCCCTCTCCCATGAACTGTATATGAAATACGCGTAATATTGATCCAAGTTATTAAACCTGAGATCAATCAGCACATTCCTTTGAAAACAGGATAGGAGAGCTTATTTCAAAGGCAAGCTCTTTTCTACAAACACAACACTAGAGGAACTTAATGTGAATTAAAAGGATATTGTGAAAAACCTGAAAGGCTTGACACTGACATTAACTCTTTGACATGGTTACCAAGGCCTTCAGGCTCCATGGCAAAACAGCAACTACTTTAGCAGTTTCAGACTCAACAGATATCTGTTTAAATCTGAACCTGCAGCTAGAAACAAGGATTACGGTGATTTCATCCACTTTGAAATCAAAACAGTGGTCAAGCAGGCTATCCTCAGAATTTCATGGAATTCCCGTTTCTCTCAGAATCTCTCATTTCTCAACGGAAAACCATTATAATTTAACGGCACCAGGATGATTTAATAGCTATACCACTAACCGTAAGCCAATTCATGCATCCTTTTTTCTCATTATGTTAGCACAGTATCTAAGGAAATCTGAAGGCAGCAAAGTAACAGGCATGAGTCTAGAAAATTGGTGGCAATTATCTCATTTTAAATGAAATCAAATTATTTCTAATTTCTACAGTATGACAGAAGAAGGAAAAAAAAAAAATTCTTCTCCCAATGGACTCCTGAAAGTGAAATACTCTGAAATCCAGATCAAAGTACAGTGGTTAAAATTCAAGCAGGGAACTGCCTAATTAATAAGTGTAAGATTCATCTTCCCCTGGGAATAGGGATCAGTAACCCAAAAGCATCATTTGCAGCTTTTACTGTTCAAAAAAATTAACTTTCTCTCTCAGCCACAGATGTATTATTTAACACACATATAATATATATGACAGAATATATGTACCTACAACAAATGAAAGGGAAAGATTAAGCTTAAAATAAATTTTTTTACATTACCCCAGTGCAGAAATTTTAGGCAGTTATCTACATTGATGTAATTTCTTACCCTTTTATGTACCTATTCGCACACAAGTATGTAATTAAATTTATAAACAAAAAATACTTTTGTGGTATAGAATCAATCTGGCACCTGACACAACCTCACAATCTTTGCTGTCTTTTGCAATCTCATAAACTACAGCTTCATGGTAAACTAAAACCTGTTTGTGGACTCTGAAAGCTCCACCAAAAACACTACAACAGGCACGAAACTCAATCTGCTGGTTTAGAATTATGTAAAAAATTTTGCAGGCTAACTTTGCACCAGCTGGCTTTATCCTGGATCAGGTTTCATTTCTCCTCCTAGAGCTAAAACAAAACCTTAAAGCTGGCTTAAACTCCCTACCGTATGTTCTCACTAATTTGACAGAAAATTGGTAGTATTTCAGTACTTATCTAGATAAAATTTGATGTCCCTGCCCATGGCAGGGGGATTGGACTAGATGATCTTCAGAGGTCTTTTCCAACACAAACCATTCTGTGATTCATTCTATGATTCTGCTATAGCATACGGTGACCTGCTGCAATGCAGATGAATGGTTAAAGGTTATGAATTTGAAACCCCAGACACCTCCCTGCAAAATAGTCAAAAGGTCTGATCACAAAAGATGGCTGCAAACTTAGCCACAGAAAAAGGCCTTGCCTCATCCTTACACCCAGCACATCTCCTTTCCAAAGGCTTGATACTAATCAAATAGAGAAAAGGACAAGGGGTACTTCCCTAGGGGGCCAGGGAGAGGGAAGAAAAAAAGAAGCAAACCACATCAAAGGGAAGCCAGAGCAAAAGTTGGGCAACAACAGCAAGTTAACAACACAATGTATTACAGTACTTACCATCACCAGCCTCAAAGTCTTTGAATGCAAGTTCTGAACCCGAGTCATCAAGCAGGATTTCACCATTTAAGGTGAACATCATAGTGTGCTCATTCATGTCAACCATACATCCAACAACATCTCCTGCCAACCAAGAGCGGCCAAAGTGCTCATTACCTTGATGCCACCGCTGCGCCTGAAAAGGATTTAAAAGAATTTCAAAGATTAAAAGTGACTATGTATGTGTTCCTCTCTCCCTTAGTGGTACAACTAATAATTAGCCCCCTCAATTAAGACGGCACTAAAATTAACGTTTTCACAGCATATCATTACAAAACAATGCCTAGGAGTACTCCAAGTTGACTTTGAAAATGGAAATCCAACAATTAATTTTCTGCAACCACCTATCCCATCAGTGTTGTAAAATGTTGCTAGTGAGCTGACAGGGAAAATTCCTATTTCAACATTTTAGTAACAAGTAAGAGCATGGCTTATTTTTCTGCAGAAGCTCCACAAAAGACTTGTAATGAAAATAGTATGCTATCAATTACAATGTTAAATAGCTGCTTCACAAACTTTTTTTTAAGCAATTGCTTTTATTTAATCTAGTAGACTATAAATTCATTGCTTCCAAACAAGCTTTATTGTATCCTTAATTCTAAAAATGTTATGTACAAAATAAATTAGACTTCCTGTCATACCAGATTTTGGAAGGCATAGAATTGTCTGTGGATGGGACAAGGACTCTGAGCTTCTGATAGATTCCAGAGTAGGCTGAAGGCATGACTAATGATTCACAGAATCACAGGGGTTGCAAGTGACCTCTGGAGATCATCTAGGCCAACCCCCCTGCCAGAGCAGGTTCACCTACAGCAGGTTGCACAGGATGGCGTCCAGGCAGGTTTTGAACGTGTCCAGAGTCAGAGACTCCACCACCGCTCTGGGCAGCCTGTTCCAGTGCTCTGCCACCCTCAAAGGAAAGAAGTTCCTCCTCATGTTTAGATGGAACTTCCTACAGTCAAGTCTGTGCCCATTGTCTCTTGTCCTATCACTGGGCACCACTGAAAAAAGACTGGTCCCATCCTCCCGGCACCCTCCCTTCAAGTATTTATAAGCATTGATGAGATCCCCTCTGAGTCTTCTCTTCTCCAGACTAAAAAGACCCAAGTCCCTCAGCCTTTCCTCCTAAGAAAGATGTTCCAGCCCCCTAATCATCTTCGTAGCCCTCTGCTGTACCTTCTCCAGCAGTTCCTATGAATGACCTTCAAGTCAAAGACTGTAAAGGCTTTGGATGGGGTCTTGGATTGGAATTCAAATAAATTAACATCAATTAAGAACTATTCTAACATGCATAAAACAAAGCAGTGTTAATAACAAGTAAATTCCTTATTCGTATATTCCATCACAAGTAGATTTTTATCCTCTAGTATCCATCCTGAAAATCCTATAAAACCAATGAGCCTTTCTGTGTATCCTGAAGGTCAAAAGATTTTCTCCAACCAAGGAGACAACCCACCAAAATCAAAGACAACAGAATAGCTTTGTGGATTGTGACCTAAAGGTCAAAACCTAAGATTCAGAAGGCAACTACGACACAGCTATTCTAGTAAAGACACAGGACTTGAATAGTTTACTTAAGCCAGTCAGATATTTTACAAAAACAACTTTTCAGTTCTCTTTTTAAGGCATATTCTCATGTAATACAAGACTGGGAAAAAAAATTAAATTCCAACAACCTGAATAAAATAACAGCTTGATAGCTTGATCTGACCAGGAACAGCCAGGAATACCTTTGATTTCTGTTACATGTTGTAATAGTAACAAAGGAATTGTAATAGTAATAAAAGAAATTAATTCCAACATCAGATAGAAGAAACACTTTTGAGATGAGTCATCGGTAGCCTTAATAGCAATTATGGTTTGGATAGCAGTTGCACTCCTTCATACTGAAATAAAAAGTTTTAATGAGTCATTTAATCTATTCTGATGAAAATCAGCTACATATAAAATAGCTTGTTTTCCTATATATTTTTACGACTAGATTTCAATCTGTCACTGTCTCATGCAGAGTTAAATTTAAGCAAATTTACTGGTTCTATCATACTTCATTTACTCTAAACTGTAAGGATTTCCATTAAAACCTAGGTATACTCTTCATAACTTTTACATTCCTATAAAGAACTTGTAAAGTTTGCCTCAAACACTTACTGCTAATAATCTTAACTATATTTATTCCTTAACGGCACTTCTTATAGAGAGGACAACAGAGTAAAAATATAAATAAATGATTCATAGTTAATTACAGCTCTGCCACTATTTTGAATTTGAGTAAGTCAGATTCTTCAATGCTTTATATATATTGTGAAGCTGTGAAAAAAACCTATAAAAATGCCAAACTATGCTAATTAATTTTTCAGGTGATATTGATCCTCCTCATTCCACCTAGGCCATCAAAGAGAGAGAGAAATAATTTCATAAAACACCAATGTAAAAAGAGAAGGCAATTTAGTTAAGGCAATGACACATAGAATAAGATGCAAAATTAAAAGTTTTGCAATCACTCATATTATTACAGATAAATATATACAAACCTTAAAGCCATCAAAAACAAAAGCTTCTTCGTCTGAGCCAAGTTCCTGATCTGGCAGACAACCTGGCCTGGTCCAGCCAACTCTCATGTCTCCTGCAGTAACTGCCTCAAACTCAAAGTACCACTTCCCAGCCTTCACTGCGTAAGTCTTTTCTGTGCGGAATATCCTGAATTTTTCCATTATCCCACTGCTCACATCCAGTCTCATCGCTGTAAAGTTTAAAAAAAAAAAAAAAGTAAATAAAAAAACCCTCAACACCAGAAATACTGTATTCAACTACTGACAAATGAAGGCAGTGAAACCAAAAGGCAAAGCAATCCCTTTGAGCATAGGCATGCAAAGAAGAAAGTGCCTGCAGAACAGCCTTATGGGGAAAGCACCCTTGCCTATTCTGGGAAATCAGCACGCTTGGGTACCTCTCTGAAATGACTCTACACTTACCCATCCAGCATAGGGGGGGGAAACAAAAGGAGAACTTAGAAGTCTGAGTGCAGTTACAGGGCTACAATCCTCATTGGGATCACAGAAACATGGTGGAATAACTCATGTGACTAGACTATTGCAATGGATGGAGGGATACATGTTTTTTGGAAGGACAGGCTAGGAAGGTTATGAGGAAGAGCTGCTCTTTATGTGAGAGAGCAGGTGGAATGCATGAAGAACTGCTTTGGGATGGTTCAGGAGCCCATTCAGAATTTATGGGTCAAGATATGCAGGCAGGCCAATATGGGTGCTGTAGTGGAGTACCCCAGGGGTACTGGGGTCTACAGGGGCATTGGAGCCAATGCTGTTTAACATCTTCATTTATGACTGGTATAATGGGACAGAGTACACCTACAGCAAGTCTGCAGATAATACAAAACTGGAAAGACCAGCTGATGCACCAGACGGTTGTGCTGGCATTTACAGGGATCTCAAGAGGCTGGAGAATTGGGCTGAAAGGAATCTCATGAAGTCCAACAAGGGAAGATGCAGTCCTGCACGTGGGGAGGAACAACCCCAGGCAAACGAATACACTGGAGGCCGAGTAGCTGGAAACCAGCTCAGCAGAGAAGGACCTGGAGGATCGGGTAGACAAGTGGAACATAAGCCAGTAATGTAGCCTCCCATCAAAGAATGACAGAAGTATCCTGGACTGCACAAGGAACAGTCCTGCCAGCAGGTTCAGGGAGGTGACCCTTCCCCTTGACTTGGTACCAGCGAGGCCACATCTAGAGTTCTGGGTCCAGTTCTGGGCTCCCCAGTGCAAGAAAGACACCGATTTACTGGAAAAATTATAACACAGGGGCATAAAGATGAGTAAGAGGTTGAGGCATCTTTCTTATGAGGAGAGGCAGAGACAGCTGAGACTGTTCAGCCTGGAGAAGAGAAAGCTCAGGGAGGAATCTCATTTATGAGTATATATAGCTGGTGAGAGGGAATGAATGAAAGGTAGACAGACTCTTCTCAGTGGTGCCCAGTGACAGGACAAGAGGTAATGGAGTCAAGTTAAAAACCATGAAATTCCATCTGAACACAAGAAAACACTTTTTACTGTGAGGAAGGTCAAACACTGGAACAGGTTGCGAGAGAAGCTGTGGAGGTTCCATCCTTGGAGATAATCAAAACCCATCCAGACATGGTCCTGGACAACCTGCTTTAGTTGACCCTACTTGACCTGATGATCTCCAACAGGTCGCTCTCAACCTCAGCAATTCTGTGATTCTGTGAGATGGGCTCTCAGTTATTTTAAATAAAACAAAACCACCAAACATACAAACCCCAACAAAATACAAACTATATTAATCTTCCAATCACCATAAAAGACAAACGTTTGTCTTTGAAACAAGATTCCTCAACTGAGACATCTTCTTTACCTAGAGACTGTGATCAGTTCACCTAATCTTCTCATTTGTAGTCTAAAAGTCAGATTTCTTAAGTATGTCATTGTTATAAAAATTTATTACTATATTTCTTAGTTATTACAATAAATAATAGAAGGAAGGTTGCAATTTAGATGTTTTTGCAGGTGCAACATAAAATTGAAGACAGGAATCATAAAAGTAAGTTTTGCATGAAGCTTTAATAACAACAACAACAACAATCATGAAGTAAATATACTACTGCTTCAGGAAAAAATATATTAACTTCTGTCAAGATAAAGGGCAGCAAGTCTGGAAAGAATAAAGATGCCCTTAAGAAGGGCGTAAGAGTAGCATTAAAGGCAACTCCTGTTCAAGTCAAGGCAAGTTATTGTTCAAGAACAAAGGAAATCCTAGTCACAGCCAAAGTATTATTCAGAAAATATTATTTAGCTAGTGAAATAGCAGAAATAGCAAGGCACCAAGTTTGAATGGTGTTGACTATTCTCCTTTATTCTCTCTCAAACTGTTGAAGAGACAGTCAGATGACTAGGAGATTTCAGAGTGCCTTAAAAACTGCTACTTCTCACTTCAAAGTTAGTCAGTTGTCAAGCTGAGATGAAGAAAAAGAGCTTGCTCACATTTCTTGTCTAGTGCAATAGAGTGTAAAAATAAATTAACATTAACAGCTGTGTGAAAACAAAAGCTTTCACAGACACTGATTCATGTGGTTAAGTATTCGTAGCATGATCACGTGTGCTTATCTTATCATAGCTTACTATGTTTCATTTCAAAATTCTCTTAATTGCAAGTGATTCATAACAAGATAGTTTAAAAGTGTTTAAGTTAAAATTCACTCTTTGCCAGGTAACTATAAGTATCTTTTCTCAAAGACCAAAATGGCTACATGAAGAGCTTCAAAGGAGGCTAAAATTAAAACTTTGACACATTCAACTTATTCCTTCTGAATGTATTCACGGATTCTCTAATTCCATGAAAGAACAATGGCACAAATAATACTGAAAAAATGTAAGCTGGGTCATTATTGGGCTGCTTCAGAGAAAGAGGAGAAAAGAAACCTCAAGGGAAGGATAAAAATGTGAGCATGTTATTCTGTCTGCTCCATTAACAGCAGTAGATACAAGCTTACTTTATGCCTCACATTTCTGCTTTATAACATTTGTGGAATGTATAAGCAAAGATTTTTAAAGGGAGAAAAAGTATGTTGGTATATGTATTGCTTTGAGACATGTAAATAAACCTATTTTCTCCTTTTTTCTTGACAACTAACAAACAATAAAGTTTTGGACTTGGATCTCTAAGCTCTGATCCAGCTCTACATCTATCCATCCCACGTCTCTTGTAGGTTATCCTGCTTCTTTGTTCCCACATCCACTCTTTTCCTGTGTTTCCCCACCATCCATTCCAGATCAATCTGCTCCAATAGAAATGTACTTTTGTTCCTGCCATTCACAAAAACACTAATCTTAGACTTATTTACTTCTCCAATTTTCTTCTTTCCCTCACTGCACTGAACATACTGTCTTGAACAAATGCCTTTATTGATTCATCTACAGCTATGTGGCATCCTACTACTTATGGAAAATGTTCTCAAAAATTGCCTAAGAATATCAGTTGAATACTACTACTACTCATGAGCTTACTTGGTGCCTTGGAGATGGCCATTCCTAACATCCTTTTAAACACTTTTAATCCTATCTTCTTCAATATTTTGTATCAGTACATACTGAGTTTTCCCTCACTGAGCTGCCTTTCACTACTGTACGTATTTTCTTTGTGTAGTATCTTCTGCTAAAATAGTTTCAAGTACAACCCTATATGGTGAGTACATACAAACCTCCCTCACTGTTGCTTACTTGTTACACAGTCCTACAGTCTGTTTCTGACACTTCTTTCCAAGACTTTACTATCAATTCAAACCATAAGGTAGCTTGAAATGATAAAAATTACACTTCTGAAAGATGAAAACATTTCACCAAGCACAAGATGTAATGCTGAATGAAACCCTTGATCTTCCTCCTTAAGTTCTCTCAGCTACTCTATTCTCTGGTATTTTATATCAGTTTCTTTCCATTAATCAAATCACATGACTCAGGGATCACTCTGACTCTTTTTCTCAGATTAGGAAAAAGAATGCCTAAAGCATTCTGGATCTTTTTCCACAAATTTGCAAGGTATTAAAGCCTGCGCAGCCTTTCAAAATTCAATATTCCAATCTGATCACTGTAATTCCTCCTCTTCCTGAGTTTATTATAAGTTCAAATATGTCTGCACCTACCTGTCTGTTTGTTAGACTATGTTAAGAACCTCTCCCTTTCTCTTCTGTTTTCTCAGCCACATCAAGATCCACATTTCCCATAATATCTTGAATAGTCTATAAAATCACATCCCTCAGAACTTATTTCTCATGCCACCAAACGCCTGACTTCAGTTAGGTCAGGCTCATTAAGTTTCCTGTAAGCAGCTCTAACCTCTCTGCCATGTAATTCTTTATCAGTAAAATTTTCTCTTTGATGGTCTACGTAATTAATGCCTTAGAAAACACTTTTGAAGACTCTCAGTACCTCACCTATACAGGAGATGAACAACACATGGGAATTGAGAATTTGTTGTCTTTTTAACCTCTAAGTAACCTAATGCTTTTTAGATTCTAAGAAATCCCAAAAATACAGCTGCTGTGGGAAACCAGTAAGTAATAATAACAATAAAGCATAAAAAGTTACGCTATAGAGCTTTGTAAATCAATGTTTAAAATAAAATTAATGAACAGAGATGCAGAACACCACTAGAGGGCTCTACATCCTTTAATAACAGTATGTATTTTGGCTGATGAAAGGGGATCCCTCTGACGTGTTTTATGCAGCTCAAAAACTTGAGAGGATCATGAACTATAAAATCTAAGTCCCCAAAATGAGTATAAAAATCTTTTGCTCAATGCAATTCCAGTTTTTGCCTAAGAAAGACCAGTTTGTGGGACACTGTTCTGCAGGTCTTTTCCCCTGGAAATTTTGCAACAGGATTGTTAATACCTTTCAGATGCAAGGATTGCAATTGTGTTCTTTACATTTCATTAGTAACTCCATGCACAGAACTAGCTCAAGGATCTCTGCATCATAAGGAAAAACCAAAATTTTCCAGCAGTTCATTACTGAGGAAAGGGAGGGGCATACGGTTTTCAGAGCTGTAAATGAGGAAAGGAGCTTAACATTGTTCAGTGGGATTTGGAGGAGATCGTGGAAAATGAGCTCGCTCTGTCTTCCTCTCACCTTGCCCCACTAGACAGACCCTTTATCTTCACAAGAAGCAAAGGCCTCCTCTACCAGCCAACCCACCTTCTCAGAACCAAGCAGAAGCCATGCTCACTCTCTCTATGTTGCATCTCCTTCTCACAGTGGGAGAGGAAGAAACTGCAAGATTATGCAGCAGCCTTAAACTCTCCAGAGTAGACACAGGCAGATTGAACACCGAGACTGTGGCTTTTTGCCACCAATACAATTTACTCCACTAGGAAACAGGTTGTTTTGCCCATTCACCAATCCAGCCTTGTTACACACTCATGGTACCAGTGATGCCTCATATTTAAAAGTGCAATGTAATAGCAGTCTCTCATAAAAGCTGAGGATCAGAGCGTGTATATGCTTTGGAAAAGAAACTGAAAATGGCAGGTTCCCTATGAACGTTTCAGGTACGAGTTAGATCTTCTGCAGAAATGCTTTACTGAAGATCCATAGCCTAAATAGGTCCAAAATTAACAACACTATCACTATATAAAGCAGGAAAAATAATCATTTATTAATCAATATATTGATACGATAAGGTTTAGACACATTTCTCAAATTTTCCACACTTTGCTGAGATTATAAGGATTTAAGCTTCAGTTTCAATTTGATTATTCCACATTTCCATATTTCCAAGTGAACTTCTAGAATATGATTGTGGAGGGGTAATATCTATTATGCTACCATTTCCTTTCTATATGTGTAGTTAGTGCTCCAGAATGACAGTACAATACCAAGAATACCCCTCTCGTGCTTCGTCTTACAACTTGATCTCAGCATGACAGAAAACTGTTGTTTTGAAAGCCAAAATCTAAAAGAGAACTTATTTTATTTGTACATTATGTCTCCTGTTTTCTTTTACTTTCTTAACGTTTTATATTCTGCAGTTAGTGAGGTAAATGTTGTGTACTGTTTCTTTAAAACTTACTAAAATTTTATGTAGTTTTCCATTTTTTTCTGTTTAGGATGTCTCAAACTCAAACTATATATGCTGAAAATACTGTCCAGAGTATCAATAAAATATTCAATCTGGCAATGATGCAAATTCAAAGAAAACGTTCATAAGAAGTGAGTTAGAATTTACTTATAGTCTATGCAACTTCAAAGACCTGAGAAGGTCTAGGAAGCTTAAATACAGACTATCCAATTCTAGACTTGCAGTTTGACATTCACAGAAATTTGGTTTGTAGGCATTTGTCTTTGAAAATTTCAACTTGAAGCTTTAAGTGTTTAAATACAAGACTGTACATGAACTGTAGAATTCTTCATTCTTTAGAGTTAAAATTGTAGGAATATAAAATTCACACCTACATTTCCATATGATCTTTTTCTTAACAATTCTGATATTCTATCTTAAAATAACAAATATATAGTACTAATTTAAAAGTTTTAAAATAAAAAACTTAATTTATTTATACACATATTTAAAATGTAACCATACATTTTATTCCCTGCCATAAGACCATATATTGAGCAAGATGATAAACACATTTTCCTGATTTTCTGTCTTTTATGGTTGTGTATTGTAGTATTCACAATCCTGATTTAACTTGCTTAAGCTTTTATTTTTGTTTCATGTGAACTATCAAATCTACAAAATGAACAGTGAAATGAAGTGCATGAAATACAGAGAAATTGTATCACCGATTAAAATGTAAAAATGTTTAATTTTATAATTCTTCATGTGAGGCCACAGTAACAATAATGAAAGTAAGATCAAAGGGAAATCTAAACAATAGAAGATGGAGAAAAGTACCTATTAGCTTTGAAGACACAGTACTTGTTCAGATTGTTTTATTAGACCAACAAGTTAGCAGTGGAGTGGAATATTCTAAATTTTAAATTTTTTTTAATTTTTTTTTTTAGAGAATGAGAGAGAAGAACAAACCAACAAAATTAATTACCATGATCTTGATCAGGAGCTTCCAGGTTGTAACCATAGCCGAGAAGGGTGCGGACTGCTTCCCGAAGACTGTCTTTGTTTGACTTCTTTGTCCGATCATCCAAAAGAGCATAAGGTACAAGGCGAGGATTTCGTCGATTTTTCACATCCTGCACAAGTATGAGAAATCAATTCAATTTCAGAAACTATGCTTTGTCTTAAAGCCAAAATTGTGCTATAGCAGCAGTATAAAAATTACTATTTATACCCACTGAAATTATGGAACTGCAAATACAGCAAGGATTCAAAGACGTTGCAATAGTCTAGAAACTAGTAACAACACTGAATTTACTAAAAAAGCAAGTAATACACAAATAAATGAAACTGTGTGGCTTACGCGTGCTTTCATTTTCCATCAAATTTACTTAATGGGACAACAATACAAACTACAAGAATGAGGATAAATGCGAAGAGCTTGACTGAAAAGTCAAAGGGATTATATTTTGTAGACTGTTTATGCAGCAGCTACCATAACAAGAAGCTAGTACGTAACTAAAGCTCAGAGACATTACTGTACCACAAATATATAGGATTTTTTTAATTATGGCACTGAAAAAGATAGATAAAAACCCCAAAGAATAAACAAGATATAAACAAAAGAATACTAATAAAAGAATATTAATACATGCAATAATAATTAATAAATAATAAAACGTAATAAACCTGTACCTTACTGTGTTAAATACTTAAAACGTATTTTTCAAATAAAAAAACCCAGGGTCTTGTAAGAATATGATTAATGTGCTTAATGTCCAGAATTTTTGTAATAGGTAATTTTCTGTAACCTCTCCTCCAGCTGAAATTAATGTATTGTTAAGCTTTAATCATTGTATTTTAGGTTTATTAACACAACGTTTAGGTTCTCCTCTAGTGCAAAATTATCTTATTAGAAAGTATTGTTTAACTGGATTATTTATATGGCCAGCATAATCTTTACTGACTAATAAAATTGCTTTCTTATCTACATTTTCTTCTCACATCCTGCCAGCATTTGTTGGTAGTGAGAGGAAACCATACAAAGAACTCTGCTTCTTCTCCCTACTCTTATTTTTTAAAAAAATAATCAAAGACTGGGCATAGGAAAAAAAAAAAACCACCACCAACAAAAAACCAACCAAACATGCAAGATATTGAGAGGCTTTTATGATTGGTCAGACTTACTAAGTAAGTGCAAAAATAGTGCCTATTAGTTTAGCAAACAGTGCCTACAGTGAAAGTATCTAAAGTATCTTATTTCTTTTATAGCATTACAGTTCTATTTTTAAGTGTCTATGTGGTTTTCATTCTGCCTTTGCAGACAGAAAAGAAATACCATATCCATTCTGACAAATACTTGCAGACATCTTCTGTAGTCCTTTAAATGCTTAGATACAAGGCTATCTGCCTTTTGCCTTATCATGGTGAATAAACATTAAACTGCAGTTATTAAGCAGTTCTTGATGAAATCTAGTCCTACCAGTGATCCTTCTAGGAGAAGAAATATTACAGGACAAGCATTACCTATATGCTAAAAGGGCTAACAGAAGATAAAGATAATGCATTGCTGGGGACACAAATTTCTGCACTGTATCAGCTCTAGTTACATTCAGTGGGAAGGATGGTGACAAGGCAAACACAAGGACTATTTGAGGGAACTACTTCCCATATTTATTCCAAACACTGAAGCTGACATCCCCCTTTTCCCAATATTTAATTTGGTAGTTGTGGAAAAGGGCTGCTGCCAGAACAGAAGGGACCAAAAAAAACGTTGAAGTAAATATTATAAGGAATTATTATTTGATATAAGAACAATCACATTAACATCAGAGATGAAACACCATGGGTTTAATTATTTATCTTGGAAAGGACATAAAAAAATAAATAATTTCCTCTGCAACACTGTATGTCCAAAAGATATTATGAAATACTGTCTTTAAAAATATGAAAGAGAAGTTTGGAATAACAATTATGTAACTTCTTAATCATGATATACAGTTAGACTAATGCACTGGTAATTGCCATAGCAACCATTAACACACATTAACATACTGGCAAGCAGCTGATAACAATGTATGATAATCAAATATAGTACAAGTGCTTTTAAAAATGCCTAAGCACAAAATCAGAGTGAGGAAAAAGAAATCAAAAGTATTAAACAAACTCAATTTCACAGATTTCTTTTTTTCCTTAGGTCTAATTTTATTTCATATTGTGATCTTTCTCACCTATTCAAGACTGTGGCTACTTCTTTAAATATAAATATAAGAAGGGATTTTTCTCTTAATAATTTTGTTCTTTTTTTTCCCCTATAATAGGTATATCTAAATTTTGAATGTTCTACTTATTGCTGAATTAAGAACAGTTATTGTTATAGTCATCATAAGTTTTTGTACTACCAATCTTCTGCACCTCTGTGGTTTAAGTGTAGCTAATCAAGAGAATGACCCTATACAGTGATTGAGCTTTGCACACTCACAATCAAGTCAACAAGAAAATGGGTTAGCTACAAGTGATAATTTTCATCGAGTACATTTGCAATTCATACATAGAATTCTTCCTATTCACTACAGAAAACTTATTGTTTTGTATTGTAGACTGTTAAAAGAAGGAAAACTTAGACTAAGTTTTTAATTTTTTGCCAGAATTTTCCAGGTTTGACAGTTTAATGCTTCATCAGAAGACTGTGTTTTCTATAGAGTTTGTCTGGCAATTACTTGTTCACAGATCATTTGAAAGAAAAAGAAAAGCAAATCTCCTCCAGAAGACAAAAACCCCCAAAACTTAAGCTTGTTGACAAGATTCTGTTTCAAATGGTTTGAGCTGGGTAGCACACATGAAGTTTATATAAGCCTTTGGTTTTGAATTCAGAACCTATCATATCACAGGGGGAAAAAAAAAGAAAACAAAAAAGCCTATATACTTTATTACACAACTTTGTCTTCATTTAATGTAACACAAACATTGCATTAGTCATTTAGAATTTAATTTGGAGTTACTTCAGTAAAAGAAAGAATTGCAACCAGGAAAAGTTGGAATGCCTGGCAGAATGTACCCTGACTACAAATGGAAGGAACTCATAATAAATAATGTTAAACTTGAATGATGTAACACTGAGCATGAAAAGTCAGTATTACTTTATATAGTGTACACTACAGATTTTGCTATATACAGCAAATGATAGACAAAGAATTATTTAAATTGGCATACCTATACTTATTTCTAAGGTATAAATGGATTTGAAATAGGCAATAATTGGTCAACAATGGCACTAACTGAATATAGCTCTTAAAAGTAATAGAAAAGAACTACAGAAAAATACCTATACACACACACACCAACAAATAGCAACAAGCTTTTTAAAAGTTCCATTACAGGTAACAAACACTGCTGCAGAACTGCATTCATTCCTTCAGTATGTGACGTGTAGCTAACTGATCAAGTGCACTCTATCTAGCAACCTATTAAGAGATACACTGTGTGTAATAAAGTTCTACTCTTCAGAAGTAATTCAGCAACAAGAAACCAAGCCTCATATAAACCTCTAAAAGACATCTGAAATGATAAAGAATAGTATAGTTTTCAGAGCTATAAATGCGATACCACAAATATATGCACTGCTGGACCCTCCCAAAGCTCTGAGATGTTCAGGAACAGCACAAATCACTAGACTAAAAGGAACAAAAAGACACCATAAACATACATAAATAAGTGCTTATCAAAAAGAAAGACAAGAAAAGACTGAAAAATGAAAACAGACTAGGAAGAGTGCAGGAAAAACATGATAATAATTTAACGGGATCGTAAGTTTTGTGATTTAAAGTGTTAGAGCTGTACAGATACATACTTTGTGCGGTACTGAAATGATTTTGTTCTCATAACCAGGGCTGTTAAATGACAAGCACAAAGCAAATGTATTTCATCACATATTCAGTGAGACAGATGTGCTGTTGTTTTCCTACCTCCATTTGCACCATTAGAAAACACTCATTCCAGCGCTGTGGATGGATTCTGCTTGCTGCCATGTCTGTGGATCCTGCACTTACATGCAGATTTCTGAGCAATTGCCACAACAAATGCTACTGGTGAGCTTGCCAGCAATGCTGTCAGAAATCCAGCTCAGCGTGCCACTGTGTGAGTGTGCGGCATATACACTGTGAACAGGAACATTTATCTACACCATACATTTCATGTCTTGTTATCCAGAGGTCTAGCTTTTCTGCATTGAGCATGGCAGCCCATGTTTACCCATAAACCATTAAAATTAAAAATTATTTTATACGGAAAAAAGGTAAAATATAATTCTAAATTGGTATTTACTAAGTAAGTAATTTCAAGATTCCAGAACTAGAAAGCACAATAAAGTCCTCACAAAGCCATATTCTTGGATATGTTAACAAATAATCCTAAATGTATCCATCCAAAGCAGAAGTTGTGCTCCTAACCTGGTACACTAGCAGCTGAGTTCTGTCCTTAGAAGTATGTGCATCCTTAGAAATATGTGTACAGTTTCTACCATCTTCACTGAGGACTGTACCCACATGGAATGCCTGGCACAATGTGCCCTGACTATAAATGGAACTAATATATCAGTATAAATAACGTAAAATGTGAAAGTGAGGTGACATAAGTCATTTTTACAAGGACAAGATGCCTTTTTATGTATATTTAATGATAAAGTAAGCGACAAGCTTTCAACTTGTGATTTCTCGTAAACATCCATATTTCCTTAGTCTGAATTTCCAGAACAGTGCCTCTCTTGCATTGCAGCACTAGGAAGTCTGAGAAGACCAACTCCTGATCAAATAGTGGTGTCATACGCTTTCTAAAAAATCTTAAAAAAGTAAGATCCTGACTTAAAAAGACCAAACTGTCTTGCATTTTGGACCAAAGAGAAATCAGACTCAATAATTACTTCACAGTCCTAGGACAGGAAGTGCAGAGCATCTTTCTGAGATGCTCTTCACACAGTGGGAAGAACTTTTTGGGTTGCTCATTTTTATAACCAATTGTTAAAGCTGTGGGGTTTTTAATTTTTTTTTTTATAAATATAAATTAGGTTTCTGATTGGTAGGTTCTTCAGCCACAACACACAATACAACATTAAGAAAAAGCAAGACATCCTTTGACTAAGGGTGACATGTGACTACGGGTGACTGCATATAAACAAAATTTGAAAGTCAGAATCTTTGGCTGTGACCCCTACGAACAGTGGGGAAACCTAAAAGTCATGTATTCAGGAATGGGGAGGGGGTGGCTAATGTACTTGAAATTATTTTCATGTGCTTTCTGATCTCTAAGCTTGCTTCTTATCTCCCTTTCTGTCTTTTCCTTACTTATATAAAGGTTGGGATTCTCCTGTATACATGACATCACGGTTTTATGAACGTCAACCAATAATGTAAGTTCGCAAATAAACTATGTGAGTTCTGAATATTTTCCATTTGATTGTGGAGATTTAGTCACAAATGCATCCTTTTATACTTCAATGCTATTTTTCTATCAGCTTGTAATGAAAAAATCCTTAAAAATGCCCCCACAAAAAACTCAGGTAATTATGATAGGCCATAATGTCAAAATCCTTACAAGTTTAAAAAAAGAAAAACAAACCACAAACCCCCTCTTCATAGCACAAATGTGATTATTTTAATTGTCTTACACCAGGACTATATTGCTCCTTTGCCTGTACCTATCTCCATTACCTGTCTTTGACCATTTACCATTTCCTGAGTTCAGAGATGACCAACCTGTAGACAACCACATTCTCCCTTAAAGGGACACTGTCAAGTATTTTCATACTGATTTTGTGCTTGGTTTTCCACTTACCCCTGTTATTTGATACGTTCTTTTAAGCAGAAATACGTATTTTTCCTACCTGTTTTGTTCCTTCTGCTCCTTTTGTGGAGCAATAAGCTACTGTGAGTCTATCCTACTAAAAAATACTTACTTGTTTGTGATCAGTGTCATCACAGCTGTCAGCACAGTTCTGGGAACAGGATTTATTAGTTAACTTGTGCTCCCTCTGCTGGCTGGCTGGTTGGCTCTGCAGCAGCAGAACAAAAATACTGTGTATAGTCATGCACGAAAAGCAGCTATCCCTTGTTAAGAAAAAATCCTGAGAAGCAGTGGTGGATTTAGAGGAAGAAAAAAATCTGGAACTTGCAAGGCACCTTCCCCACCAGATTATAACAGGAAAGAAATGGTTTATACATGAACTACTTGACAGTATCCCTTTAATTTTTCATATTATATGATCCCAAAACGAGGCAGCAACTCATGATGGAACAGACCTACAAGATCATCTAATCCATCCTACAGCCACAGCATGATTGCTGTTTATAACATATTAACCCAGTGATCAGTTCACCCATTTTCAAACCTTTCAAGTTTCTTTCCCTTAGGAAACTACTTCATAGCTCTGGAAGATCTGTTTATAGTATAACAGCATAAAATCATGTCACTTTATTACAGTACTGTAACATGTCACAGTAATGTGATGGGATGACAAAAAGCAGTCCATGAAACAAACTCATTGTTGGAGTCAAGCAGAAGCACATAGCAGTGTGGACAACAGCTAGAAGCTTGTCATGTGATGTGTGTATCAGCTAAATGAGAAGCACCTTTGCACTGCACCCAGAAAGGAGCACCTTGCTATTCTGCTCTCTTCTTTTGCCTTTTAATGAATCGTATTTGTTATCTGCACCTTGTAAGCATTCTTGGAACTCAGTTGTCTGTTTTCTCTCCAGAAGAAAATAAACTTAATTATTTGAAAAGAGAAAAATAATTGAATTAAGAGGAAATCAACATCAACACCCCAAGCATGGCAGCTTCTACAGGACATACTATCGGTAGGAAAGTTTTCAAGGACATCATTAACCTGCTTAACCATACATGAGAGTACTGTAATTTATCTGCCAAGAATAAGGGAGTAAACTATACTGCTAATCTTGTTGATCTGTTTCCTGAAGGTCATAAATATTCCTGAGCTCTTGATGATCTTTAACAACCATCCTCTGTTGAAAGCATAACTATGACACTGTTGACGGCACCATTGCGTTATATTCTCAACAGCAGCGTCTCACTCAGCATACAAAAGTCTTCGGTCAGTTTGAATGAATCAGACCCAACAAAATACCTGGATGTTTAAAGCAGAAGCACCCAAGACTGCAAAACCCCGATTAAGTGGCTTTCCAACCCTGAATGTGATCAGCTTCATAGGCACTTCAGCTTTTTACTTTCAAATCTCCAGGTTCTTCTTGCATGCCCATAATTGTCTTTGTCTTGGTAAGGAAGAACAGTTCAATACTGATCATATACTTGAGCCCAGTCAAGATTTAGAGCAGAAGCATTTCTCTAAGTCTCTTTCAGAGCACAACCTGGTAGTCAAAATCAGAGCCTGATTCACACTGACTGCTAACCTAAAAATAAACTAACTAGGGGCTACCATTTTATTTTAAAATTTAGCAGGTCTAAGTGATAGTGATAACTTGTTTATATAACAACTTGTCCTTTGCCATCAAAATGGATTTAGATACCTAATTCCTATTTGTCCAGTTAGATAACTTTGAGGATATAGATGTCAATTTTTAAAACACTAGTGGAAAATAGGTAATGCATAGTTCAGTAATTACAAGACTAAGGAGGTCAAAACTATACATCTCTCTTCCACGAGTTTTCTCACCCCAGACTGTAAATTGTAATAAGTGAGCGCAGATTTAATTGGCATGTTGAGCTTTGTCATCAAGCAAGTAGGGCATTTATTGGGAATGGAGGCTAGGGGAGGCCCAAGTTCCAAGGCTGGCCCTCAGGACAGTATTTTAAGAGTCAATAGATAACATACAGAGAGCTGTTCAGTGGTTAGTCCTCTTCTTTCCCTCTGCTCTCTCCTAGTGAGCCTCAAAAAACAGGGCCACAACGTTTTAGATTCAACAGTAAGGTCAGTCTCTTTTCCTGGGCACAGCACTGAGAATCTAAGACAGGCTTCAGGATTCTTCAGGACATTAAGTTGTAGTGTTTAATTTTCGGTCACATCCCTTACCAGATTTTCTAACCAATTTTTCTATTTTATTTTTTTAAACCAAAGTTGTGGCCTGGGGCTACTCCACTGCTTTTCAGGAACCATAATAAAACTAACGATTGATTAGTATCACATCAAGCCTCTTCAAAAGTAGAACCTTCTGTATGGACAGGCATATCCAAACATACATATAGACAGTGTACAAATACATTGTGCAGATGTAAAGGAGAAATTTTCTTTTATTGCCACCCACTCCCACTACATATTTTGCTTATCATTCCCAACCCAGGAACAGTGAAAAACTCTGATACTATCATTTAACTGCCTTTCTTACTTAATACCTCACTAATGCAGAAAACATATAATTTAACCACAAATTAATTCCAATAAATAGGGGAAAATTATTTGCATTTTTTTCAAAGATATACAGATACACAGGGTAGGTTAAATTGTCTTCAAGATCTAAGAAACCTTCTTTACTACATAGGAGTTGTGGGTTTAAATTTTCCCAATGCTAGTTAGAAACACAGTAAGTTAAGAGATGCATTTGATTCCAGAAACTTCTTCACTTCGTCTTAATAAATTCTGTTGCAAAACTAAATTTAGTTTTGATATATGTCAGCATTCTATCAAAGTTTTAACTATTTCCCAACTTTCATTCATTTCAAATCTCCTGATTGGCAAGGCCCTGTATTGAAAATGTTTGGCTTCTGGGAGAATAAAATATATGGGAGGCACGGTATAAATTATTGAGTGCATTCTTTAATATATCAGAAATATTTCTTCTGAGCATCTGGAGACACACAGACTTTCATTCCAGAAATGAATTGTGCACTACCTCCACAAACACAGGATTAAAATGGTGGGTTCAAAATGAATTAATCCATTCCCCCTACCTGACAACAGCGAATCATCACTTCCAACACTTCTCATGATTAATATTCTATCAGAAATGTTAATAGCACTTCAAAGGGCCACCTTCCCTTACTCAAAGCTGCAGTACTAGGGGAAAATTTAATCCTGTTGTAAGCAGAGGAGTTGCATCAACACTGAACTATCTTCAGTGTCTATCTAGTAGGGGATATTACACACATTCCAGTCTGCAAACACAAGAATTAGCTCATTGTCTGCCTAGACCCAAATATAGAACACAGATTTCCTAAGCAGTTTACAAAGCACCAAAATGAGAGCTTTATAGTAAGATACTATAATGGACAATGCTGAAATGCTATGCAGCATATATTTTGTCACTTAAAAGTACTTTGTCAGTATGTGATGCAGTGAATTTAAGTACTTTAACTTAATATATATAAAACCAGATTTATTTAATTTTTTATACAAAAGCTTTGTAAATAGAATGAGTTTTGGTCTTGTAGAAAAACAAAATTTGAAATGTGCGGAACTGAAATGTATAACTTGAATTTTTGTCAAAAACAAAAACACTGTTTGTAGGCAGGAAAGAATATGTACCTACAAAACAGCCATTTCTCATTTTTGCAAAAATAATGATCTTTTATGCCCAGCGCAAAACCATGAAAACTCACTTTTTTTCCCAAGGGGTGAATTTTCCTAAAATTTCACTGTGATATGCTACCACATGTTTATTAACAGAAGTGAAGACACCTTTTGCTATATAAAATTCACAAATAATCACAAAAAGAATAGAAACTATGACTCCTAAGGGAAAATCGGTATAGTAGCTGTCTTGAAAAATAATAGATTAGGATCATTGTATAACCAACTAATTTTTTTAAAAAAGAAAACAAAGACCCTGAGTTTTGCTGTTAACAATCCACCATGCTTAATTTTTACTCCCCTCCTTACAACACGTTGTGATACCTAACACAGAGCATTCCTATTCACTGAAAGAAAACCACTAAAGTAGGACTGGAACTTGGAGACTGACATAACTATTCTCAGTTAAACATGGCTTCTGCCAGAAATACAACATATCAGCAAAGTTACTACTAGAAGTTTACATTCTGACTTTCCTGGATAAACAAAATTATTCAATTCCCAGAACTGCAAATGTTTAAATGATTCCCCTACTGAAAGTCAATGTTTACATTTCCTAAACTACTACAGCATATTAGCTTCCTGCATGCAATTTTCTCACCCCGAGATCTAGATAGCGTACAAGAATATACTATCAATTTTTTAATACTGCTTGTAAAAGAAGAGTCTCATAGAGCTAGAAGATTTAGCAGGATTGCTTTAATTATGTATTTTTGCTTTCTTTGACTGACAGCCTCACATTCATTAGATGCTGCTTCCTGGTTTTGTATCCCCATTAATCCCATTTAACTGTGAAATATCTCAATAGATAAGTGCTTTTTCAAGTGACTGAAGTTAGCACTTACCTGCTGGATACCGTATGTCCAGCCTTGCCTTATACGGTCCCTCGCCCACACATTGTGAGCATTCTCTGCTAGTTTATCCACCATAGCTTCTTGAGAGGGGGTCAGTTTGATAAAACTCAGATCCATGGGAGCAGGCTTATATCCACTCAACAACTGGTAGCTGTCAAAAAACACAGAACTTGCAGTTACTTTTCAGTAGGAAAAAATTAATAGAACCGCAAAGGAAAGAAATGACATGTCTGCAATATATGCATACAAATAATCTGTCTTTGAACATAAAGAATAATAACGCACTGACATTTTATTTTATTCCAAGTGAATTGCATCCTGATGGGATGGAATAGCTGGTAATGAAAGCTACCCAAAATGGTCTGAACTAAAAATGTTTTTGAAGTATTTTAGTAATTTCACATATTTAAAGCAGTAGATTAAGATGTTGCTTATTTAAATATTTATATGAAGACTATTATTGTTACCTCTGAGCACTTCACAATACTTATTAAATTCTACTTACCTCCTACTGAAGCAAGAAAATTCATTCTTTCTATTACATATAGAGATGTGAGAGACAGAGCAGGTCAAATGGCTTACTCAGGATCACATATGAGGTCTATTTAATAAAAGTTTGCCTTTAAAATACTTCATACCTTAACCATCCTTCAAATCATATGAGTAAACGTTTAAAATCTAAGCATGACTTGAGAACACAAAGACAGCTTCCTCACTATTTTTAGCACTCCTAAGAATGAAGTTATGAAGAATGAACTTTTATGAAGTTGTTCCCATCTAATTATAGTCATCTTCCACTTTACTTGTGACCAAACCTTCTTCAATAAAGGACGTAAGACACATGGTGATGGATGCAGCGCATCAGTACTTACTAAATTTACAACGAAAACCTACACCGCTTTGCAGCGCCACCATGGTGGTGCACGTTGCCTCCCTTCCCTCAGCTGATGAGGGAACATGCAGGGGAAGGGGAGCAGCAAGAGCAAAGCAGGGGGCAGACGGGCAGGGGCTGCACTGGGTGTCTGTGCCCACGCTGGGCTGTCATGGGGGGCTGCAGGGCGGCCCCTGTGAGGAGCGGCCGGGGTTGCCCCGAGCGGGGGCACAGCCGGTTCCAGCCGGATCGAACCGGCCCACCGCAGGGCACTGCTGAGCCCCACAGCCACCGGCAGTGGTGCCTCTGGGAAAACACTTTTAAGAAAGGGCAAACCGCTGCACAAGCAGAGAGGAGTGAGGAAAAAAGTGTGAAAATGTGAAAAAACAGCCTTGCAGAAACCAAAGCCGGGGTGGGGAGGGGGGGCGGAGGCGCTGCAGGTGCCAGAGCTGGTGCTTCTTGAGGCCCTAGGAGAGACCAGGCCAGAGCTGGGGGATGTGCCCTGAATGGATGCCCTGAGTATTTCCCCTCCAGCACACTGCCAAAACAGAGCCCTGTTTTGGTCATAACAAACAGGGTCTGTGGAAAATACACAACAACATTCTCTCACTGAAATTATACGTGCTGGGGTGTTTAAAGAATGGTTAGTTTAAATAATTGCCTAATTCTTTTCTAAACAACTTTGCCATTTTTTTGTATTTTCTTTATTTGGACCAACAGAGAGAAATCCAGAAAAAGAAACAGTATTTATCCCCATTCATATTCTAAAATACTAAAATAACTTACAAATTATAATTAATTCTCTTCTGTGATAACTATTTTAAAACCCATTTTAAAAAAGCATTGGTTGAAAACAATAATTGAAAACAAGCTAAGGGGGATTATCATCTGTAAACATGATGGACTGTCCTTCAAAATTACCACATTAAAAAAAAAAAAGTTTAAGTCTGAAAACAACAATTCAAGAACATCAATCTAAAAATCAACCATTCATACAGTTACCGATGGGCAAATTCCTATGAGAGGACTAAGCAAGCAGTTGGGAGTTGTGCCGCCATCTCCCACGCGCTGGCTCACCGCCCTCACAGTTACCTCTCCTCAGGTAGCTGTGGAGTCGCTTCAGTGAGATGAGCAAAACCAGTCAGTAATGGAAATAGTGAGTCATATAGAATTAACACGTTTGTCAGGCTGGCAATTACTGTGCTCTTTCCTGTCACGCTCCCCTGCACAACTGTTACGTTGTGCATGTAACAGCTACACTAGCCACAGCTATTTCGATATAAGAGCAGGGTCAAAGAACCAGGGGTCACAAAGGATGCTCATGATTTTGTCACAGAGGATACGTACACTTCATTTCAGGATGCAAATGAATACTCATCAAGGATAAGTACCAATGGATACTAAGGAAAATAACAAAAGCGCATTGTGTGCACAAATTCATGTTGCAGAATTGTCTTTAGCTGCAGACCAATGTTATTTGTTGAAACAGGTAGCTAAAATCACAGCTCCTGCCCAGTCGTCTGCTGCTCAGTATCTTACTGGTCTTACCTTCCTCAGTATCTCTGCTGGCCTTCTATTAACTTTTTTTTTTTTTTTTTTTAAGATGTAGGTAAAGCAATGTGAAATAATTTTCAAACTGAAAATTTAACTGCTTTAACAGCACATTATCACTACCATGTTGATCTGCCACTGATTTATAACAACCATTATGGAATTTTTATTTGTGCCACCACCTAAGTTACAGAAAGGGTGCCAGATATGTTTTCAAGTGATCTTAGTCCATACTCTGCTTTCTGGATTAAAGGTCTTCAGCAGTCTACGTGAGCTGTTTTTACAAGAGAAAATTAAACACAACAAAAAAAAATTTCTTAAAAACTTAATTTTCTTTTCAGTCTGACAGTTCTCTTTTCTTTTCCCACTTCATTTAGACCTTTTTTTAACCTATATAAACACTAAATATTTAGAATGTATTAAAATAAAGACTTTGAATATTTCAAGGAGGTATTTTACAATAAAAGCTTACTGAAGGATGCTTTATTAAAAAAAACAAAAGTAAAACCAGGAAAAAAACTCCTAATAGGAAGCAAATTTCCATCAGCAAAAGTTGTGTTTGCAGTACACTTTAGCTAGTAGTTCAAAGTGGTCCAAAAAAGCTCCTTTGTGGAGTGATGCTATATTAGAAACGGCAAATTTCTGGCACAACTGTCAGTTAAAAATGTGATTTTCCCCAACTTATAACCAGTGTGGCTGTGATGCCAAAATTCTGTACGACCAACACAAATATAAACTTATTCTTAGTATTTTATCATCTTCATTGTTACAACAGGATGGCAGAAAAGAAAAAAGCAAAGGGTTAAGAAGACAAAAGTATACAGAGTAAGGTTGAAAAATTTCTCAGAAAGCAGAGCAGATGAACTAATTACATTCAGGTGATGTCTGTTGCTTTTGTTTTTCATAATAGCATAAAGGTGGTATGAGAACTTAATAAATTATCACAGGAAAATTGAAAAAGTGTTGGGACAATGCATTTGTATCGTCTACAGGAACAGAAATAACCAGCAAACACAGGAAGTGACATCACTTCTCCCACAAAAAATTTAGCTTTTCACATGCTACCTCTTGTAACTTTTTGTTATGGTTAAGTGTAATCTAACTGTGAAAGAGTAACCCTTCTTCTCTCCAGGACTGTACCCCACAAAAAATGTGATCCAGCCTTATAGCTGCACAACTGTATCTAGATTGTGAAATATTTGCTCTATTTTTGCTCAACAAACATCTGATGCTATTGAGAATGTTACCACAATTATTTTTCCTTTTTACTCATTTCTTCTATCCGTTGTATGTATGTACCAGCACTTACCATTGCTCTTAGTCATAATCAAGGAAACTAAATTCCTAATTTAAATTCAGGAATAACAACATACAGAAGTTCTCTCATACTGAAACTATGACCTTTACCTTTCTGTTTTTACACACATTATAAACCTCCTTTAGCCCACTGAATTTTATAATAATCTAGACAAACTTACAAATTATGGGCTCAAAGGTATGTTGGGCCGCAGGGCTGTCATATGCTTACCAACAACTACAGTTCCATTACTTTCATCTGTGTTAAAGCACCCAAATTCTTTGTTCCCAAACTGGGGGGCACGCTGGTGCTAAGCAAGAAGCCAGGGCACCTTGGCTGGACCACGAGAGCTGGTTTCAGAGCTCCTGTAGTGAAGGCTGCTACACCGTACCAGCCCGAGCCCAGTCCTACCAATGCTGTTGCTGATAATCACTCAGGAAAAAGTCAGGTGGCTATACCAGTCCTCTCCACTTCAAGTCACTAGATGGCCATTTCAGGACTTTCAAAAAGGGTTGCCATTAAATATTTGCAGCACAGCAAAATACATTGATGAGTTTGCTGTAAAAATTCTTTATCCATTTTCTGCATTACAATCCAGATATAAAAGAACTATGTAACAATGAATGCCAGACATTTCAATGAATCATGGAAAATCTAAACTTTGTCTACACATCAGATAGTAAACATCTAAAAGAAAAGGTGTGGATGAAGGTGTGTGTAGATCTCAGAAAGTTCATATGCATACATGCATACCCAATATAAATATCAAATTGTTAAAATACAGTTCGTGCAACTCACACTGCCTAACAAAAAGATGCATTTGAATTTCAACTCACTTCTTTGGAAGTTTCATTTTTTTCACTTTTTCTTCAGCATGTTCATCAGAAATTCCAACATGGCAGCCTAATGCCAGCAGGGTTCTAGGACACAGAAATCAGAGATAAATTACTGCCAATGTTTCTATAGTCAGAGTTGTGCTGCTGGGTATATAAATGGCACTATACAACACGAGACCTATGGGAATGACAGCAATATGATATAGAAAGATCAACAGCAGCCTTTTTGTATAAGCTTGCTGACATTGTTAAGAAAATGCCACAAGAAGTTCTTAAAAATTTTAGTACAAATATGATTGGACTGCTTCAAAATGGAACTATCATATAGTCTATTTCATCTATACGATGCATCAGTTGAAAGACTCCCTGCCCTTGAAACATGTATTTCTGCTTTATATAATTATTCATACTGCTTACATACTCATTCATACCACTTTATATCACAATCTTTTTATGTTATTTACTTCAAAGCTGATGAAAGCAAAAAAGGCAGGAAATGTCACTTGTTATCCTTAGAATGTGTCTTCTTTACAAAGAGAGGCTGTTATTCAGAGATTTTAATTGGATCTGGATTCTGTTAGGACATGCTACTGAAAACAGGACTGTCAGCAGAATACATGATAAGCAGTAGGCCAAAACTGCCATCTTAATGCTCAATATGGATGTGCACGTTAATCCACTTCAGAGAAAACGATTCAAGCTAGGCACTGTGTGTCATGTACCACAGGGCTTCTACAACAGAGCCACTGACCCAGGCAGCCCATTCTGGCCTGACTCTGCAAGATGCAGCTCATTTCAGAAAACAAGCATGCTCTACATAACCTTACAACAGGGTCGACGATATTAATCAGGTTTCTGATTACTTCAGACCTCTTCCTGTCCTTACAGTTACACTATCAAGCAGCATAAATCTTAAATCTCATTCATCTCTAGGATTTGATCTGTAACACATCAATTATTTGTTCCTGCACTTACATTCAATACTGGGTTATCAAGTCTTAGTTTCCTTAGCCTACACGCTTTACTAAAATATTGACATTGAAATGAAATCTTGGACAAAAGTCAGAGACCACATTGGAATTGGATCAGCATTTTCTCAAAATCTGAGGGTGACACCCATATCTTTGATTGAAACTGATTACACAGAAGAAATCACAAGTGTAAAACTCAGACTCCATTCCCAGTTTTCCCAAAGTGGAAGGAAGCTGGAAAACAAGATTTTTATTTGTTCTTGTCTCTAGTTAAAACAATATTTTCTAGTCTTGCTTTAACTATATTTACTGCTCTTGAACTGACAGGGAAAAAAAAAAAGAGAGCATAAATATTGCTCTAGCAGCAGTTCTCTTGGCCGATAAATCATATGTTTCAAGGAGGTTCTTACAGCATATGTTTAGTGCTAGCTACATGAACTAAATCCTACTGTTATGGTCTGCAAACCCTGATTTAAAATTAGAGGGTAAAATCAGACGCAAGGAAATCAACACGCAGTGGCTGCCTCCTGCAAAACACACTATCTGCTAAGAATACTCCATGCAGCTAAATTTCAATTGGCATAAATCATACCTGATTCCTACACAGCTATCACCAGCGTAAGTAAGAGAACATATCTAACAGTGGACAGCAGTACAGAGGAGCTAACCCCTGAGAGTCCTGATTTTCTTGTAATGTAAGACAGGAATTTGAACACTATATTATCTCCACCCAGACACAGCAAATTCAAATCAGAGAGCTACAGCAGGACAAAATATATATTACCATACTGGCAGAACCTGAAAGACCCCTTCAAAGCTAAACAAGAAAACTAGAAGTGGCTGAATGCAACCCTCAGCATAATATTGATACATGTAATTATCACACACAACTGAGTAAACACAGGAAACAGGAAAGTCAGTCACAAAGTAGGAAGCATCAAAAAAAAAAAGTACAAGATCAAACTACAAAATCTATATACGAATGTGCAGAAACAGTATGAGCAAGCATATTTTAATCCCATGACATTTTCAGAGGTAACTCATTCCTGAGTTTTGACATTTCATATGGTACATCTTTTTTATAGTTCATAAAAGTATTCAGTCACACTGAAAAATATAAAGACATCCCAATATATTGAAAAGAAACATTGTGTTAGGTAATACGACCCAGAACTTTCGTGTTTTCTGCCTCATCTAGTAGAGCTGGCAGCAAAACTGGCAACAAAGCAACAAAAAAGCCACTTACAGTCAGAGTTATTCTTGGTGTCTTGCAACTACTTCAAGTATGCAGTATGCAAATTGTAAAGAATATACCATATTGCTGACCAGAGGAAGTTTTAAAAGAACATTTTTTTCCCTCTATCCCATTCTCCCCCACTGAGGTTGACTGCTAGTAGACTAGAAACATCTAGTAAAGAACTAGTCAAAGCAGCTTACAATTCAAGTCATCACAGTATGGATCATCTAGAATAGATTAGTGCACTAATTTTTCCACCTTTGCAAGCTTGCAGAAGTGAACTGAGTGAGACACTCATATTTTAGTCCCTGAACAACAGATGTCTCTGCGATAAATACAACTTAACATTGCAAAATTAGAACTGTATACTTCAGAAAACAAGGACTAATACAAGAACGAAATGAAGACCGAGTTCAGTAAGCACACAAATTTTGAAATCTATAGAAAGACTCAACGCTTCAGGTTTTAAATACTATCCATTTAATGAAAAGGCTCTCTCTAAAGTAAGTAATAAAATTACCAAAATAAAAGTAATCCATAGTTTATACATTTATAAAGCCAAATTATTTTGTTTTGTCAGGGTTAGGTTTAGAAAAGCATTGGGTCCTGAACCAGTAATCATGTAAGGACTACTAAAATTTGTTTAATATTTAGTGAAACATTAAGAGTGTGCATTTAATTCTGAGAGTCTGATTTTTATGATGCCTGAGTCATATTATGTAGAGTACTGCAGCAAAAGATGCAACAGTAGGGAAAGTTAATGAGATCATCTTTTGTAGTGTCATAAAATGGAAAGAAGAAGCTATTCTGGATTCTTAGCACATTGTTGTGTTGTCAGGGGCCTCAAAAGCTTTTCTTGAAATTCTGCTATCTAGCTGAAGTAAAATATGAACTTATTTTCTTGCTTCAAATGGAGTTCCATTTGTCTCTGAATGTTTTATCTCTAAATAATGCCAAAATATCCATCCAGAAACTGTTTTACACTCAGGGTCATAAATATGTTTTTCATTGAGTAATTTACTTACTGTGGGAATGGTGGATCAGTAAATAACACAGAGAAGCTGACCAGAGAAGGACACTATGAGAAATTCTAGGAGGAGCGTTCTACCTAGCTTTCTACTATGAGGACAAAGTCTTAACAAGTGTAAACACTATATTGCACTATCAGTTTACATGGCAAATTTTTTAATAATACAGTACAAATATTCCCAGAAAAGTCACATGCAGATACTCATCCTTTGTTAACGCTCTGAATAGTAAAAAGCAACTAAATTATAACAAGAAAAAAAAAAGAATAGATTTCAATGGACTGCAAATAGGAGCGACTGGAGAACCACATATACCACTGGGCATTTATCAGTTTGAGAAATATTTTAACATGTTGGCTGTATGGAAGAAATTACTTACACTAACAGATTTTCAATGCATCTGCAGCAAATTAAGAACTCACACCTGCTTGATTGACAAAGCTGAGATGCAGAATTGTACCTCTGTGAGCCAGCTAAGTAGGTTACTTGAACAAACTCATTAAAATCCCACTGAAATTTTCTAGCATTCCAACTGGAGAGCTTCCATGACATTCACACATCTAACCGCTCATCCACAAAAGGAGGGAATACCTACTACTGTTTTGTGGCAACATGCACAGATGACAGAAATAGCAGCAAGGGGTCCTGAAGCAAAGCTCCTCATTAGTCATGTCCAAAAAACATCTATTGATTTTCAAAGCGTGCTTTATCAATAAAGAAAGTTAAAAGCAATTAAACAGAATTCAGTTAAACCAAGTAAGAAGCGAAGAGGGTTTTTTCGAAGCTTGGATCTATTTTTTACCTCCAAACAAGATGAAAACTGCCTGAGTTGCCATTTCATAATCAGCATTACCACAATAATTCTAAAATTCCACAGATATTAAAAAGTAGACTATCAAAGACATTTTCAGTGCCAAATACATCATCTATTAATGTATCTCACTCCTCCATTGTCATGTTATTACCTTCACATACACATCAAATTGTAATTCACATGTCAAATTACAGTTCTGGGAACTGCAACTCCTCAGGAAACTCTCACTATAAGCTTCCAAAATTTTAGCAACTTACTTCAGTGTTTCAAGGGACATTTGCAAGTTATAATTTCTTTCCTGCTCCGGCAATTTTGAGAACTCCACTAAGCATGGGTGTTGTCTTTTGTTGTCATCTCTAACCTAAAAAGACAGTAAAGAAATAAGCTTAATGTGTCTTAAAAACCAGATGCAATTTAAAAACAGTCCAAACCACAATCTTGTCAGAATTACTCAAACTGAACAACACTTCAAAACAGAAAGTATTCTGTATTCTCAGACCATGATCATTCTGTTCCAGTAAGGCAGAATTTGCATTTGCAAATAAACTTCAGATTTGCAGATCTCAAGTGGAATAAATGCTAATTTGTACATTTCAATATACAGATGTTCACAATAATTACGCAAAGTTCAAGAATAGTGAAATCTATGTTATGTTTTGATATACAGCCATAAAATAACAACTCATCTTCAGCACCATGTTTGAAAAATTATGCATCCAGGTTGTATGAATATGTTGATATGAATAGCACTGAAGTCCTTACCTTAAAAAAGTAACAATATAAAGGATAAATCTAGCCTTTCTCTTAATTCAGAAAATGTTTGTTTCTTAATTATGTTCAGTAGTATACAAGCAGAATGCAATTGTTCAGCAAATGATTGGAACATTATTTTACTTTTACTGTAGTGACAGCAGAATCATGAAGAAATACTACATTTTATAAACTTAAAAATTTCATCAAAAACATCTTTAACATGCACTACTTCTATACAGTTTTAGTCTGACACTGGCCATAACTAGGAAGGGCGACGTGAGCGGCTGGGATAACTGAACATTCTACTGCTCTCAGCTTTGCATCTTTATCATGCTAGAGATCAGTCAACAAAATCTACAAAGATTATGTCTTGCTTAGAAGGCTTGATAAAAAAAACATTAGTTTGCAAATATTAGCTAAAAGACCCCAATGAAAGTGTTAACATTTGCTCTGTTGAGACTTCATCATTAGCTGTATATTAAAACACTTTTGTGTCCATCTTTCATGGGCCATAAGCTCATCATTTGTATTAATCTTTAAAGTTGTAAAGTGAAAGTTATTGAAAAACAACATTTATCAACAACTTTTGATCAGTCAGATTATTCTGCTGGAAAATGAAATGTTAACAGTTGAAGTTAAGAAATGTAATTGTTATACTTTTTCCAAATTGATCTTTACTCATTTGGTGAATACAGGATGGCTTTTAAATTGTTTTAGCTGGAGGAAGATCAAGGCAGGAATTCTCAGTGAAGTGGTACCATTGAACTGTGTATAATCTGTTCTCAACAGCTTGATCTGCTGTTCACGTACAGAATCAGATCTGATGTTTAAAAAGGATAAGAAAGTCAGTAGTATATAAACTGGCAAGAAATTCCTGACTTTGAGAAAAATAAGGTATCAAACTGACTGCTTGCCCTGCATATTGCATCAAATAAAAGATCTTTTCTGTGGCTATTTTAACGTAAATGTCTTCAAATGAAAAAGCTCTAGCATCATGGCAATAAATCCATGCACAGTATCTAAGATTAGACTTAAATAGAATCATATTGGGACATAAACATAGTGTGTTACAGCAGGGGAAGGAAAAACAGTCATCCGCAAACCATAACCTATTTATAAAGTTTCTCTGATTTCAAGTCCTGAGTGTTAATTATATATGACTACTCACAGAGTAAATATGAACGTGGATCACTGAAATTTATTTTTTATTTATCATCTTCTATTTTTGCCAGTTTTGTGGTTTTCTATGACAATAACTAAACTGTACACCACTACTCCATCTAGTTTATTTAATCTCATGAAAAAAAATCTCACATTTCTCTATAACATTTGAGTAACATATTTTTGCATTTTGATTAAGCACATAATAATTATCAAATTGAAGAGCAGTCATTTGTTTATGTTCTGGACTGAAAAATATTTACAGTCTCCAGGGAAAATTTATCATAATTTGATGGGATCAATATTTGTTGGACAGGCAATACAAGCAATTCAACTGTCAAGCTACTTGATCAAAATCATGAGCAACTGAAATGAGAAATATCTTTTAGCAGACACTGAAAATGTTTATTTGCAGATTTCTTTCTAAAACCTATGGTAATCTGCATTAATAAAGATGCAGTACAGTCTCCAATAAGGACCACTTTAGACCTGTGTACAGCTAATTTAAATCTTGGTTGTCAGGTATTTTCCTCAGAATTCCAATGTTAATTGAATTTCCCCTGGTGACACTCTTTTCACTCTGAAGCTACAATGTATAATATTTCTATTATATATTCAACATATTTTGTAGGTTGCCTTCCCACCCCACCCCCCTTTTTTTTTCTGAGCATAGTATAAAAATCTACTGTCTTGCAAATACATAAGCGGCAGAACTCGTGAAACCTATCAATTCCTAATTTTTGTGGATAGTTTTAAATGTACAGCAAAGTTTTATATAAACAAAGATATGTAGATGCATCTGATAATTTCAAGTTGGACACCTAAATACCACTCATTCATACACTTATAATGAAGCCAGTTAACAAAAGTCCTTAATTTTGCTACATTAGCTTGTTATTTTACTTTGTTTCACGTATAAAATGCAGTAGTAATATTGCACGCAATACAGACAGATCTGATGAAACAGGTACGTAGGAGAGAATATAAAATACAATCTACAGCAGATTTTTTGAATAGTCTGGAGAGACATTTAAATCTACCAATTCTCTGTCTTTTAGCCTTTAAACTTTTTGACTTGGTGAAAAAAAAAAAAATCCACTTTTTCAGAAAAGCTAGCTACTGTATATAATTCATCTTGCTCTGAATTAAAAAGACCAAATCTAACCAACATTAGAGCACTTATATGTGTCCGTCCAAACCAGCTAATTTCTGTTTCAGTACTCCGTAACTGCAGTGCATCAATTCAGATAGCTAGAATTGGCAACAGTGGCTTAAACTGATGAAATAATCTGTGAGAAACCAATATGAAAGAGAAGTCAATCTTCAGATGAGCAGCATATACTTTGCTACATTCCCACAGTGAGCATATCCAACCATAGAACACTAAAGCTAGAGAGAGAAAGCTGAATAACTTAAAAGATTTTAGCGCCTGTTTTCATTCTGAATATAACTACAACATTTATCACTGCTTAACTTGATACTTACTACATATTGTTTAAATTAAAATAGTGTTCAACTGTACAATTAGATTCTCTATGGTAAGTAATGGTACACTAAAAGTTCCTGCAGATTGCTTCACAGCTGGTATGATTATAAAACAATTAAAATGTTTTGACACATTAATTTGACTGGTGTTTTGTGTTTGATTTGGTGGGGAAAGCAACAACAGAAAAAAAAATATCTAGAGATCTTCTCTGTTAATGCAATCTTTTCAAGTACTGCCGTATGCTACAACAAATATAATAGCTATGCACACTTACATTAAATCTGTAATCTGAACTCCTCAGAAGAACAAAAATCTTTTTAACAGAAACAGAATATATGTATGTTTTTATACATGCGTACATGTTTTTACATTTATATCTAGTATCTCCTGTATGTTTCTATACACTCTTCACAGCAATAGCTCTTCGTAAACACCACCATTTGGGATCCCAATAACTAGCTTGTATACTGTTTTATGATTGATTTTTTAAAAAAAAAAATCTAATCAGCAAAATAGACTGCATTTTGTATCAAAGCTAGAAGCCACATAGGAAAAAAGTAGGAAAGAGTGAAGGAAATAGCTATGCGGAGCACCCAATACAAACATGAGCCAGAAGAAGTGGAGAGAAGGAAGGAGAAAAGCAGACTTAATGGAATTTCCTGTGAACAACATTATTTTTCATCAAAAATAAGTTTGGGACTTATGTCAGTCAGTAGATGTGAAGAGAACCAAAAATAACTGCTTTTATTGGCTACTCCACCAGACAACTAAACTTCTTGCTCCAGGAACAAACAGAAGGTGAAAACCCACTACGTGCTTTCTGTGCTGGCAGTTACACTGGCTGAAAATTTCAGCACCAAACAGCTTTAATACAAGATTTTTAGTGGAAAGGGTCTAAAACCTTACTACTTTTGGAAGAATGGAAAAAAACTGCAGTCCCATTTAGCACATTGAAACCAACGCGCTGAACAATACCACATAATTAACAAAAAAGTAAATTGGAAGGTACATACTGGTCCATACTGCCAGCCAAGTTCAATCTTATTCATAACCCAAAGTTCATGGATGTTCTCTGCTAATTTTTCTCTAATCCTTTCCAGGTGGGGAGGCAAAACAATCTAAAGAGAGAAGAGAGAAAGAGGCTGTTACAAATAAGTTGCTTGACAGTGCCACCCAAACTTTCATAACAGACGAACTTTATACACAAAGCAGATCTCTCAACTAAATCTAAATTATCATTCAGTTCTAAACCTACATTATCCTTCAATTTTCACTGACTAAAGTGAGCAAGAATTCTTCGATCAACAGAAAAACTTTAACCTATGTACTTAAACATTCCAGAGTTTGACCAACACAGGAAAACAGTTTTAAATCCAACGCCTCCAAATGGCACGGAATAGATTCCTGGTACTACTACTATTCGAACCAATACTATATCTCAGCTTAAAAAACGCTAAAAAATCTCAACGACTGAAGTAATGTTGTGAAAAACACTTCAGACAAATATAAACATTTGAGAATTGAACCCCGTAAAAAAAAAATTAAAATAATAATTACATGATGATGACAAGCTACAAGTAAAATCAGGACACCACATCACTCTGCCTCTAAGCTTCGAAATCAAGTCTGCTTCACCTCAGAAACCAGAGACCTCAAATATACAGTGCTGTGAATCATGATAACATTACCCTAATTGTTGGTGTTACAGAACAATAACTACATGACACATGTAGAATGCTGTATTTAGTGCACAATGGCAACAAACTAGCAGGTTTGTTCTTTTTTATGTGGGGTTGGTTTTTTTTCAGGAACAAGTTCCTAAATACAGTAAAATCCAAGCACAGTGTACAAAAAATTGTATCATCTCAAACTCTGGTCAAGTGTATATTAAACTCTTGTTATCTGTGATCAGAGATGGAGCTCTTTGGTATCAAAGAATTACTGCTTTTTACGACTATGTAAAAAAAAAAAAAAAAAAAAAGAAAACTATAATTTCAATGCATGCCATTTACTGCCCACAGTGAGTCAAATGCCACTCTCAGTAGCCTGCAAGTCCAGTAAAGAATTAGAGCTGAAACTGGTCCAAAAGTCTTATCACAAGGCAAAGTCTTCGGTACTTTTACTTAAACAGTAATAAAAATGTCTATTAACAGAAAAAGAAGTTCAAATATTCTTTTTGTGCCTACTCTAATATTTTAAAGGTAAAACATTATAGTGGTTATCAACTGAAATATATGAAATTTCTAGTGAGCACTAGAAGGATTTTATGCACTATTTTCCAGCCTCTCACAATGGAATGTACCAAGCAAATCCCAAGAAAAAACAAGTTTGAGACAAGCTGTAAATTCAATCAAATGTGAAATAACACAGGCGTATAATATGTGTGTTAAAAATGAAAATGCAGTCTTTCAGTTTCCATACCTGGCTAGTATCTACAGGAACTGGAGTGAAAGCTGCTTGTGACAGAGAGATAGTGGGACCCAGTAGGTCTCTTGTATAGCTACGATCCTGCTTGTACTCTCGGCTATGCTCCACTTTCAGCTTCTCTTTTGGTAGGACAGCTTCAAAGCAAGGGGCATATCCAGGTGGAGGAAGGAACTTGAATTCTCCATGACGACCTCCAAGCAAGAAACGTACCCTGTAAACATGGAAGTAACTTTAGATAACTGAGACACCTCTGGGGTCAAACCTAATCAGTTTGTAATCCTAACAACTATTGAATGTTATTTTCTTTTTAAAATGGAAAAAAAAAAAAATGTTGCAGCTTATTTGCATTGTTTACAGTTCAATTTTCTCTAGCTAGTGCTGGAGTTCATGAAATACGAGGTGCAAAAAACATAGGAAAAAGTACAATTCTTTCTTTTAGTTAATTTCTGCTTCCATAAAGGTATTCTAAATCATGAGACCAAAAGAGAAGAGAGAGAGAGAGAATAATGTTTATTTAGCACACCTATGAAGTAAGCAGCAGTGTTTTGAGTCTCAGAAGGCAGAGATTATAACCCAGAGTAATCAATCAACCACCTCTGAACTCTCTCCATTGAGGAGCTCTCCATTCCCTCTCATTTGAGAAATGAGCCTGAAAACCCCATGGAATACAGTTCTTTCTTTTCTCTCACAGAACACTAAATCCTTAGGACACAATACAAAAAACTCCCATATTTTCTTCCCTAAAACATATACTTGTCATGTTAGTAAAAACCTAGGGGAAAGAATTATTTTATTCATCACAAAATGGTGAATTTTTATATGTTTTTTTGTTACTGAAAAACTCAGTGAACGAGGTAATCATGAAGTAGCAATGACATAATAATGAAAAATCTTTCCAGAACATTGGCATCCAGAAGGCATCAAAAATCACCCAAAAAACTAGCCTTACAACAGAATCATTTTGACTCTTTTCTATTCGCTGAGTATTTTACAAGATTTTTGTCACTCTCCAAAAACTCATCACACGAGTAATTTCTGTCAAAAATCTCTCTCATGATGGAGATAAAGCATGCGGGTTTATAGTTTTGCATTTCATAGCATGCATGTCTAGTTTTACCACATTGTATCCCCTGTATTATCCGAGGCAAAGTCTAAGGAAGTGCATTTTGCATCTGGAATGAAAGGCTGGTACGCCCACTGTGTGACAGCTCTTAGCCTCTGCAGTGTTCACCACAGTCTTTGAATGATCCCTCATAGAGTATTCCTGCGTCTCCAACAGAAATCAGCTTTCACCCTTTACCTTTGCCAGTCCTGTTAAAGCTAGTCCCCCCTGCTGAACGTCACACAATCTTTTTTAATATTAGTCTCAAGCTATTCAATAAATGGAAGCAGAAGTCTGGAACCTCAAGTGTGACTTGAAATTTTGTAGAAAACCGGAATACAAATTGACTGAATTCCTATTAACTCATCCTGCTGAAAAGAAAGTGTACCACCACCATTTCTTAAGGTAAGGGCAGATAATGGACCTCCAAATAATAGTTACTACCTCATAACAAATGAGTTAGGGAGAATATACTTTTAATATCAAAGACCGATGTTTTTCTTCCCATATAGGTAAAATACTGTCCTGGAGTGAATATGTAGCAATGTGTCAGCTAAGAAATGATAAAGAAGCTGTTTCTAAGGTCTATCTGCAAACCACCTGAATGCAATGGTGCGCTGAAAAACGACAGATCCACTATCGCTTTAGGACTCCTTTATAGCTCTACGTATCCAGGAACTGGAACTGTGCCAAAGAAGCAGATGTCAGAAAGGGAAATGAGAGTAAAGACAGCCATGGAAATATTCAGCATATTCACATATACAGAGAAAAAAAAGAAAAAAACAAACAAAAAAACACCTCCAAACCCAGACTGGGGAAAAAACAAAACAAAACAAAAAAAAAAAAACAAACCAAAACTACACAGGATGCTAACTTTATTCCTGCAGAGAAGCTGACAACGGGGAAGAAGAGGCCATCTATGTTGAAATTCTCAAACATTCCTTGAACTGGCTGACCATTTATCCGGAAAGAGATGCTGGGGGCACTCAGGTCCAAACAGCAGCTAATAACATCATCAGTTCTTAACAGATGTTGGTTGGGAGAATTTACTGTTCGTGCTACACAACCTATGGAAGTAAAGGAGACACATTTAGCAAAACTTCTGGAAATCATACAGGTTTTCACAGCAGCCTAAAAAAAGAGAAAGAAAACACAGAATAGAGCACAAACATTAATACACAAAATACCTAACCTATAACATTCAAGACCTGATTTTAAGCTTGCAATATAGTGAATAAAAGCATACAATTGTATGTACAAAGCTATTTTATTCATAAGTAATACAATTATATTACATTTCATGTAAGTGAAAATAATTACTGATACCTATATAAACAGTCAAAACCAAGAAAACAAAATTTTATTCCTCACAGCAGTAGAAGTGCAAATGGAAAAACACCTATTAGTATCTAATATGAAACCTAGTATACTTCACCACAGAATGCTTCATTATGCAAGATAAGGACAAGTATAATATTTTAAATTATTTAGGAAAAGTAAGGTACTTCCTGTTATTAAGGGCCACATCATGGTACCCTCACAAACTTGTATAAGATGATACTACTTGGTTTCATAATCAAATCACAAACCCGCATTTTTCTGGCATATGCAAAGACAGCAGCAATTTTGAGTCATCTGTATTCAGTAATAAACATATTTCCCCTTAGTAAGTTTTGTATGAATTCCAAAGGATCATTCTCTTTCGCATCAAATTACATTTACACAAGCTCACCTGCTTCCCAAGAGAAATTCCCCACAGAATACACAAATAGGAAATTACTGTTTCTGAAATTTACTACCATCTACAACAGAAAATTTATGGAAAAGCATGAAAGTTGTATGAAAATATCTCTAGACATGTTTTCCAAAAATAACATATGCAATGCCTGCAAGAGATAAAACATAATGCATATTAAGAACAGAGCACTAACTTTTTAACTATGCTATCCCACTTCTGTAAACAGGAAGGACTTAACTAAAAGAACTATATTTCCAAGAAGAAGATTAAGACAGTGTATGCTTTTAGCAGCAGAAAAAATAATAAATGGAAAGTCTCATTAATTCTTCTGCAGATAGACTTTCATACACACACCACCAACCACTCCCCCAAGGAAAACAAAAAAACAAACCAACAAACCAACACTTCCAGTAGTCTATGTAGGGAAAATTACTTCCTGATACTGCCACATAATCTGCAGACTGTAGACAGATGCTCGTGTGTAATCTGCCCCTTTTGATAGGGCAGTCAAGAGTACAGTTAGGAAAAGAAAAAAAAAAAAAGTTTTCAGATGCTCTTGCTGCTTCCCTACACCCTTTCAAGACAGGATGTCCTTAGTTCAGGGCCCCCTCACAAATCGAGAAATATATAGGAAACATTGCTGAGAAACAGAGTAGCGGTCACAGCGTAAGGAATGGCTCGCAAGGAAACTACTTTCTACCAGGTCTACATCTCAAAATTCAGAGAGCACAGTAGAGAATAGCAGAGAAAAACATCACAACAGCTGAGAGTTAGTTTCAAGTAAGTGACAGAAAGGGACGATTCTTTAATGGCAGGGATAACTAAACACTGAAAGAGCTATCAATGAATAGTGGATACTTCATCTCCTCAAGGCGTACTAGTTGAGACTAGATGCCTTTCTAGATGTTAAAATTTGGGCAAATATAGGTTATTGGGATCAATGCAGGTCTGACTTCTAACAGAAATACGTACTGGTCTTTGATGAACGCACAGTCAGACCAAATGATCGAAGTGCCTTTTCTGGCCTTAGGCTTTAAAAAAAAAATAAAAAAAAAATCTATGAGTTCCACTTCTCCATAGATTGGAGATGTAATTGCAGGACTGAAGAAACAAATGTAAATTAAATGTGATTCTGGTAAAGGCTTGGTCCAGAACAGAAACCCAGGGGTAGAAATTATTGTTGCTATTCATTAATGCAGTAAATGCTTCATGCTCAGAAGATTATTTTAAAAATGTCGTTGCAAGACTTACCAAGATGCAGCCTGGGATTGTGGAAGAAGAAGAAAGGCCATGATTTTCAACATTCAACTATGTAAAGTCCTTCCAAGTTTGAGAGGTATGTGTCACCCAAGAATGTCAGTGAAGACAGAAATCTTTTCAAATCTACCAGCCACATCCACAACAGAGATTAATATACAAAAATTTTGTATATAAAGGTGGTCTGGCTTTTTTGACTGGGCTGGATTATTGATTTGAGAACCACAAACAATTGTTCATTTATTCTTTTGTCACATTTCTGCTTAAAAAGTTTCCAGTGGGTAGAAAAATCATTTTGATTTTCAGTAATCTTTTGCTTCCTCCCTAAAAGGGACCCTAACTACAAGTGTTATTTCAGTTGGCTTATTATTTTCTGGTTCCTCTGTAATAATACTTTATCTGTCAAACTCAGTTATGACACAGCTTTAATGACACCATTAATTATGCATCATTGTTCCAAAGTAATTCTCACTATACATGAGAGGCAAAGTGGCAGCTACTTTCCTATGATGCCACTCCAGTTATTACTTAATCATATAATCCATTGCTATTTTGATTGGAAAAGTCTTTTGAAATGTAAAACTGTATTCTTTTCTAAGTATCAAGCCACAGTGCCTCAAAACTTCAAAGGCCTTGAATGATACATACAGCTGACTCACTCAAATGTCTCTCATCTGCTAAAGAGCTTTAGAAAACTTGCTCATATGTTCATAGGGGCAAGAATTGTCAATCCAATGAGCCTAACCCAGTCTCCAGTCAGTTCTACAGTTCATCACTGCCCAATAATCTCTCAAAATCAAAGGAAAATATTTTCTCAACAAGGTGAAACCACAGTAGAAACTTCTTTCAAGAAGTTTAGGACTGTCCATTCATAGGACTACCCATTCTAAATATCTGGAGATCTTTTCACAAAAGTTAAATTATGTGAAAAAGTTTAAGAAAAAGAGAACAAGCTTGCTTTCTTATTATTCTGATTTTGCTGAGCTAAGCCAGTTTGAAGAGAGAATAAGATATTTGCAGAATCAACAGTAAACACAAATACTTAGGTACTCAGTTCAGCTTCCTTTAACACTAGAATTGCATAGAGAAATTACTATTAACAAATAGATCCAAGCTGGGCCAATAACATTTTAAAGATGAATACCTGACCAAACACATCATATGCAAGCTAGGAATATGATTCTGCAAGTCTTGCAATAAACAGTCAGTCTTAATGTATGTAAATAAAACATCACTACAGAACAATACCTGGTTTTAAAATGTATGGCAAAAAGCATACTTAAAAATCTTCTTCACCTCTAAAGTATTTCTAAACTTCTAAACTAAAGATCCATATTAAAAAGCTGTTGAAAAAAAGAAAAAAAGAAAGAGAGAGTCCTGTGAATTACATCACTCGGGCTGTTCTGACATTATCACACAGGAATTACAAATCCAGACAACTGTTTGTCAGACTTCATTTTTTGCATTTTTGAATTTTTAAATAAATTCTGCCCAGTTACTATGAAAAAAATAAAAAATAATTCCCAGGCTGAAACATAAATTATTATTCTATCTGCATTACTTTGTATAAAACATTTTTTTCAACATGCAATGTCAAGTTAAAACATATTCTGATATAGGGTACTGTTTTTGTATATTCCTAGTATCAACTGAAACATCTGATTCACTTTGCTGCTATTGAAAACAAAATCACTGGAATTGCAAGCAACTTTCTAGTATTTTAAAAAATAAACAAACAAAAAACCCAACACCACCAAACCAAAAAAAGGAGAATACCTGACCACAGATGCAGACCATCAAAGCCATAGGAATACAAGTCATCACCAACACCATTTCCTCCCCATTCTGCTCCTCCTCCTGGATATGGTGAGTAGCCCTCTGTTGAAGCCCACCCCACTCGTAGATGAGTTGATTCTGCGGTCACAAAGGGCTCTAGATGGTCCACCATAAGTTCATAGTACCATTTTCTGTATTGAGCAGAGCCTTCGCTAATCCCCAGGAAGATGTTGGGTCGCATGCTTAAACAGAAAGAACAAAAGTGCTTATTAAATACTCATCTCAAGAACATGATGAACTACTGCAGACTTTTCATTAAACTCAAATTTCACGCTTGTTTTGTGTGATTAAAACAATAGAATTAAATTTTATTTATTCTGGTGAAAAATGCTCTATACATTTAAAGTAAAAAAGTGTTTGTTTCAGTAACTGAAACAGTATCCTCACTCAGAAACCAATAATAATATTGTATGTTTTTGAACATTTTTAACATTTAACAGATATAAATTCCTACAAACAAAAATTAACAGCTATTCACCAGTTACCAATATAAATGCAGTAAGTACACAGTGCAGGTTTAATTCTACATAGCAAACTGCATTCTATAACACTGATCAGCCATTCAAGAGAATAACATTTACAAAGATACAAAAGTAAAGTATCAATCTATTTCAAAATTCTCTTGCACCTCTTCCTTCCTTATTCTAAGTTTTGTATACCTTAGTAATTTGCAGTGGTTGTACCAATCCCTAATATCAATTTGATGTTCCTACTGCTAATGATTTTAAAGTACTTCACAAGCATACTTGAAAAGCAAAACTATTACTGTGCTTATTCAATATCTAGTTAAATAGCAATATGTAGTCAATACATCTAAAGGTCATGAGGGAAAAAAAGGAAAGAAAATTATGCTTTTCTAATATGATTTTTGGGGATAATACTGAACTTAGAATCTCATCCCAAAAAATCTGTCTCCAGAAAATCATTACTGTGTCAGTTTTGGACTGAGAAGGCCATCCAATCTTGAATTAAAGCCGTAGAGTACAGAGGTATCCAAAAATCAATGCTAGGTCTATTTCCTCAATGGTTGGTTACCTGTATTGCAAGAAATCTTTTAGACTTCTAGGCTGAATGTATCTAGCTTTCACATCCCTCCACTGGATTGGGTTATAACTTCTATAAATAGTTTCTTTCTACATACAAGCTGCCTAATTAACATAAATGTCACTCTAAGCCAGCCCCAGCACACAGTATGCCTTCTGGTGTCAGGAATGCATGGGGAGGAAGAATGGTTGATGGGCTACTAAATACAAGCCAGTGTAAAAGCAGACTTTACTGATCTGCTTATAAAATAACTTGTTTTATCACGTAAGACTAACACACTTTCCTTCTAGAAGTACATGGGGTGTCTTTTGCCAAAAGTTTAAGTACAGATACTCTTCATTACAAGTCAAACGTTTAATCTCCTTAAAAATACAAACAAAACCTGTTTGACAAAAGCTATCTTCCAGAAAAGTCAAATAATTTCTAAGTTCCTGGTAAGATCACCAACTGAACCTTTTCTGCCTGAACACGCTATCAGCATTATTATGCCTTTGTCCATACTCCACAATTTAATCAACCTAATCGTCCAGTTCCCTGGAAAAGTATGTTAAACAGCAGTATCTTAGAAAGTTCCTTTGCCAATTATTTTTGGTGCAAGGTATGCAAGTCTCATTCTATCACTAAATGTTTGCAATGTTTCATTGATCTTTCTGACTTTTGAAAAGATAATCTTTTTTTTCTTATAACTGCAAGAATATGAATATTCTCATTCACAACATTCTAATGCAGAGCAAAAATATCTATTAACTACATTTGCTTTTTCTACAGCTGTATTTAGGAAAGACGGCTCTACCTTCCCTGTACGAGATCCAAAGTCAGCTCAGAAGCTCAATCAGTACCCATACACTTAAAATTTCTTCTCATGCATTTTTAACAGAGGTTTTCATTACTGATTTTAGCTTATCAGTTGTTCAAATCTATTGCTGACACGGAATGATTCCTATCACACCATCTTTCTGTGTTATATATATTGGTGTGTTATTGGATGTGTTGGGGGAAGTCGAGTCACGTGGTTATGAAAAATATGAGTGAATGTATTAGCTATAAAATTGCCAAGTTCATTTCACCTTTAGACTTGAATTTATTTTTACTTGAAAAGGCCTCCTTATAATATACAGTTGTGGAATTTTTACGTCTTTCAGCATCTAATAAATCCTATGAACTCTGAATTATAAGTACTATTTCTATGTTTTGACTTTCATTCTCACTTAATAATTGAGACTTTAAAATAGACATAAGTTTGAGACAAGAGGAAGGTCCCACGAATCTTCACTTAAAGCCAAATTCTTCTGCCTCAGCATAAATTTAAACTCTGGGTAAAGATTTACTTTGTAAATATTACTTTGCTAGTTTAAGATGTTACTAGCTTTATCTTGCTATTAATGTGTACTGGAAGGTAGCTTCTACCTGCTCTGGCAGGGGGGTTGGACTAGATGATCTCCAGAGGTCCCTTCCAATCCCTGTGATTCTGCGATTCTGTGATACAACTCTGCCAGTGGAAGAAAGGGTGAGGGCACTCCCTCAGACTGGCTGACAATACTTTGAAAGCACAGCTAGATCTAGACAGAAATCTTTAGAAGAGACTCTACAGTTTCACAGACTTAAAGCATCTTAAAGCAGCTTTAGCTTGCAGCAGCTCTCTCTGACCCATGTTTTGATTCTAATCAATATTACAAAGAATATTTAAAATTCTAGTAAGAATAAAATATCTTCACAAAAGTTTTGGAAGTAAAACAGGTTTTCTGTAGTGACTATTTCTTTTAACCACAAGTTTTATTCTGCTTTGTTCATAGATATAGATTTTTATTCTTTTTCTTTTTACCTGCTCACATGGTTGACAAGGCGTGTCTGTAAGAGCAGATCTCTTCCTGGCAGGAGATTATCACAGATTAGATGTTGATTAGACCGCACAGCTACTCCATGACAAACACAGAGAGAACACAAAACATCCAAAACCTGAAAAAAAATAGATTCTTTTCATCTTAAATATTTTTTTCATGCTAAAGAGTTCATAATCACTGTGAGTTATTTCAGGCAATATAATGCTATATACCTTGTTACTAGAAGACATGTAAGGGTATACAATTCATCCAACATAGTAGTTTTATTTTACAATAATTCTGAAATTCTTCTAACAATATTAAGAGATATTATTCCTGCTTCCCTTTAGATTTAGTGTGCATCAATGTTTCCATAAAAAAAAAAAAAAAGATAATGTCCTCCTTTGCTTCTTCAAACTGCTCATATGTCTCTTAGGAAAAGTCTCATTCCTAACTATGAATACAGTATTAAAGTATTTTCAATCTAACTTCTACACAGAACAACGTGCTTGCTTTGCTCACAAATGCTCACCTAAATATACTTGTCTCTTCTTTGCCTACCTTATGGTTTCTTCCATGTTTGTCCAAAAGACAGATGATTGATTTAATATGTCCTTCTTTAATAATGTTTAGAGCTTCTGGGCTTTCCACCAACACACAGTGTAAAACCTCTAGAATTCCTGGAAAAAAAAAAAAAGAAAAATTCTTTATTCAAAGTGCGTATAAAATCCTAACTGCACATAATACTTCCTAATATAGAGCTCAGCAACAAGGAAGAGTTTCAAACATCATTGTATATGATAAAAAAAATCAAAACAGGATTGATGTTGTAATTCCAGATTTCCCAAAATAAGTGAAAGTAGCAAAGTCAGAAAGGACAGGAAAACAACCTGTAAATTAATTTGAAATTTTAATTACAAATATGTGATGATGAACACTCACAGATTCAAACAAACTGGGTAAAATAATGGTTTGCAGTGGCTCCAAAAGGTGAAGACTTCACACTATGTACACTTTATACAAATAAAACACACTTTCCATATTTACAGTTTTCTGTTTCTTCCCTTAGAAAACCATACGAACCACTAATGGAATCATATACCTCTGAATTAGAGAGCAGTGGTAAATTCCCAGTCTACCGGCCCATTGTGTATAATTTTCTTGGTGTATGTAACAGCTATACTGGGAGCCACAGTGATGTTCTTAAAAGAGCAAACAAGTAGAAACTAGCATGAAATTAAGATGTGCAAGGAAGTAAGAACCACTAAATCTCCAGTGGCCCCTTGATTAAATGCAATTCCAATCCCAATAAAGCAGGAGTCATTGCCATCAAGAATCATTAGCCTTAAAATGGTTCCCTGCAATGGGGAAGTAAAACTGGCTCCCATGTGTACTGGGATCAAATCACCACTTGCTTTGGGATCTTCCACATTTGGCAAAGACAAATACTATGCATGTGGTTCATCATTATCAGTTGCTACCGTTGTTGCCACAGTGAGAAAAATCAGAGCACTGAGGGAAAGGTGAGAAGCAATCTTAAACTTCAAGACAGGCAATTCCTATTTGCATTGTACATCTCTCATCATTCTCTATTCATCCCTGTATTCAAGCCATGGCTCCACTCAGCTTAACCCTTGCAAAGCAAGATCCATAGAATGAGTCTTCTGCTCTTTGCCACGCTCTTTTACTGAAAGAAAAATGTAGTCATGTAAACTCCCTCTTGGTGTGTGTGTGGGGAAAAAAAAATCATTAGACAAAACCATTGTCTCATTAAGAGCACTCTGGTCTTTCTTTGATCCTAGTGAGGAAGAGCTCATCAGCTGCTACAGTTGAGTAAGACTAAGGTCAGCTAAGGAAAAAAAAAAAGAGTTCCAGACAGCTACTAACTGAACATAGATTTTTATCTCAGTGCCAAGACAGCATGATGACACAGAAATATTAGATTTGAAACAGTCTTTATGCTGATCAGCTGCCTCCCTCTCACCTTAACATATCAGATTGGATCTAAAACTTAAAGAGGGGAGCAAGTGCTTTTCTGTTAGATTTCCACTGTCTTTGAATAAACCACTGAAAAAATGTGTATCATGAATAAACAACAGCTAACGTTTAAGAACTTAAAGACTGTGTTTCATCCACATTAACTGTCCTCAGTATGCCTCTGAGGTTTTCCAAATTCGTAAACAATAAACCCAAGTTTTTTAATATGTATACAATAAAAAAAATTAGAAATGTGAATTTAAGGAAAAAGAATATGTATTTTGATCCACTGGCAGAATTTTTACACACACATACCCCTTTTTGGTTTTTTACATCATTCCTGAGTAACAATAGAGTATAGTCTGGAACGAGTCATACATATGAAAACAGAAAATGCAGGTGATCATCTACAGATATCGTAGACAATTCTCCTGTTCTGTGCAGTGGCTCCAAAAAAAGTCATAACCACAATATAATGAGCTAGACATGAACTCCAAAACTGATTCTGTAGCCCTGAAGGTATAAGCAGAAAGTCCCAACTACAAATAAGAGAACATAATAAACCTGAATTTGGCAGTGGTATGATCTGGGCTGCAATAGATATACACTTCCAATATTGACAGTAACAATATTGATAGAAAGGTTAAAAACCTGAGAGTCATAAGAGCAAGCTAAAGAAGTAGATGCCCTGTAGCAACACAGCAGGAGCACAATCCACCCAGCCTGCCCAGACAGGCAAGGGTCACTTGAACATGGTAAAAGTACCCAGGGAGGTAAGAAAAGGGTTACAAAAGAATCCTCAGTCTAGAGGGGTAATCTGTAATGAGATCAACAACTTTATTGTGTACAACAGTGACCTGGCAATGCAGGGAAATCACTACATTCAAAACTTGGTAATTTAAAGTTTTTCATCTCTTATTGTAGCACTGAAACACACTCCTAACAATATAAAGAGTAATCCAATATGAAATGATACTGCATAATGTAAGTGTGGTAATCATAACCTTGGAATTTTGAGATTTGTGTAGGTAGATTCATAATTTTGTTTTAAAACAGTACACAGGGTTCACTTTCTAGTCTTAACCTTTTCAATAACAGAAGTAAAAATACTTCAAAGACGTAAACATTCAATAATAAATCAATGTTATCAATTAGACGCAGCTGCCACAGCAACTTCTTCAATTACTGCAGTATCTGAATGCTAATCATCAAACACATTGTGTTCTAAGGGCAAATTCCCTCTTTTTCAGAAAAATCTCATATGAAGGCACAATGTCTGTTTGGACTAATCCACTTTTGGATTGTTTACATTAAAGACAACTGGAGTTGTTCCAATATCATTGGAGTTACTCAAGGCAGTAAAGCAGGAAGCATTCAAATTTAATACAAATATCACAAGCAGTCTGATATGCAGAGTTTATCATAAAGATGAGTGAAAGTTCTTTCTTAGTGACTAACAGATGAAAGGAAGCACATATTTGCAGGACAACACGTTGACCCCACTAACGTCATACTGTAGAATACTAGTATAAAATGAATGCCCTTAAAAAAAAAAAAAATAAAAAAAAAATCCCAAAACCTGATATTACCTGGTTCCAGAAATCTTCACTTCAAGGATATTAGATTATTAACTTGCCCTATTCTATTTTTTTATTACTTATGTTTTAATGCCTTCAAAATTTTAGGAAGACTAGTTAATCCCATCTGGAATATATTTCAGAGCGAAAGACTAATCTAATTTTAATTTATGCATTGAAGAGACAGCTGAAGCGTTTGCATTGCATTATTCGCTCAGCTCCTGTGATATCTCACTTCTAACATGGTTTACTCCCAGACACGTTTATGCTTGGACAAATCTTCATTTTCTTTCTTTTGCCTCAGTGAAGATCAGGAACTGAATCAATTTCTAATCTAATTTTTACAATCAACTCACAATTGCTTTTTATATATTTAATGCCTCTATTCTGTTTTCATAGCATTTTTAGTTCAAGGATAAGAAAAAAGTGAAAATAGAAATTTTATTGATAATAGTTTATGGCATCAACTCTATCACATTTCTTTCTTTCTTACATTCAAGAAAACACCTGCGGGAGATTTTGGTGTGATTGACAGAGTGTGGTGTTTCTTTCTCACAAACACTCTACCTTAGAAAATGACTTAATCATTTTAGGTGAATATATGAAGCCAGGTATTCTTATTTAAAAGGTGTAATATAATCCAGTATTTCTCCCTATTGCAGATCTACCACTGTAAATTAAAATCGTGAATAACCTCACCCCAATCAAGCCATATAAATCTTAAAATCAGGCAAGTAAGCATCCCATATAAAATCACAAAAGCATATTTACATACTAAAAGCAAAACCTACTGTGACTCTCGAGATAACTAAAGCACAGCATAATCAGCATCTTGTATAACTGACTCCCTCAAAACCAGAAAAAGTCTTAATTATAAAATCAGTTTTGGAGGCAACATGGAAGTTATGTTACCAGAACATATGGGGAAGGAATTCAAGTGGCCTAGTTCCTAGAAGAAAACTCAGGACAAATGAGCATTGCAAATATCAGTACCTTCAGAATTTTTGCAGCATGTCATGAGGTTCATTATGGAGTACGACTATGATGTCAGACTACTTTGCAGTTTACAGAATTCATCTCATACCTTACTATAATACCATAAACATAAACATTTTGATTTTAATTTTCAAACTTTATTTTTACTTTAAGATTAATTTTTTAAAAATACATTCATAACAGAAACCATGTAACAAAACATTTTTAGAGCTGTTGTAACAAATCTCATATTGAACCTCCAGAATTTGAGTGCAAAGGTTTGAATTCTTTCTGACAATCCTAGCCCTGAGAGTTTCAGATGGAAAACTAGGTCTCTTAGGAAATAATTTCACTGTGAATAACTGAGGAAATACATTGAAATTAAGAAGGTTGCAGTCAAATCCCATGCAACTGCATAATTGTGAGAACATTCTCCTTAGATGAGTGCCCTCACAGCAAAGGTGGATGGTAGTGGAGGAAAGATCTAGTCTGTGATCTTCTGTTAATTCTCTGTTACTCAAATGTTCATGAAAGCAAGAAGATCATGGCATCTGCAGAGCAGGTTTCCCTAACAATAATGTAAACCAACACAAATGTTCAGTTATGACATCTATTTGGTTAGGATCTCTACAGCTAATATAGTAGCTACAGTGACAGGATGATCAGAAAATTTCTAACTAGACACCAGTGCTATGAGCAGCTAACTGCCCGTAACACGAGCTAAGAACCGAGGCAGTGATACAGATTTAGCCTTGTATGCTCCTGTTGCCTCACATCTTGAGCAGCTCAACAATTCAGAGCATACACATACCATGGCTGAAACAGATTAGGTGTGTGCCAGGAATAGGAAGAAATAGCATAGTAAAACAGGTCCCCCACCCTGAAGCCACAGTTCTGCAGCAAAAAGGTGAAATAAAATGCTGCAAAAATACTTCTATGAAACATTGCTAACTAGAGGGGCTTGCATGGGCAAATGCCTCAAAGTCTCTATACCAGCCTCTACCCCCAGAGAAGAGTAACTGACTTCTAAACTCTTCTTCCCCCAAGAGCTAACAAAGGAAAAAACTTCCAAGAGGACAAGCATCAATGCATAACTGCTCTTCGCAACTGCAATTACCCACTGCAGATCTTGCCAATCAGCTAGTGAATGCCATGGCAGTTCACCCTTGGCTCTGAGAGGTACTGTTGTGGTTTAACCCCAGCCAGCAACTAGGACCACACAGCCGCTCGCTCACTTCCCCCTCAGTGGGATGGTGGAAAGAATCAGAAGAGTAAAAGTGAGAAAACTCATGGGTTGAGATAAAGACAATTTAATAAGTAAAGCAAAAGCTGCGCAAGCAAACAAAGCAAAACAAGGAATTCATTCACTACTACCCATCGGCAGGCAGGTGTTCAGCCATCTGCAGGAAAGCAGGGCTCCATCACACGTAAGGGTTACTTGGGAAGACAAAATGCCGTAACTCTGAACATCCCTGCCCTTCCTCAGTCTTCCCCCAGCTTTATATGCTGAGCATGATGTCATATGGTATGGAATATCCCTTTGGTCAGTTGGGGCCAGCTGTCCCAGCTGTGTCCCTTCCCAGCTTCTTGGGTGTCCCCACCTTCTTGTTGGAAGGCCAGTATGAGAAGCTGAAAAGTCCTCAACTGCTCAGTGACAATCGAAACACTGGAGCATCAACAACATCACTCCCATCCCAAATCCAAAACACAGCACCACACCAGCCACCAGCAAGAAAATCAGCTCCATCCCAGCCAAAACCAGGAGAGGGAGAAAACACCTACCACTGATATTTGACAATATTTTCCTGTGCTGTTGGTCAGTTCGTCTCAGGAACAGATTTATGGCAAATAAGCAAAACGCATGTGAATGTTTCATGACAAAGCTGAGGTGAACACAAACATCTTATTCACCTTATTTACTATAGGACACACATTCAAATCCAATTTTTACTTGGGAAACTCAGCGGTAGCAAGATATTTCTCAGATATTAATGCCACAGTGAAAGGCTGATGAGATGCCTGTGACATTTCTCTTCAAATATCTACCAGTCTAATATAAACCAAAGAACTTTTACAATGGGGGACATCTTCCCTTCCAGGCATTCCTCCCTTAAGATGCCAATGAATCCAAGGACACATCTATCTATTGCAGAAGTATGATTCAGGAGCGAGCAGAACAGGATGGGGAAGGAAACTTTAATTCCTGAGGACTACTCTGTATTCAACAAAAAATTACTATTGAAAAGGAAGATGATTACGTTCCTTCTGGTCATGAAACAACACACAACACTAAAATAAGGCGATGATGGGAATGAACTGTAGATACTTAACTGTAAAGGTGTATTACATTGTTCTCACTGCTGTTGTAACTACCCTGCCCGTTGGTCTGACTACAAACTCTCCTGCCTTTTGAACTTAGTGTAGCATATTTACAGAAAATAAGGCTTGAAAGACTCTAAAGATGTCATCTTCCAACAAAACAGTAACAAGTATTATATATAATGCAAAACAGTCACAACTGCAACTGGAAAAACATTTCTTAGTCTCCAACTCTGAAACGGCTCCAGCTGCGTGAAAGCAGAGAACAGAAGAGGGGAGAGAGGAGAAATGATATACATTAATAGTAATGACAAAGCAAACCACACATGAACTACAGAGAGATGAAAAAACAGACAATAAAAATTTAAAACACAGCAATCACTACACATTGAATACTGTTGAAATCTGTTGCTCTCCCTGCAGTGAATTCAAAATATCATCCATGTGCTATTAATAATTAGCTCTTGAAATCCACATTGATACCTCCATTTACTGTGAAAAGATAAACATGAACCAGAAACAGAAGATCAAAGAATATCAGACAAGGGATATCAATTACAGGAGCTAGAACCAGGCAATAAAAAAGAGACAGGTTAAAGCAAGTCTTTATCTGGCATTACAGTAAAAGTATTATTACATTTAATACAAGAGTTTCTATTGAATTTGTTGGACTACAATTCTGAGCATCACAAATATTTATACTGCAATGTTCTTATAGTCAAATTACAAAGAAGAAATATTAATTAGAAATATATTAACATTCATTGAAAAAAATTAAAGAAACTATTTAAATTGAGATTGCCTGTGGTAGCACAGGATTACAAAATTATCTTTAGCTTCTTGGTTGCTTACTATTCTTCTCCCCCACACGACTACTTTTTACTCATTATTGATTTAAAACATACAATTTTCTTAACTTCTGTACTAGAAGATATATTCCAAACACATTTCTTATAAACATTACATGTACAACTTCTCCAATTTGTATTATTTATATTTCTATATTTCCCTCTTCACTTTTAGTTACAGGGAGGAATAATTTGCAAGGCAAGTTCCTTATCAGGTATAAGAGCTTAATTTAGACTTTGAGCTCCTGCTTGTTGTTTGACTTTTCTGCCTAGTGCATGTGAGAAATAAAGCTTTCCATAAGGAGCTGTTATAATTTTTCTTATTTCACTTATTTCCTAATTTCTTTATTTGGATATCCTATGATTCACTTAATTGGCAAATCAGACATGAAAAGATCTCACCACATCAGATCCATCTTTTCAGTTACTGCTGTAACCTGTAGAACTCCAAGTAGGATTAAATTTGTAAGAATAAAATACAGAACACTGGCCTTACACTATGTATGGCTTTTTTATTCCAATAAATACTTTTACTAATCTTGAAAAACAAAGGGGTGGGGGGAACAGGCTGCAGTGAAATTTCTTGCCAACAGTATTACTTTGTTTTCTGATCTTTATGTAATCATCAGCATGAAAACCATGCTTGAAGAGAGTCAAAAATCAGTCTTAAGAGTCCAGAACAAATCACTCTATTTGAATCTCATTTCTTAGCTGCTGGGTCCAAGTTTGATTACTGTTTACTGTTGAGATGCCTAGATGACATCATTTTGGAATATTTTCATGTTGAAAAGAACAGTAATTATATCTTCATGTAAGGAAAAAAGAAAATGTTTGTATTTATATGAGTAAAACGGGGCAAGAGACTCAAGTATCAGCCATGAAATCAACACTATTAATTGCAGAAACATAGCCCAAGTATCTCTTCAGTAACTGAGATACACTTACCAGAGCTTCTTTCATGCAATGAAATTTGTCTAGCAACTCTTTACAAAACAAAGCTGAAGTTGAATGTACAAACACGTACTTTTAAAGAAAGCAGAGTAGTATTGTTTAAAAAAATCCACAAAATAATTATTGTAAAAAGTATTGAAGACCTTTTTTTTTAAAAAAAAATAAGCACGTGCCAAATGTGCTAATACAGATAACCACCTTTAAGGTCCTATTATAGACTACAATCATGTTAACAACTACATTTAAGATAGTAAAGAAGTACAAAGTAGCAAGCTGTTAATACCTATAGGAATCATATATCACCAAGAGAAATTCTTATTACTTACATTCACCTAATGCTCAGCGTTCACACTACTTATTTCTTATTCTGCTTAAAAAGCATATTTTTCCAACATAGTCTGAAGTGGTTTTTTGATCAAATGTAGTCACAATATTTTTTTAAAAAATCCATTGGAAACTTAAAAATACAATGTATTTGGTTGGCAGAGTGGGTTTATGGAGAACTGATTGCTTCTAAGGAAACAGAAGGCAAGATCACCACTTCAGTGAGAAGAACAGTACAGCTCAGCATAACTTCATTTACTTTCGCCTTGAGCAACAGAGACTAATTGCATCTCACGGACACTAAGGGGTTAACATAGTGGTTCAGGAGAATGATAAGACATTAGGTAATAGCAAATGAAATAAATAAGCTAGCTTAAAGAATTTGTCTAAAGTGAGACAGAATTCCCAGATTTTCAACTCATGAGTATGTTTCAGGCATGCTCTTGTTAACTTCAAAGAGAAGTTCAGACCTCAGGAGCAAAAGAGGTGATTAAAAAGGGAATGTGTATGTATTATGGAGGTGACTCTGTTATATGCAAACATATAACTGCATACCCATCTGTTATACATACTCAAGCAAAATACATGATCTTTCCTGCATTACCACTACAGTCCTTCAAGATAACACAAATTATATCCATTCTGTAGAGTTATTATTACAGTTAGCTTGATGCAAATCCTGAAAAACATGCAGACTTCCAAAGAGAAGGGAAGGGAAGGTACTAGAATTAGAGAGGAAAGCAACTTAACACAACTGAAACTGTAGAACAACTGTTTTACCAAATGGTTTGTTTCCCTGAATTAAGAGATAGCATTACAACCAACTGGCCAAGGAAAAGGAAAAACTGCCAGAAATTAATGTAGAACTACAACAAAAACCAAAATGTAAAAGTGTTACAAATATAAATCTCACTTTATTAATATAATTTACTCTCTCATAGGAAGAACTTCATAATACTTAGACTGAACACATATATCACCAATTTTAAAGAATGAAACACTGGTCAAATATGGCAGTTAAAATACTAAAAAGCATACCAGAAGAGGCTTCCAGTCTTTCTAATCTGCTGATCAACCAATCAAGAGATCCGGAAAATTGAGCACAGTTTTTACGATTCCCTCGAATCAGAGCCGCTATTGGAAAAGAGAGAGAAAAAAAAAAAAATAAAAAAAGAAATCACAATTATAAGCCCATTCAAATTAAAAGAATGACTGTCTTGTCTTTCTAGGAAGGATCCAGTAGGCTAGATTCCCAATCTTTAATTATTCATGTTCTTGGTTTAAATTTAAATAACGTGAGCTATGGTTAGATTTAACCATAAAAATTATTCTTGGTATCAAATTGACCTTTAAGGCATTTGAATTATTTTGGCTTTACAATCATCTCAATAATGCCTGCAAAGTGCTCTACATCAAGTAGACAGTATTGACACCACAGAAGTCAGCTGCTACTGCAGAAACAAAGGTCTGTAAAACAGTATTACTGTAATGACAAGAAACATTGGGAGAGCAGAATGTGAAGCCAACAACATAGGTGATGAATGTAAATTATTTTCTACTAATACAATGCCTTTGTTCAAGAATAATAGGAACTAAGCCAAGATAGATTTCCAGAAACTGTCATACTTTTGACAGGTCTGTAGGGAGGAAGTAACTGGTTTGAAACTGTTTCACCCTCATGCTCTAAGCTGAAGGCTGAAGTAGACCGAATGCATGCACTGACTTAGTGGGTATAACTGACTAGAAATCCTGCTGGACACTGCAGGCACCCACAAGCCTGCCCTGTCCTGGAATACGTGTATTTGCATGTATGTGCACACGCACAAGCTCGCAGAGAAGCATCTGTTCTACTCCAAAAAAAGAGTGAGGTACTAACGTTTGTTTGGTGCATGGAACAGTGCAAACTGCTGTTCTTAAGATTGTTTTCCAGTTCTGCCAACAAATTATTTCAACCTGAAATTTCTATGGTTATTTTCAGCAGCACAGACTGTTGGTCCTGCTAAGAGGCAATGGCCTCTTAAAATCTATGTTTTATTGCTGCAGAAATTCACTATATTATATTGCAACTATGTTTGTATTTATAAAAGGTTAAACTTACAGACTTGTGACATGAATAGGATATGAAACTGTGTCTGCAAAGGGTTAAAGCAAGCTTGGAGTTAGCTGCAAACAAGTCACTGTGCTGACAGTTCTGTATCATGAGGAAAGAGATCACAATCCAAACACTTCGTAGCAAAAAAAACCCCACCAAAAAAAACCCCAAACACACACACAAAATCAAAACCCAACCCCTAACAAGCAAAACAAATAAGAAAACCCTTCTCTTGCTGTATTATATGATAAAAAAAGAAGCTATACTCTGAAATCTTACAGTTAATTAATCATGACCATAGTTATTTGAAAATACTTGGCAATCACAAGAGGAGGCGCATTTTGTTAAAAGACACAGATTAGAACTAAGGAATACCTGTTTCTGTAAGTGACTTTTTTATTGATTATAGGCAAGCCACATAATCTCACTGTGCTTCAGGTACAAACAGAAAATGAAAGCAGTAATAGTTCATTGCTTAACATGACATCAATAAATGTAACTTCATTAACAGTAATAAGACACAGATGGTTTCATAAACGCAGCTCAACAGAAGTTTGTGAAAGGTTAGTATTCAGTGGTTAAAGCTGTGCATTAAATGAGGCACACAGCCACTTAACACTGAAAACGAAAAATAATATCCAACAGTTGCTTCTTTTATTGCCCACTACTCTGAGAAGACTAGCATCCAGTCTTAAAGAAATAAAAAACAGGATATGGTCAATCAGACATGAAAGGCGCATCACTACATACACTCCTGTGCATTCTTTGGGGATACAAAAGGATTAAATACAAGTTCAGAGTGATTGTATGTATTTGGAATAGAGGAAGGACAGATGCCTTAGTGATATATGGGAAACATTTTAAATTGAAAGAGGGTAGATTTAGATTGAATATAAGGAAGGAGGTTTTTTATGATGAGGGTGGTTGGACTAGATTATCTTTAAAAGTCCCTTCGACCCAAACCATTCCACAATTCTATGATTTTTATATGCGATAGTATCCAGTCTCAGTGTAAATACCTCCATTCTCATCACAGTGAAATACATCACAGTGTCAATGACATGACAAAAGCCATGAATTCTGGCATCACAGTTTCCTTTTATTTATGTGCAGACTCAGAAACAAAGTACTGTTTGCTGAAGCAAGACTGAGCAAGTAACATCCATTTGTCATCAATGCAATTACTGTACAGCTCCAGCATTATTCAGAACAGAGCAACGTACAAACTCATTATAGCCAGATCAAAGCCAGACTTCTTAAGTGTTAGCTGCCAGAAGATAATGCAGTTAGGGAAGTAACATAAGGGGGCATAGGGGCCTGGAGAGTGGGAAGTCAACAAAAGCTTATGCACTGTTCTCCTCACTACAAGTCCACGGAAACAATACTTGGTACAGGACAAGTAGACTCTTTCACAGGGAATTTTCTAGCCTTGTCAACTGGAAATTTCAGACTTAGAGAAACGATTCAGCAAGCAAGCCACTCCTTCCGCCAGTCTGAGCTGCGCTTAATGTAACAAGAGATAAAACAAACTAAACTGTTATAAAAACTTCAACACTCCCCTACATTTATGAATAACCCAACCACAGACTTTAATACTCCATCATCTACGGGCTAAAAGATCATCAGTCTATTTCATTGAGACATTAACTCTCTGTAACCTCTGGATACTTTAAAATGTTTATAATTCCTGACATAACTTCTTTAACTGATTCTTAATAAATCAAATAACTACCATTAGTATACATGAAATAATCACCTTTAAAAAAAAAAAGAAAAGCCTGAAGCAGATCCACTTTACTTAGTGGGCATATATGAGCTGAAAGACAGATTAAGATGTAAAATTTTTTACCAATGTTCATTCTGGATTATCTTTTTATCTCAGGGTTGGACAACCAGACAGCCCCAAAAACCACATAATGTCACATTTTCAAGCATTGAGTAAAGAGCAAAGAGAGAAGCAGAGGGAGGGAAAAACGTAACTGCAGCACATCTGTGATGAGAATCTCACACTAAGATTTAGTATCATTTTCACTGTAAAAGCTTGGTTTAGTTTCATGCATCTTTTCCAAATTTTAACTGCTAAAGACAAAATTTGCTACCCTTTCTGCCTGTCATTGTTGAGCTACCTTCAAAAAATTCAGACTAAACAATCTGGTTGCTTGCAAGCGTGAAGATAGCCAAAGCTATATGGGGTTGTTTTGTTTTGTTGAAATATAGTGAAAACAGCAAGAAATATTTTCTTCATTTTCTATAACAGACCACAGAGTTCTGAAGGAAGACAGACATTGGCAAAGATAAGTGAAGAATGGAACTGTAACATGCAAACACACATGAGGAAGACCTACACCAGTCTGAAAAACACAAGTCATGAGGAAAAACAAAGAGGGAAAGGATCTGGGCACTCCACTTAAGAACCTACAATATAATTCATGATGCCAAGTCATAAAATTTCTCAGTCATCAAATATCATAAATCCGCTGGCAAAAACTCCCATTTACCTCTGAAAAAGGTCTTCACAAAGAATTACAATACAAAGGACAATAGCATACCATTGTTGCAAATTACTCTTAGCTGGAATCAAAACAGTCTGATGTATCTGAAGTTTCAGTCCTGCTTTTGACCCACATACTGACTCACTCACTTGTCACTATGCTGCAAGTCACAGAACTGGAGAGAGTTGTATAAAGGATGTATTTTGCTTACAACTATAAAAACCATGGAAATCAAAACCAAAAACATTAAAATTACCTTATAATTTTCATAAAATCTAACAATCTAATGTTAGGAACTGCCACTTTTGGTCAGCCTTGCAACCTGTGCATATGCATCATGCTACAATCTTCAACTACACAGCAGGGGGGAAAATCCCAGCAACTCCTCAACCAGAATCACAGCCACAGGAACTGCCTGCTAGGTGACAGCAGCCACTGCTCAGCTAGCCCCTTCTTTGCTCTGAGAGATCATGGGAGAGGGCTTCTGGTCTTCTCAATGACGTTTACTGTGTCAACTTCTATTTCATCTGACAGAAAAGGTAGTGGGCCAAACAGAAGCATCTCATTGGTTTTATCAAGGGCTGTGCACCATACGCTGGATATTCTTTTTTTCTCCCCAAGATCATTTTCTTCTTCAAGAGCACAACATGATGAACGTACTTTGACAATGGAAAAGCTTTGTAACAGTATTACATACAGAACTCCTGCCTCAGTTGCCTCAATATGCTGTTGGGTAGTAAGGAGAGTTTATGTGAAGTGAGACATGCCATTACAATTTTGTTTTCTGTGCACCTGAATTTGGAGGAATGCAAGTTTTCAGTAAGCCTTGCACATATGAAATACTGCTGAATACTCTGAAAAAAGCTCAGATCCCACAGGTCTAAATTTGGGAACTAGCACTAGTAGAGTCTTTTTACCTAAATTTCTCTCTGTATCTGTTCCTCTGAGTGAATGGGAGATAATACTTTCTATTTGCCTTATTAAAGAAGTTTCCAACAGAACACTTATTAATAGTTCTAATTATTCAGATTACTAATCATAAATGGCACAAAAGAACTCCAAGACAATAGCTTTGTTTTCCAAACATGAATTAAAAGGCTCATAATAAATAAGGTTCAGTGCCACACACTAAGCAGAAAAGAGAAAATTAAGTATTTTAAGTACCAATAATAAATGAGCACGAAATAAGGAATGGGTCCTATAGAAAAACTAGTGTGTGATCGTGTTTCACAATGCATACCCACAAAAGAGCCGATTAGTAATATACACACTACATTCATCTGGGCAATTCCTAACCACGTGACTCATTGACCACTTCATTTTACAAACTCAGTATTCAGTTGTGGAGTTTTTAATGGAACTGATGTATAAGAACATTACTTGTATACCTTTTCAATACTAAATTTTTCAGGAGTGAGATTTAGTATAAATGATACATAAAATGCTTTATGTTTTACCGGAAAGTAAGATAAAAAATCCTGCATGAGGACTTTGTTCAAACTCAAGCTTTTGTCAGAACGCGTGCAAGTTTAAAGGCAAGCAGACCCTCACATCAGAGCTGGTATGTTACAGAAAGAAAGCAGCACAGGCACGTGTATGCAGCTTGCATGCAGGACTGCTTAATGACAGGGACACGTTACTGTCCTTGGTCACTTAAGGTCAATGTTAATGTTATTACTTAGGCTTACATATGGCACTGAGAAAACCTGATGACAGAGGAGCAAAGAACTGACAAAACAGTCTCTTAGGCAGTAAAATTTCCTTTTGTAGACAATTAACAACTCAGCAGGAGTGAATATGGAGGCAGCTATAGTAGTGGATTAATAACCCTATATGATGAGTCATAGTAGAACATAAATAATATATGCAATTCAAATTGGTTATCAAACAAATCAGTCCATTAAGTGTTACAACCTAAATAGAAATTTGACCAGGACACCAACTAAACTTAGATACCTACATAAGGTATTATGAGATTTTCAGTGACTGCAGGTGGACAAGACCTTCACAATATACTGCATCTAAAAGATTGTACCTTTCCACGGCACACTGTATCCTAGTATAATGCTGGAATCACTGGTCATTACTGACCAATAAGAGGGGTCTTGGTCATAGAAGCTTTAGATTTATGCTGCAGTTCTGCAGTCAGATGTGTGAAAAATCGTAGACTTCTACAAAACTGACCACAATGTCATGGCTCCTTAACATAGGAATGACATATTCACATATATTTTGTTTGCAGATTTTTAAGCAGTATACAAGATACATCAGCAATATGATGATATGAAAAAGCAATCAATCATTTCATTGAATTCAGAAACATTTTATTTATCATAATACATATTATTAGAAAAATCACATTATTTGAGTGTTTTCAGTGTATTTTATTGTTAAGCACATGCAAGGACCTGGAAATGCAAAAATCTTGTTTAATATGTACCCTAGATTCCTACACAGTAGAAATTCTTCTATACTGAAACAGGTACATGTTTCTTTTCATCTGAGTATTATTTTGAACTAAAACAATCCAAGTAACCCATAATATCTCTTACCTAGTAATTCATACAAAGAATTCAGAATAGATTTCCATGCTTCTCCAGCTTCCTTCCCAGCTACGTCTGCAAAATGAGCTGCACTGCTGTATACATTCAAGCGATCAATACATTCAAGAACAAGGTTGATCATACCCTAAAAATGGAAAGGCTCAGATTGTCAGAGAAAAAAAAAGAAGTATTGTTTAGGTGCAAACACATAAGATTTTCCGAAATCTAAGAAAACAAAACATGAAAGGCACGATATGCAAAACACAAGAATATACACACACAGACAACTTTTCTTTGACTGTGATAATAAAAATTTACCCTTCAGGACGGTCAAAATAAAACACAAAATAAACAGTATTCCAGACATAATTTTAGGCAAATTTCTATTCTGGAAGGCATTTAGGCATCTGACTAAGTATAGGCAACTATCACTACCAGAGAAATAACAGACAATATTAAACAAAATATTTAAAGCATGCTTATTAAACCAAAACATCCTTCTGCATCAAGAGATCAAACCGTAACAGAAGAAACTAATTCACACATAAGGAGTAAATTATGATTAGAATTCAGGGCACAAGGTCATATTAATATCTATTTGTTTTTAAAAAGGAAAAGGAAGTAAGGCCTTAAATGTATTTCTTTAAATATACATGAAAATCAACAGGTCTAAAGACACGTAGCAAGTAGTTTGACTCTTACAGGACAAAAAAAACCCACTACAAACATTCTCCAGATTAGACATCAACGCCACAGACACTGCGAAATACTTGCAGACAACATGGTGGAAAATCAGGAGTAAAACTGAGAGAAGTACCTCTTCCTGGAAGAGGTTCTGGCGATTCTTCAGTGCTCGGAGCCTGTTTTGTTTGTCTTCGTGCTCCAAATGTTCATCAGGGGGGTGAAAGTAGCCAATCAAGTCCTGAAGGCTCAGGCTGACCGACTCAATAGGCAAATCGACAGTGGAAGACTTCGCTTTCTTGCTGAGAGCATCAAGGCCCCTGCAAAAGATGTAAAGTCCCCTGAGTATTGGAAATTAATTTATTGTATTGTTTAAAGAATATTGTTTATTGTTTAAACAAAATTGTTTACTGTTTTATTGGTTTAAAAGCAAAGTTTGTTTAGATGCCAAAGCTCAGTTCATTTTCTGAACGCTATGTAACTTCTCAAAAATTATTGTCTGCCCCATTCTCCACTTAATGATCCACCCCTCCGTTCCCAAACATAAACTGAAAGCATTAAAAAATATTGTTTCTCTGAAATTTTTTTGAAATCCAGAAAACACATTTTACTATTCTACCTACACATGAAGCAGTATCAGAGGCAAACCAAAAGACGAAGAGAAGTTATCGTAAACCTGTTCAAAACACCATGAGGCTGGAAGAGACAGAAGTCAAAGAACCAGTCCTACGGTGCCAAAGAGGGCCCAGCTAGTCCATACAGGCTCTCAAGCATGTCTCTATCCTGTTCTTAAGCCATCTTCAGTGCTGGAAGATCCAGCTCTTCCACACACTCTGTCCCAGCACTTCATTAGCCTTTTTGTTTCCCTGATACACAATTCAAGCCTGGTCTTGCTGTAGTCTATGACCATCGTCTCCTCAAGTGGCGGGCAGATCGTTCTCACCCATGTTGCACCTGCCCCCTTGCTTAGCTGAATCCCCGAACATCAAAATCCAATTTTTCCTCAGCTCTGTTTTCTGGACCCCTGATATACCTCTCTCCTCCACTTAAACCTCATCTTTCTCGAAATGCGGCTGTTGGAGCTGAGACCTCACCACTGCCACACAGCAAGTGGAAGGTGAGGGCTTTCCCTTGCGCCTCCCTGGCTCCCCTCAGGAAGGCGGTGGTGGGCAGGGGCTGGGCAGGGGGGCTGCCACAGTCGGGGGCTGCAGGAGGGCCACCAGAACCTTCTGGAAGGAGCAAGAGAGGCCATGAGGGGCAGAGAAACCAGGGGTGCTGAGGGCCTGCGAATATAGTGCCCATCCTCAGGGAGGAGGGAAAAATCTGGAGGATCCTGAAACTCCGCAGGAGCCAGCCAGGGCCCTGAAGCGCTGGGAGAGGAGCAGCCCTGAAGGGAAGGGCTAACCCTGGTGGCACACAGCAGGGGAGAGCGGGAAGAGAGAGCTTATTTGACACTTACGATTTCTCTTTTGACTGATTCTCAATTCTACCATTGTAAAAAGGCTTTTTTGTTAGCATATTTTTGAGTAAAACCCAGCCGTGTAGCGAAGAGGTCCTTTTTGTTTTCACTGGTGCTCCATTTATGCTGATCTAAAGACGACCGAGCTTCAGCTGGCAGAGGAGTCCGCTGTGTCCACACGGGCACCTTCCCAGCCCCGTGCTCATCCCCCTCTTTTGTTTTGTTGGAGGCAATAAAGGTCCCCAGCAACCCGACTCATGACTGTCCTCACCAGTCCAAGCTGCACAGCACCCTGCTCCCTCCCAGGATTCCTCTCCAGGCCACAATACGGACCAGAAGCCCCATTGCATACTCTGCTTTTTGCTGGATTAAGACAACACTGGTAAGTATGGAGGCGGGGGAAATGTTGTTGGGTTGGCTTCTTTGGGGTTTTTTTGTGTTGGTTTTTTTTTTTTTCTTTTTTAACTGGCATGTCATTCTGTATTTTCATCTCAAATGGGGAACTAGGGCTGGAAAACAAGATTTAGGAAACATTACGAATTCAGCAGGAATGTTTACTGCGGAAGAATAAAAATGTCTTAGAATAAATAATGCAATGTTTCAAAAAGATAGCTACAAAAGTTATCTTTAAAACTTAATTTTTATTGTGAGCACGTTATCCGAAGTGGGAAAGAAATGGGGCACACACTTATGAGAATAATTTTGATCCTCTCCAATTCAGCTTTTTCTTCTTGGAGTAACATCCTGCCAAAACTAAATTGTTAAACACTACCTTGGACTCCCTGTGCACTCTGCAAAAATCTCCACTATAATTTAGCAGTACCTTGATTTGTGAAACCTTATCATTAAATTGCCTTTCTCTGTCCTTATCTTTTATGGCATTCTTAGAAGCTTCTAAGAAAATGTATTATTTACAAAGTGACCTTGGGCTTGCGTTTGTTTTGTATTTTAAGTGTCTCCTGACAGGTGTTTTTCTCTGCTGTTATTTAAGTACCTGGGTAAATGTTTTTCAACAAATTGACATGTCCATGTCTTCGGCTGTGCACTGATTTAGGACATGGTTGCTTCAGGTCACCATCTCCCACATTGTCTTCTCTTGTGACAAATGAGTTCCTATGAAACTCTTATCAATCCATATAGTCTTACTGCATATCATCCTTTTTCTAAGGGGCCTCTCATCAATTACTGAAGTCACAAACATTTGAGAATTAGCATTTTATCAGTCTTATTTAGGAGGACATATGGCATAAGAAGATAAATGGAAATTGCACAAATCTAGCAGTATTTTTAGATGGATAAAATACTATCAAATAAAACATTTTATATGTTGCAAAATATTAAAGAAATAAGTAGCATTAAAAGGGATCAAATAAGGAAAGTACAATGGGAGGGTAGAAAGAAGGTGTAATTTTATTCTTTTAAGAAAAACTTTTTCTTGAGATTATGAACTTCTTCAGTATATTTGTGTTTTTTACAAGTTTGTAGTTATACAGTTATCTCCTTCTTCCAGGTTTATCAACAAAGAGCACTTTTAAAAACCATACTTAGAAAAGAAAGAGTGAAATGATGCACCACATGACTTACAGCAAATTTTGGCACAGAAAAATCTCTCTTTCATGGTTTGTTTGCGTTTTCAGTATGTTTATGCATTCAAATCAAGGTTGAACAATAAAGTAATATTAGAAGACAGAGAAAAGAAACTGACCAGTACCTCTCAAGGTACCTCTCTGCTGATAACACATAAAGAAATTGGCATAAAGTCTGGTTTGAGAAGTATTCATCTGTTTTTTCTGAGGGCTAAGTTGTTCACTGCTGTGTTAATGGCCACTCTGAATAAAATTAAAGAAGAAAAAAAAAGAAAAGGGATGAAAAGATAATTTTAAAAGCACACCTTATAAACCTGTTGAAAAGGAAGACTGTACTACGGATGACACGTGCTGTACGGGATTCTTCATTCTGAGATCTGGACAATGTTAAACCATCATCCATGTGACCTTCATGGTGCATTATTGCCTGCAATACAAAAATAAAAAGCAGCCACTGCAAACTGAAATATTATTCACAAATAAAAAGTATGAAAACTGACATAGTAAGGCAGGCTAGGAAATTACAAAGTCACCTACCAAAAAAAAAAAAAAAAAAGGCATTTAATTAAAACCGGATAATCCCATGTTTTACTTCCTTGTGTCCAAGGACACACTTGCACTGAGCCGGCAGGTTCAGTGCCATAATAATCTCAAAGCTGCAGCTTCTGTAAACAAAATACTTTATTAAAAAAAACAACAACAAAAACAAACAAACAAAACAACAAAAACACCCCACCCCACATTTCTAAAGCAAAAGTCTAAGGGTTTTTTTTAGTGTTGTTTGGTTTTGCCAGCCTTAAAAACTAGCTCTGTTACACAGCAGCAGATCCCTAAGGTACAGACAAGGTCAAAACAGATATTCTTTACTGGTCCTGATTTCCAAGGATGTTACTGGCTGCCTTTTCTGACTGTGCCTTGAGTCACTACCAGTAACTTAGTTTTTCATGTTCAGTTATCATGATTCTGAATGGACCCAATCCAATCTACATAAATATTTTAAACTATTTTAGGTGAAAATGGTTTTTTTCATACATACACACACACAATTTACATTACTTACATTACTAAATTATTCAAGAATGTAGTCTATTTTGAATTATTTTAGAATTATTTAAGTATTACAAACATTACAATTATTAATTATATTAGTATTGCAATCACTAAAATTTTATATGTATATAAAAATGTTTTCTAAGTATTATTTTTATATAAACTATTGATAGAATATATATGTGTGTGTATATAGACACACATATATTATACAGACAAATTATATATATATATATAAATATAAATATATATATATACCTCCAGGTATACCAGATGTTGCTCTAGCTTTGTAGTTCTGGCATATAAAACAGTTGTAGAAAATACTACAGCGCGGATAAACATCACATTTTATTTTATATTTTAAAAGAAGGCTAAAACATATTTTCCTTGCTGAGAAATAATTTCCCACAAAGTTATACATTTACAATACACACTAACACAATGTAGCTTCTGGAAGACGTGTTAAGTTGTAAAAGAATCTTCTTCCTATTTTATTATGCTAAGCTAGCATTCTGCTTGGCCATAGTTATTCTTTAAAAGAAGAAATCCCTCAGGGCTCAGGACTTGACCATTCCAGCCCAAAAGGTAATATGCTCACAGCGTGGAAAGAAAAGACTGAACTAAAAGCCTCCTCAATCCAAACCACAGCACAAAGGAATTTTAGTATATTCTACAGGCTATTACTAATATTTGTTTGACATCAAGTATATTCAGATTTAGCAATGTTTGTGGGTTAATGTCTATAGGGTAACACGTGCACTTTGTTTGGCTCCCAGTTTAAGAATTCAGTACATCACGTAACTTTTCAATATGTGACTGAAAAGAAACCAAACCTGTTCACGATGAAACAAAGACATGCTTAAAATATCTGAAACTCAGAAATTAGCTGCCTCCTGTAGTTCCCTTCATATTCCTCCCCTACTCTATCAGACTGTGACTGAATGAAATGCATTCCTATTTACAGTCTTACCTTCCGCTGCACAGAACCCATTCTTACAGACTTTGCATCAGCAGACTGGTACGTGAGCCATAAGCCTGTGTCTACGTGTTGTATGAAGCATATTGAATCCCCATATTTTATTTCAGGTGCTCCCATTCCATCCACCTCTTTTCTTGTCCCTATGTCCAACTTTTCCTGAAGAAGGAAAAAAATTGTATACAAGAACAATAACCAACATAATATTTGCATAAAATATTACATACTAGGCAATTGTCCAGAACAGAACCTAAAAGAATATTTTGAGATCCTTATTTAATGAAATTATTAAAAAATGGCGGAAGTGTAACTTCTGGTTAAACTTTTAGGGAAAAGATGGAGAGAGAGATCCCATCCACACAAAAACCTAGCTTATTACACTAAGAAAGCTGGGTGTATTCATTTCACCTACCTAGGAAAGAACCCGGATCATAATTGACAGTACATGTCATTATTGAAACAGAAAAGCTTACAAGACAACACCAAATCCATTGAATCCCCTAGCTGAACCACGCATTAACCTCCAGAAGCTTTTTCTTGGGGATTTTGGGTTTTTCCAGCCTGGGAAAGATGAGCACCTCCCTACAATTTATTGCCAACTGTCACAGAGAGATAGCCTTTAACCTGTCACTGGCCATTACTGCCCAACAATGGGTTCAGTATTTCCTGAAAAAATAAATTTATTTCCATGTGTTTGTGATTGGCCAGTGGACATGCTGTAAAAGAAGAATGGCATGAGCATGCGTCAGCCCACTTGACGTCATATATAGACAGCAGTCATTTCAGGAGAGGAAATTTAGTATCCCAAATAATACTATAGTTTGTAACTGTAATTTGATGTGTTCCCCAATATCTAGCTCTTCTAAGAGCCAACTCCTTCCCCACAGACATCAGGTTATAAGACAAACAACCTATACATCCTCGTTCATGTGGATCACCCATTTAATCTGTCCAAAGGTATACGGTTCAACTGACTGATATACCTCTTGTCTGCCTGCACTAGTTGTTAAAGTAAGTATGGAAAAAACATATTACAAAGGATCTGTACATATCTTGTTAATTGTAGGAAGAATGTTAATGTAGTTATGCCCAAAACTTCTCAGGGGACTTCAACCTTCTTCATGGCAAGTTGGATCTGCCTGTTCCTGAGGCTGCCACCACTAGATAATTTTAGGCAAAACTCTTCTCCATTGAGAGTAACCAAATCTGCTTTGACTGATTAGTTCCAATTCATGTGATCAACCTATTGACACGGAAACTATTGATCATTCTTCTGGGAGGAGAGGGAATACATCACAATTGTTGCAGTTGAAGCTGAGACTACTGCAATACTGCAGCGGCTGTTTTGCTCTCCCTTTCACAGCTTCAACAGTGCAGGCAGGTTCACCGGTGCAGTCACTCCCTGTATTCTGCTTCTATGTATGCTCACACATGCCCAGATAAGAAGCTGCTTAATTTTCGCCACTGTTCAAAAAATCATCTGTGCAAGTTGCAGGCCTATTCTAGGCCATACATTCAGGGTGCAAGATGATCCCCTTAACCAAATACAGCTTCAACCTTCTCTGCTTCTCCTGATCAGCAGTAGAGGACAAGCCACTTCCTTCAGTTCCTCAGAGTAATGTTACAAATAATGAGACCAAAACTTCTAAATGGTCTATCCTACTACAACCAGGAAATGATTACACCATACACAAGTGCCTTCACAATCGGGGGAGACAGCTTCACAGTAAAAGCTGACAAAGACTGGGTTTTTGAAATGAACAGAAAACAATCTCTAATTTATTAAATTATTTTTTTAAGCATTGATTAAGCAAAGGGAGATGTCATGTAATTAGATTTTCACCTTAAAATTATGAATGCATTTTGAAGCACTTAAAAAGAAACCTCAGGTGAAATGCTTATTATTACTTTTCATAACATTAAGCTTCCAGATATAATATATTCATCAATTTAGACTATTAAACTGTTTCTGGATACAGATGTTAATTTCACTACCTTGTAAATACCTGAATCCTTAAGTGCTGAAATTCTTATTAAAATCTTGTCCATTGATACATGGTAATAACTGATTTATTAATACATTTGATGCCAATTACCGAGTTCTTGTGTGCTTCTATTTCATTATTAGCTCATTATTTTGTTCATATCATTTCTCTAAATGTTGTATTCAATTCTTTCAAAAGCTAGCACAAATAACCTGAATGTAATAACAGTTGAAAATTGAAAAGCTACTTATAATAGGACATTGCACACAAATGATGATACAGAAAAAAATAAATTAGGTCCTGCTATAATATGAAGAAATAACAGTCTGATTTCAAGCTCCAGTCTTTTGAATTATCTTCATAACTAGAATATAGTGTGAACATATTGTGCTTCTACATAGTAAGATTTTCTTTTTTCAGTCTTTCTACTCACAACTAATTTCTTAAGATATGAATATATGAATTCACACATTTTCTCATAAAGCACTGTCAATAACATGAGAGATTATTGATTTTAAATGTTATTCCATACTTTCTTAAAATCTACTGACTATAGTAAATTGAAGGGGTTTGATATTGAAATCTTCATTCCAATTAGAATTATCGTTAAATTTACTTAGCATAAAAATTGCAGCGCCAACAATTTGCCAAACAAGATCTCTGTCCTCAGCTATGTAAGTACACTGACAACTGTGCGTGTAGAGCCCAGACCAAACTCAATCACATTCAGTTGAGGTCTTTCCTGCAAAACAAACATAGTAGCCAGGAAAGCATACAGAAAAAGTTGGATTAAATATAGGAGAGAAATGGAAAGCTAGGGGATGGTGCGGGGGTAGCAGGCATTACAGAATTCATTTGGGAGCTTCAAGACACTGAGCTTTTTTGCGGAATGAACAGGAACCACAAATTGTTTATAAAGGGGAAGGTTTGAATGCAGTGCTGGATTCATGCCAATAAACAGCAGGTAGTTGAGAAAGTACATATAATGAATCAATCTCACTATCTATTGTAAAATTGTTCATCAGTGAAAATCAGGATCTGAAAAACACCAGAAATCACCATGTCACCATTTAATAGCTGCATATTGGTATAGACATTACGTGATGCAAGTTTCCAGCCCACTACACTCTTACCATAATCTGTCAGTACATAATCATCTGCTAATTCTTCCTACAGCATATTTACAAATAAAAGCTTCAGTTTTATTTGCAGTCTAGGCCCATTCTCAGATCATCAACTGTTTCTAAACAAAGATCAAAAATCTTCATTCATTACACTGGGACAAACAGAAGCAATTGGTTTTTGCAACAATCTGTAAGCCACCTCAGTAATGCAAAGCAACAAGAATGCATTGGAAACAAACAGGTTTATTGAACAATACACCAGATTTTCTCCAGAAGGATGTGCTCTTTATAAACACTTTTTATTCCATGCATACAAGAATACAAGCCAGTCTTCCCACATTTGTTGTGGGCTAAAAGGACAAAATCATTTTAAATGGTTTTATCTTAACGTTGAAAAAAATTATTCTATGAAACCTCGCCTTAAATATGTTACTTCACTCTAATGTTTCCGTTTCATTGCTTGTAACATTCTGAAATGGATTAAGGCTTGTCCTTTCAACTGTATCTCTTGTCACCTGACCCAACCCATACCTTCTGTGGCACACTTTCAGGACTCACACTCTAGCAGATCTCACTGACTGGGAGAAGGTAATTCATGACTGCTTTTTAGGCTGACATTAATATATTTCCTATGAAATCTTATTAAGAAACAGGTGAAGATATAAAAAATACAGGCCATAAAATTCTATTAAAATGGATGTATTTCTGTCCACTGGAAAAGACTGGGGACAGGAAAAGCAGACTTTGTACAGAATGTATAAACATTTCTAAATTTGTAAACTTCTCTTATTTCAGTGGAAAAGTGATATTAAGCTAATGCTTTTTATCAAAAAAAGAATCAATATTTAGCAAATGTGAGAGAGAAAAAAAGATCCTCAGAACTTAATCACTACAAACTCAACTCTATAAAAAAGAGTCTGGGGAATAAATTGTAGACATCTGTGGACATCCTGTGCTGAGTGAAGTGAGACTACAAGAGAGAAAAAATAATTTTCTGAATTTCAGATGCCTGAAAGTCTAATATAATTCTCATTTAATGATAATTATTAGGGTAATATATAATAACCAGAGGATAAAGCCCAATTCCCAGAAAAAAACAATTAAGAGATTGATAGCTCTTCAGAATACCCGTATCTTCCAAGTGTTGTTTGGCTTGTGATGTTTTTAAGCTTCCACATTTCTTTATTTTGCTGCTGAGATATTTAAAGAATTTTAACACACAAGAAGATTCTGATCTAATTTTTAAAATTCTGTACCAGGGTGTTGTGTTCTGGGGAGAAAAAAAAAAAAAAAAAAAGTACCTGTGTGTGTTACTTTGAGCATCTGAGAAAAGTATTCTGGTTCATATAAGACAACTTATAAAAAACTTCAGTTTTCTGGTTCTCTTCTGCTTATTTTTTTAAATGCAGTACTGGCAAGCTAATGTGTTTAAAATGATGACTAAGGCCCTTGCAAATAATAATGTTAAAACCAATAATAAATGTTCAGCATTTACATTTGCATCTGAATCCTCAGATTTAGAGGGGATACATTTTCAGTATTTTCTCTGCAAACATGAAAGCTTCTTTTCATGTGGAAATTGAAATTATCATCTACTCACATGCCTGCAGGAACTGAGTCTTTAACACTGCAAATAAGGGTACTCTTTCACTAAATCTGGTTTTGCCTATTTAGAGCTAATTTACTTATGGCACAACAAGTGGGATCTCCATAATTCTTCCTTCCACTACCTGAAAAGTAGTGGAAGGAAGAATTATGACTGTGACCAAAAAGGACTGAAATTGCTATAAAAAAGATCTAGGCACTTGACATACTCCCAACTATTAATGCTCTGTATTCAACAGAGAAGATTAGGGGCTGCCTCTTATCCACAAATAATTATTTTGGGCAAATACATGCAACAACACAAGTGAAAGGTTGGATGGTTTGTCAATACATGCTCAGAGGAGAAGAGACCCCTAAAGCTGCTTATCTTCTTTACAGAAGCCTTTCTAGGACTGCTATAATTTTGAAATACTTATTTAATGCTCTTTTCCAGAGAGGGAAGGCACCTAAAAATTTTTAATGCCTGTATTCTAATAAAGTGAAACATGAAACTCCTTTAAGAAGTCCTAAGCAGGAGACGGGATTCATTCTCAGCAATGAAGAACAAATTATTTACTCCTCCCCACTGGCATCTCCATAACTCCTTCCAAACAAGTCTTTAGTTAAAATGAATGTTGATATCCACAAAAATAACCAACTATTTTTTTTAATGAAAATTCAAACTATGGTAACTTTAAATTAGACTATAGTAAAGTATCTGATGAAAGAAATCCTGATTTTCCAATTTAATTTAAATAACCCAAAATACTACAAATTTTTCTTATGTCAGCCAACAGAGATAACCAGTGAAGTACCGGGGAAGTTCATCAGAAAAAACAAATACAAAAGGAGGAAAGGTGCACAAGCAGTACAAAAAAAACCCAACCCACAAACAAATGGCCAGGTAGCATTACTCAAAGAAAGCATGATAAAAGAAGCTTTCTAGATATTAATTATATTGACTTTTGGTGGTTTTTTTAATCAGTGAAAAGGTAGAATGCTCCAGTAATTCATGCAATAGGAAACATTTAAATCTTGCTTACTAAAGAGATTGGAATTACTACTAGTTATATTAACGTTGCACTGATTCCATACCTTGGAAGACCGAAAACAGAATGCTGTAGATTTTATATCTGCTTTCTCTTTGTCTGTAAGAAGAAGACTCTTGTCATCCAGGAGACTTAAATATTTTCCTGTTGTTATATGTCTTAGTCTGAATGGCTGTCCCCATCTAATGTGGCTGCCACTCCACCTAAGAAAGTTCACAGGAAACATTTGTTTTTTTAAAACAAAACCCAGATTTTAACTACTGGCAAAAATATTTTAAAGCACATTACATTGCCAACTAGTTGGTAAAAGGACAAAATTCTAAACATTGGATTATCAGCAAGAAAATGGCTACTTTGTTGTTATCTCCTATAAAACCATTCTAATAAATAATCTTAACCTCTACCTTTGCACAGGCTGCCTTGGTTCAGACTGAATTCCTCTTGAGAGAAGATACGGATTGCCTATGGAAAAGGAGGCTTACGCTGTGCGCAAAGAGCTTAGATCTGCCAGTTTCCTCTCCAACATCTCATCTACCAGCAGCCGGGTTTGTTTGCTCTCCCAGAGCACTCTCCTTTCAGCAGTCAGCACACTTTAGGCACACTTCAAATGGTGTGCAAAAAAGAAAATAGCTAAATAAATAAATATTAAAATCCTCCAAAAATAAATTTTAAATATTGTTAAGCAAAGAGTGGCCCAGATTTTTCATATTCTATGGGAGGAAATAAATGAAGAAAGGCAAAGATTTTCTATCTAAGCTCTCCGAGAACTCCTCAAGTTGAAACATAGGTTGCAGGTTTCTAACTTCTTGCATTAAACTGAAAAGTCAGCTCATCTCTTCTTCCTGATTAACTCCTAAAGATAAATTTGTGTACTAAGGAGGGCTGCTAAGGAGGATACATTTCACAAAGCCTTTTCAGAAGGCTTCTTGAATATTCCTTAGACTGGAAAACTGCCACAGCTAGGACGTTTTGCTGGATCTTCGCAAAACTTTCTTCAGTCTTATATCTTTAAAAGTTCACACTTTGGATGTATGTGCACACTGCTTTTTGGAGAGGAAATCATATATTTATTTTGTGTTTGAAAAATGCCCATCATAATGGAGTTATGACACACTGACAAGGTTCTGATGTGCTTCCATGAAGACTAGTAATTCTCTGTGCTTACTGTGGCTGGAAATAGCTTAAAATTACCAACAAATGTTCACATAACATCAATGAAATATACAAACACACCCTTATGAACTTGACCTGATTATAAGCTTACTCTTGTATCAGAATTTTGTATTACTACATCTTCTCACTTGCATTTAAACTAATTCTAGGTACAGCATTTAAAAATAGAAAAAGCTGCTATGCATATGTTTTGTATATATCCATGTACTAGTCTGAAAATCCACGAAGTTAGCACTTACACAGGTTTAAGTTATTTTCATTTTCCCTGATGCATACATGTAGCAGATTAAAGCACTTACCCATTCAATACAAATATCCATTTGTTTAAGCATGTCTTCTTAAGAGTTGGCCATACTGTATGCAAAGCATGCAAAACCGATTTGGCAGGCATTTTTAAAATGCAGGAGTTTTTAAAATGCAAGAGCAATACCTGGCTTCTGTTTTGTAACAGGATTTATTACACCTCACTAATTAAACTTCTAAACCTTTTTAGTTACTGGCTTTAAAGAGGTTTTCCCCTCAACTATTTTCTTTTGTAAACTAAATAGTCTCTTCTGTTTAAGTTTAGGGGAGAGGACTTTGGGGAGGAAGGAACTAGGGAAGTTTTATATCTTAGAAATGCATTTCTTTTTTTCTGTCTTCTATGCAGCAAAGTCAGTACACTCCACAAAAGCACATCTAAGTATCAGTGTTCTAGCACAACTTCTGCTTCTCAATTAAGTAAAATGCCAGGTCATGAATCTCAGTTATTGTATTGCTGGGTCCTGTAAAACACATTAGCTCTGCACCTTTCATATTACGGGCTATGCTGGGGGGCTGCCTTTTCTCTAGTCTGATTCAATTTTCTCTTGGACCAAACAGCTATGGACCATAAGAAAAAGAAAATAATAAATGTAGTGCAATCAAGCCATGCCCGTCGTTCATGCCTGCAGGATAGGAGAAAGGGCAATTTGTGCACTTACAAGAAAAGCCTTTTGAGCAGAAAGTATCTTGTAAAGCCATTTCCGACTACCAAAAATTCTTTTCTGCAATCTGAGAATATGATCCCTGTCACCTCTTGGGAAAGAAAGCAACGCTGAGCAATAGTACCTGGCGTCCCATGGCGGGGCATCCCAAGAGGCAGTCTACATGTGCAGACTGCCCAGGCAATTTTTATGAGAGCTCTCCACTAATGAGGAGAGTTCAGAAATAATGATTCCTTCAAAATCATATAAAATTAACAGAACTAATATTATATCTGCAGTCATTCTGGGAAGGACTAGAACTGATGGAGGACTTCAGGCATGCATATACTAAGTTACAAACTGAAGCATTTGCATGAATAGCACTGTGCCCACAATTCAGCAATGAACGTATATAGCTATCAGAATATCATCCAGGAAAATAGGGAGGTGAGGGACTTGTAGGAGAGAGTGTTATTCTTGGGATTTTATTTGGGTTTTTTTTTTCCTGGTAATAGTCATGTTCCTTAAAAAGAAAGATTACTGCTGCCTTTGCTTAGTTATTTTGACAGTTCTCACAGTTTCTCTCAGTCATATATGTTCAAATGTTTACACTTCAGAAGTTTGTATACAATGCCTGTCAAAGTGAAATATATGACAGTCGTAACAGAAACCTGTAGTTTCCCACGTTGCTCCAGTACCACTGCTTATTAGGGAAGTACATGCAATGAGGAAAATAACACACCAGAGATCCTTCCACAGTTTCATTTGTGTCACTTAAGCATTCTCAAGGTCAATTTTAGTCGAAAGCAAAAATCTCACTGCCCTACCAGTGACATTTAACATCATCCTATTAAATAAAATGCACGCACAGAAAACAGCATCATTAGAGCATAACCTTTCCCTAAGCTGCCCTGATTTAATATCTAAAAAGCAATCATTTATTAGTCACTAGAAATTTTATCACAAGAACATATTTTAATACAATTTAGGTGCAATTTTGCAGTGCAATTACCTTAAGAAACAAGGTAAGGCATAATTCCTTACTATTATTCCAACACTTCCAACAATGCAAGGTAGCATTTTTTCTGTAAATTTTTGCCTTTAAAGACTTCAAATGGCTTAAACAAGTTAGGTGTTGCACACATGAATTATTATTTTTAAGGAAAACAGTTCTGGTTATGTCACATATATGCATTAAAAATGTAAACTGTGAAGTCACTGACAGCTACAAAAACTTCAAAAAAATAATCAAAATATGCACAGCATGTGTATTAACACTCACTCTCTACAGGAAGTTGTTTAATTTTTCATAAAAATTATACAGATCACTTTTTGAAGAGGATTTTAGTATTATCAGTCTGGTTTTATAGTTATCAATATGATTTTATCCTAACACTCTTACTGTACAAAAAGCACCCCACCAAACAGACTTCTTTTTCTGAGAGAGGTTTTACTTACGCAACTCTTAGAGTCTCTAGTCGCCAAAGGGAACGAGCATGAATTGACACAGCACCACCTTCATAATGGACAGTTCTGAAAACCAAGCAAATTCATCATATTTGTTTGTTCATTTAACTGCATCTCTCATTTTAAGACTGGCAAAACAATTATTGCAACTGTCACATTCAAAGGTTATCAGATTCAAAACCAGCTCTTATCAATTAAACCTTCAGACTCAGTTACTCAAACTTTAATTGTTTTTAGCATCCTTTATTGTGATATTCAGAACGAGATTTACACAGTGTTTGCTTAGACATCTTTCTCAGTGTTTTAAGGATAGAGAATCCAGGGGAAAAAAAAAAACCTTAAAAAAAATCAATAGCCTAATAATTACAGTATTTCTAGATTCTAACTAAAAGCAAGTATCAAATGATGATAAAGATTTGTGATCACTGCATACATCTCACAAGAAATGTAGAGTTTTGTCAGAGCTTATACTATTAAAATAACCATGCAACTTATTACACTGAATTATGAAAATTCACTTATTTGGCACTGTATGTTATTGTCATAGCACCTGAAGTTTCACAACCACACTGACACAGTCTTCACACATCTCAGATGTTAACAGCTTCCTATTTCCAAATGTTAATATGTAATGACCCCTATAGTTCCTGTATATATCCAGAAATCTAAGTGCTTCTAAAAACCAGTCAATTAAGCCTAAAAATGATTGGGGTTTTTTTTCCTCCATTATTCTACACACTGATAAGTGATCTATGTTGCATCCACAAAATGGTTTAGATTTATGGTCACCAAAAGCCCTGAGTAGGTAACTTGGCTTCTCGTCAAAGTAAGCTGAGGAATGTGGTGAGTATTAAGCACTGCCGCTCTAGATTTAGGCAGCAGTTCTTTGGACTGCTTCCTGCCTGCACCTTTATTTCTGCTCTAAGACACCTGCAGATTTTAAAAACCTAGGCCTTTCCTTTGAGAAAATGAATAAAGAAGTCACCTATGCAAAGGAGTGCCGTCACTATGCTTATCAGATCAAGCATGTCAGGGAACACTGCCAAAGAATGGCACAGTTTTATGGATCCTGAAAGAGCTTATGGATTGAGTAAATGTTGTGATCTTCATCCAAGATCAGGCACTGCCAAAAACAGCCAGCGATATAACTTCAGGGAATATTAATATCAAAATCATAGTCGTTTCCCATTGTTTGTTACAAGTAATTTTTTGAGGAACGCAATTTTGGAACCAGGGTACCTACTACTTAATAGGCTTTAGCTTCCAAAGTCCTCCTGTGGATATAATACAGAGGGACTGAATACCTAGCACAGAGGAAAACCCAGCATTGAAGGAGATGGTTCAAAACCAAAAAAAATAATGATTTAGAATATACTTCTCAGCACTGTTAACAATACACAAAACTACAGAGGTGTTAAAATCCATCTTGGAATATGCTAAAAAGTATTAAGGAAATAAACACTCCCAGACATTGCAAATGAATGAAGACAAATTACACAGGGGAAAAAATGAGTCAAAATACAAAAATACATATTCCTCATTCCAATTACAGAACCTCTCACACTGAATATTCCTGATCCATGTATAAATAGAAACTCTGACATGGGCTCCATGTACCAAAAGAAGTTATAGGTGCATGTATAAACATGTACAAAATCCTGCTCTTGACCTTATAGCCAGTATTTTCTCCACGTATTATCTTAGTCATTTGTTGCAATGATTGTGGTGCTAGGAGCAGCTGACAGATATTAGTAAGTCTCTCCTCTCTCTCACAGAAGGGAATGAAATTCAATCTTATTTTTTATTGACATTGACCTTCATTAGTATAGTAAAATAGAAAAGCCAAATAGTCTTGCATTCAGCTGCTTCTCTGCTCAGACACTCTCTCTTTCAGTCACTTGTTCAAATTTTTGTTCTGCAACTAATAGACTGGGTTTATGTTGTAACATCTAAACAATAACAGATCAGATGTCACCCTGGTTGGTTTGTCAGGGTTGCGGGGTGTGTGTGTGTGTGTGTATTTGTTTGGGGGTCTTGTCATTGTTTTTGGGTTTGGGGGTTTTGGGGAGCTTTGTTTGTTTGTTTTTAAGTTGAAACATTCAGATTACATCCTGGCTTATTTCAATATGAACCTCACTGACAAAAATGCATTTGGAATTCTTGCACTTTCATAATACAAAATTTAACAATTTTATTCAGGAGTTTTCAAATCATTAAATATATGAGCAATCAGGTCAAAGCAAAGGCTTAAATTAATCAGAATATTTGATTTTTAAGTCGGTACCTTGTTACTTTTCAGGGATGAAGCTCTTTCTCACAGTGGAAACCTGGATGCTGCCACCAGTTTCTCAGTCTGAGTACTCTTTTGAAGTTAGCTTTGGATTACAGACAGCAGTTGGATAAGTGTAATTTTAAACCTCTAAAAAGCCTCCCATTGTGAACTTAAAGGAATGGCTTCTCATGGGTGAAGTCATTTTTTGTTATCTGACTGTCCATCCATTATTTCCTTTCTCTGTTCTTTCAAAGGGGAGCTATCAATCTTGGAATGGTCATGTAAGATGAGAAAATGGCAAAGAGATAGAAGGGAAGAAATCCTAAATAAAAACATGCAATTTGTTTACCAAACAAACAGGAAATAAAAAGGATCCTGGGATTGTCTCTTATTTCCATATAAATGAGTGGGTACAGTAGCAACAGAGGGAGTGAAGGGAGAAAGACAGTGATAGCACTTGAGGAATAAAAGTCAACAAGGCAGCAGCAAAGCCTCAGCAAAAGAATAAGTGACAGCAGTCTGGAGGGGGACTGAAAAAGAGCTGGGGATGGGAGGGCTAGGGATCAAGGATCCCTACAGGGAAGCAAAAGGAGAAGCCCAGAGACTGGGGTCAAGGATGGAGCAGCAAGACTTTCTTTGGGCAGGAAAGAAGATAAATGCTACAAAAAAAAATGCCCAGTTGGCACAAAGCACTAGAATAGCGTGTAAGCTCTTGTGTATTTAGCTAGATATTGTCTTCTCTACCAGAAAGATGGTAAAGAAAAGGTGGCTTTGAATAAAAGATCTCTTCCTCATTGAAGGGCAAGTCACTTTGCCCTTACCATAACAGCATGCATACTAACCATTGCGCCAGAGCAGCTGAATAAATTCATTAGCTCGACCACCTCATACTTTTTTATTCTAAGAAATCCAAGTTTATTTGTAACTCATTTCATTAAAACAAATGTAGTAAACTGCTCTGAGATTGCTCAAACCAACTTCCTTAGAACTTGCTCTAAATAAAAACATTATTTGATAGGATGCACCTCATTTCTTTTTACGTACTCTCAACAACAGTTTAGTGCTGAAAAGGAAGCATAATCCTTAACATTTTAATCCTTCCTGAAACTGATAGTGGTAAGCGATAGCAGATACCGATATTACTAGGTCAAATGAAACACTGCTTTTAATAATGTGTGAATAACCTAGAAAAATTCTCTGTCAAAGAGTTACCACAGATTTACATTGATAGGACGGAAAAAATAAAATTTCAAGTTGCGAAGTGCACAGAAGATGTACATTACTTGCCAAATAGCAGAGAAAGACTATGAATTACAAAAAAATACTGTGAAATTATCAATAATGTAAATGCATGAAAAAATTACAAATAACAGCAGAAAAACAGAGGGCAACAAGAGCTACAATGAGTGTTAATCGTCTCCTAGAAAGCTCAGGATACCTTATACCTTCTGAGCCATACCCATAACACTAATTCCTGACGGTTTTTTTTCTATTCTTTCCAAAGCACAATATTTGCATATTCTACATTTATGGAATAAGGATATTAACCACTTTTATTTCAAATGAAAATATCAATAAGGAATTCAGAACCTTTGAGAATTTTCAGTTCATCCTTACTATAAACCTTAATCTAGTTAGTTAGTTGGTGTAATGAAGTCATTTTTTGTCTGACCTATGGCTATAAGTTGAATTTAAAACATCATTCTTCTTCCTGACTATGTCGTTAATCTATTTAATTCCCCTTAATATAAACAGTCACGAGAGCTGGAACTAGCCGCTCCGTTTGCCTGACAGCGCTGGGGCTGTCATTACAGCACCACGGACAGCGCAACCAGCCCCGCCGCCGGCAGCCCCGCCCCCCTGAATCGCTCATGTCCAATTACAATAATGAATTAATTACACAGGTTTAAAATAGACTACCACGTACCAAAACGCCCTGGAGAATCATTATTGAATTCATATTCTTATTATAGTATTGTTGAGCAGAGAGAGGGCAATCCCTTCAGTGAAATTCACTGACTAAAAACGGGCATCAAATGAGGTTAAAATAAATTACACTGAATGACAGTGTTTCCATACTGCTGAAGTAGTCTTGGTTCAAGAACGTGTAAATCCTAAGTTCCACTGCAAGGAAATAATGGAGTAAAACTCAGTAACTTGGAATTAATCAGGGCGCCATAAAGATGGCATAAATAACATAACAATATTGTACCTGGATTATGCACAAATGAATAAATCCAAATAAGATGCTAAATTTCAAGTTAAAGAAATGGTTCCATTCCTTTCAATGACAGGCAAGGCTGTTGTGTCTTTAATTTGAAAAAATCGATCACTAAAGAGCTTTATGGATGCTTTTTCAAATTAATTTGTAAAGTACAACCATTGCTATTCAAGGCTCGTGGGTTGTTTTGGGTGTAGGGGAGAGGCTATTGATTTATGCTGGGTGACAACTTTATGAATTCACATTTCAGTCATAAATAATCCTTCACATGTGCCAGATCCCGGCCTTTCTGGGGTACAATAGACCTCACTAGCTCATAATCCCGTATCGAGTGTATTTTACCTTTCTAAAGAGAATAGCATGGAAAGGAAACTGAAAAGGAGCTGGGATTGGCTAAGTCACATTGATTTTGACTTTCATCACTTTACAACCCTGTCTATTCATTTCTGAGACTAACACAAAACATTCAATATAATTTACAAAAGCCTTAATGTAATATGTTTAATCCTAAGAAACTGTCGAAGGCAGAAATGACAAAAATGCTTCTGGAAATGAGGCTACACATACGTATTCCCTCCTGAAGGCCCATTCTGACTGGATGGTTTGATAAATTGGAGTCTGTTCCACCTCAGGTGATACTTTGCAAAAGCCAGGAGCACTTTGCTCCCTCTCATGGGTAGTTTCTTTCTGTAATGATATATTTCTGAAGGGTCCAAATTACACTGCAGTCATCACTTTAAAATACACATTGCAAATCAAAATGCAAATTAGTTGCAATGGGAACATTCATGGCCCCCTCCTACACTGGAAACTATGAATACTCACAGCCCTACTTCTGTGTGGACTTTAAGCACTAAAAGACTAGGAATGACAGGGCTAAGATAAAAAGCTAGCATCACAACCCAATTAAAAAAAAATAAAATAAAAATTATTATACACTTCCACTGCTATCTGCCATTAATTTTGGCGGACTATTAAGTAAAAAAACCCAAAAACACAAAGTAATCAACAACTTTACAGCCATGCAAGTACTGTATTAA